>VXBB01004560.1:33354-46689 GCA_013399915.1 Illadopsis cleaveri
AGGGTCTCTTCCCCACCGTGAAGCCCTGGGAGCTCCTGTCCAGCTGTGGGTGCTGGAGCTGGTGCTCGAAGGATGAAAAGCATCCCTAGACCCCAACCCCAGTAGGGAGGCTGACCCTGGCCTTCCCCCTGTCCCCACAGATGGCTGGCATGTCGCCTGGCTGTCACCTGGTGCCGGCAGAAGCTTCATGCAGAGCTGAAGATCGGCTCCTTTGGCTTCTTCTGGGCCCAGAATATCAGCCTCAAGTTCCAGCGGGAGCAGCAGACTGTGGTGGGTACCTGGGCAAGGGATGGTTGCTGGCAGACAAGGCAGGGAGGGAGGCTGCTGTCACTTCCAAACTGGCAACAAATCCATGGAGCCACTCTCCTGTTTAACGCATCCATGGCTGGTGCCAGACCTTTCCTTCCATGGCCAGATTTGGGATTTTGGCTGCTCCTTGCATGATCCCAGGCACTGGAATGGGAATGTTGAGATGAGCATCACAAGGCAGAGCCAAGTTGCTTCTTCTCTGACCTACCTGTGTGTCCTTACAGGAGATCGACAACATCTGGATCTCCAGCAAACTGAGCCGGGAGCTGCCGTACGTGCCCTCACCCCAGCTCCCTGCCTGCTCCCTGTGGGGATCTGGCTCACCCCCTGCCCTGCTTGCCATCCTTCTGCCTTTACACCTCTTTGCCATCCTTATTCCCCTATGGTCAGCTCTGTGATGGAGTGACCCACGCTTGGAGGTGGCGGTGTCTTGTGGATGCCCTTGTGCTGGTCCCACACGTCCCTGGGGTAGGGGAAATCCCTGGTGACAGGGCCAGATGTACCAAGTGTGAGCTCTTGTCAGAGCTGCCTGTGCTGTTGTTCCCCAGGCGCTACTTCGAGCTGTGTTTTGGTGAGGTGCGAATCCGCACGGATCTCCAGAAAGGCCCTGGGTTCCAGCCGTCTGTCTCGGAGGCTCCCAGAGAAGCTGATGGAAATGAAGGCAGAACAGACCTGACCCTTAAACCCTCCCTGCTGAGGCTCCTTAGCCAGGTGAGGCATTGGCTTGGTGAGAGGCTGCTGTGTGCTGTGCTGCTGTCAGAGATCCCTCACAGCAGCACCTTCCCCCCCAGCTCTTTTCCATCCACATGGATTCCATCAACGTCATGGTTCTGCACGTGGCCACCTCAGAGTCTCTCTGGCACATCCAGGCCAGCCAGACACGTCTCCTCCTGAATGGCAATGGGAAGAGGTAACGCTGTGCTTATACCCCACTCTGCTTCCAGGGCAGGGAAGCTCCTCCGACCCCAGCCTTGTGTCTCTGCTCTCTCTGTCCCGCTCAGCAGCATCTCATGTCACCTGTGGTGTGACGCATTAACCTCCTCTGAGGCTGGCCTGGTTCCTTTTCCTGTCACAGGAAGCTTGAGTTGTGTGTTCTCCAAGTAATATGATGTGCATGGAGTTAGGGCATGCTTTGCTTTTGGAGCACTTGGAGCAGGGACTTGGGGTCCCTGTGTCCCACAGGAAAGAAGGCAGGGACTTGTTTTGGCAGCAGCAAGACCCACATCCTCCTTCTGTTCTCTGCTCTCCCCAGCCTGACGTGTGAGGTGAGCTTGACAAAGGTGAATAGCAAAGTCCTCCGGAGCAGCCAGCTGGTGAGTGCTGGAGGAGGGAGAAATTCCACACTTGGAACCTGGGCACTGGCTCTCTGGGACATGCTGCTGACCTGTTCTGGGGTGTCCCTGAGGCTGGGTGATGCTGCCAGGTGCTGGGCTCTCTGCTGTGCCCAGCTCTCCACCTGCAGCACGCACTGGGTGGGCACTGTGTGACTCCCTGTGTGCTCCTTGCTGTGTCCCCTGTGCACAGGATGACACGTGCCTGGCAGAGCTGGCCCTGGCACTCTCCCTCTCCCTGGAGATCAGCAGCAAGCGGCGGCTGGTGGGTGTCCGGCTCTGTGTCCGCACCCTGCAGGCAGAGCTGCACGAGGGGCTTTTCTGCAGCCCCCTCCTGCACCACGTCACTGCTGGGGCCCAGCACAGCAGTGTGGGGGAAGAGCCCAGCACAGGTCAGGACAAGGACAGGGACAAGCTCTGCCCAGGGCAGGGGTTGGCGGCCCCCAGAGTTGCACTGGAGCCAGAGGGATTTGGCTGTGGGATCACTGCCTCCTGCTCCAGAGTGTGGGGGTTTGGGCAAATCCTTCCTGTGACTCTCTCTGTCCTTCTCCAGACCCAGGGGAGCCCTCAAAGTCCCTGTCTGTGCTGAGCAGGGACACACTGAAGCTCATCCCCAGGAGAGTGGAGATGAAGCTGGAGAACACCAGCATGGTGCTGTCCATGAACAGCCAAAAGAGGTGAGGGAGAGGCTGTCCGAATCCAAAGTAATGCTGGGGACATGGACCTGGGGACAACTGTGTCGTTCCCTTCTTGTCCTTTGGCTCTGCTAGACTGCAGAGAGCAAGTCCTAGAGCCCACTGCAGAGGGAAGGACTGAGCTTGGCTTAGGCTGGGCTCGTGGGGAGGGAGAAAGGCACATGAGCTGGTTCTCCAGTAGGACAGCTGACAGGATCCTCAGGCGATGGGATGAGAGCACTGGGCTGTACTGCAGCTGGGCTCTGGCTGCTGTGTTTGTCCACGCCAGCATGCTGGTCAGCTGGTTATGAGAGAGAGGGAGATGAAGGACATGACAGTGCAGTTCCCTCCTGGCAGTGACTCCCTGTGTCTTCTCCAGGCACCTCACCTGGAGCCTGAAGCTGCTGCAGTTTCTATATCAGCGTGAAGAGGAGCAAATCCCGTTGCGCAACTTCACGCCCAACTCAGACCTGGACCAAATGAGTGTAGACCTCCAGCTGGAGGGCAAGTAGCCAGGAGGGCACCAGTGGGGCAGGGCTGCCATCACTGCCCTCTGCCACTCCTCATTTGTGCTCCTCTGTCTCCCCAGATGGCCTTCTCCTGTCCCAGAGCCGCCAGCGCATTGTGTGCCTCAACTCCCTGAAGACCAGTGTGCAGGTGAGCGAGCGCTGGGCACACTCTGTCCCCTGGGAGGTGGCTGGTTTGGCTCCTGGCATGAGTGTTTTGCCACCTGGCCCTTTCCCTGCTCTAGGTCACAGCCATTGACCTCTCAGCTGCTGTGCTGCTCAACACCTGCATCATCCACTACCGTCACCAAGAGTTTTCACACTGGCTGGGCCTGTTGGCACAGGAATACAGGTGCCAGGCGGTGCCTGTCCCCAGCCAAGGGCACAAGGGAAGGTAAACTTGGCCTCAGTGCAGCTGCTGGTATCACAGCTTGTTTCCTCTTGCTGGCCATGCTCTGGCACGCTGCCTGGGCACTCAGCACCTTATCTGCCCTGTGCACAGTCTTTGGGATGGGGAGGCTGGTCAGGAGGGGATCAGGGAGTCCCTGCAGAGAGGGCATCCCTCTGGGCCTGCTCCCTGCCAGGCTCTGTGGCACACAGCTCCCAGTAAGAGCCCATCTCTGCTTGTCCCATGCAGGAGCTATCCCCAAATCCTAGCACCCATCATCCTGTGTGCCTCGCTGTCCAACGTCAATGTGTCCGTGCAGCTGGGGGACACGCCACCCTTCGCCTTGGGCTTCAACTCCATCTCTGCAGGTACAGGCTGGATCAGGGAGGTGCTGGGCTCTTCCTGGGGTCTGCCAGAGAGGCACCGGCATGGGAACGGAGAGGGCTGTGCTGCCTCTGTGCTTCCGTGTGTGTGTGTGTGTGTGTGTGGCCAGGGGCTGTTGATCCCTGCCTGGCTGTGTTTGGGGTGCCCATGTTTGGGTGAGCCTTGCCTGCACTGCCCCCCTCCTCTGTGCCCACAGACTACCAGCACCTGCGGCCACAGAGCGTGCACCAGCGAGCCGTGCTGGCCGTGGACCACCTGTGCTGGCGAGTGGGCAACGACTCCCACATCCAGCGTGCCCCACATCCCCCCAACATGCATGTGTGGGGAGAAGCCCTCATCCTTGACTCCTTCAACCTTCAGGTGAGGGACAAGCCGAGGGGACAAGGGGTAGCTTTCAGTCTGAGACTCCACGTGGGTGGCACAGGGATGTGTGGTGGCACAGGGATGTCCTGCAGCCTGAGAGTGATGGTCTTGTTTGTCCTGCAGGGCAGCTACAACCAGCCCCTGGGCATGTCCAGCGCCCAGTCGGATACGCTCTTCCTGGATTGCACCATCCGGGGGCTGCAAGTGGAGTCGTCTGACACCTGCACTGAGTGCCTGGCCAGGGTCCTGCCCCTGTTCTGCCTGCAGCCTGGTGGGGCTGAACTTGCCAAGCAGCCCTCTGCCTCCAGTGAGCCCTGGGGGCTGCTCTGGAAGGTGGATCTGAAGGTGGAGGACGTGAACCTTTTCACACTCTCGGCCGTAGTGGGTAAGTAGCATCCGAGCTCATCCCAGATGGCTGTCCTGGAATAACCCCGCAGTCAGAGGAACTTGGCATGTTGTGGTGTGCCTGCTCTGTGCCTCCAGCACTGGCATGCTGTCTCTCCAGGTGCCCTGGAGCTGCGGCTGGACACGCTGACTGTCCTGGGAAGTGCTGAGAACTGCACGGTCAGCGTCCAGGGCATGGTGCTGGCCTTGGTGAAGAGCATCACCGAGAAGATGCAGCCGTGCTGCAAAGCTCCTGCCATCCCCAATCCTGTGGCCAACCTCTCTGTGCTCTCTGTCACCTACCACAGCAGCATCCGCTCCCTGGAGGTTGGTTTGGCTGTTGGGCCAGTGCTTTATCTTGTTCTGGGGATAGATGGGGTAGGGAGATGATTGGCTGGCACAAAAGGTACTGGGGGGAGGACGGGGCTGTGCTGTGCTGGCCCTGGCAGTGATGTGGTGCCTGCTCACTCTCTCTGGTGCAGGTGCAGTGTGGCGAGGGGCTGGCAGTGCTGTGGAGCCCACCTGACCACATGCACCTGTACCATCACACCCTGGCCACCCTGCAGTGCCACGAAGCCTTGCGGAGCGCCCTCGGCCACAGGACGCTTCCCTCTCCACCCCCAGAGAGCCCCACATCCCATCCAGCCACCCCTACTGAGTCACTGGGGTCCCTGCAGCCAAAAGGGCCCCCTCCCAAAAGACTGCTGTCTCTGTCCCTGGAGCTGAGCTCTGCCAAGCTCACAGCCTTTGTCTCTGAGGCCAACTACATCAGCCTGGCTGCGGAACGGACCTCGGTGAGCTGGCATGGCGGTGCCCTGCACGGCTACTGCCCTGAGCTGGCCGCTGGCTTTGATGGACACAGCATCTTCAGCTTCAAGGAGGTGGAGGTGAAGCTGCTGCCGGAGCTGGAGGAGGTTGTCCGGCACCGCGACGCCTTCCCCACCCTGCGCACCCTCCGCAACCGTGGCTGGGCCTTCTCCTTCGCCAGCGTGACCATCGAGTTCCCCTACCAGTACGACTTCTCCCGCACGCTGGACGCTGCCGTGGGCGTGCAGAAGTGGCTGAAGGGCCTGCACCGGCCCGGGCGCCCCACCAGCACAGCCCTGCCCCCTGACCTCCTGCTCAAAGTCACGCACTTCTCCTGGGTCTTTCTGGATGACGTCTTTGAGGTCAAGCTGCGAGACAACTACGAGCTGATGAAGGATGAGAGCAAGGAGAGCGCCAAGCGCCTGCAGCTGCTGGACGCCAAGGTGGCTGCACTGCGCAAGCAGCACGGGGAGCTGCTGCCTGCCCGCAAGATCGAGGAGCTCTACGCCTCGCTGGAGAAGAAGAACATCGAGATCTACATCCAGCGCTCACGGCGCCTCTACGCCAACACGCCCATGCGGAGGGCCCTCCTCACCTGGACCCTGGCCCACCTGGAGCTGGTGGCCATGGCCGATGAGTCCTTCCACGGCACGGAGCATGTGTTGGAGCAGATGAGGGACCTGGATGATGTCAGCCCATTCCCCCCAGAGGGTCTGGAGATGGTCACCCAGTGGTGCCGCATGATGAAGGGCACAGTTGGCAGCTTTTTTGGTGAGTTGCTTTGTGGGAGGGTGCCCTTGGAGGATGGCACAATGGCTGTGTGGCCTTGGCTTGCACCACGTGGTGTTTAACCAGGCAGGGAAAATGATTTTTGGAGGTTCAGAGGGAGTGGGAAGGAAGCAGAGATGTGACAGGACGATGGCTCCTATTGTGGCCCAGAGTAGGGGACTGCCTGTCTCTTCACTGCCCCATCCCTCAGCTGTTCCTCCACCCGCAGTGCGGATCCGTGACTACCCGCGGTACCTGTTTGAGATCCGGAACTGGCAGCTCTTGGGCCGGCTGATCGGAGCCGAGCAGTGTGGCCAGGCCTGCTCCCGGCGCCGCCAGGTCCTGAAGCTGGGGCTGCCCTGGGGCGATGCCACGGTGGAGAGGAACATGCCACCCTTGAAGTTCTACCATGATTTTCACTGTAAGGGCTGGAGGAATGGGGGTCTCTGTGGTGGGGTAGGGACAGGGTGAATGGCTGAGCCAACCTCTGTGTCCCAGCTGTGATCTCTCAGTACACCATTGTGTGGGGGCCCTGCTGGGACCCTGCCTGGACCCTGATCGGCCAGTGTGTGGATCTCCTCACCAAGCCCTCAGAGGACCCCAGCGCCCCGTTGCCCTGGTGGGACAAGAGTCGCCTTCTCTTCCATGGAGACTGGCACATGGACATTGAACAGGCCAACCTGCACCAGCTGGCCACTGAGGTGGGTGCTGCTGGACTGGGGTGGGGTCAGCTCATACCTGCCTTTCCTCATGCCTGCCCTTGCAGGACCCCTACAACACCACGGAGAACATGCACTGGGAGTGGAGCCAGCTCTCCTTCCACTGGAAGCCCGGGCAGTTTGTCTTCAAGGGCAACCTGGATATCAACGTCCGAACAGCCTCCAAGTGAGTGTGGGGCCACGAGCATGGGGGGTCCTCACCAGTGCTGGGGGGTGACTGGGATCTCTCTCTGCATTCAGATATGATGACTGCTGCTTCCTGCACCTGCCTGACCTGTGCATGACACTGGACCTGCAGTGGCTGTGCCATGGGAACCCCCATGACCACCACGGCGTGGTGCTGCGCTCCCCCGAGTTCCTGCCTGAGGTGCCAGTGGGGCAGCAGTATGATTCCTACCATGCCTTCCGTTCCGAGAACCTCAACCTCTCCATCCGGATGGACCTGACACAACCCAGTAAAGGTGGCTGACAGTGTCCTGGGGGTCCCTTGGGGACAAGGGGCATAGGGCAGGGCATACTGGCTGTGGGTTAGGTGCTGGCTCGTCTTGGCCCCGTGGTGCTGGCTGATGGTGGGTATATTCTCAGAGCACTCCCAGCCCCGGATCCTGCTCTACAGCAGCACTCTCCGCTGGATGCAGAATTTTTGGGCCACATGGACCAGTGTGACACGGCCCATCTGCCGTGGGAAGCTCTTCAACAACATGAAACCCAGCAAGAAGAAGCTGGGGCAGCATTACAAGCAGTTGTCCTATACTGCGCTCTTCCCACGGCTGCAGGTATTTCCCAGGGTCAGGAATCTGGTCTTTCCTCCCTGCTCTTCCTCTGCTAGACTCTCAGCCCCTGCTCTCTGCTCCCTCTCAGGTGCATTATTGGGCCTCCTTTGCCCAGCAGCGGGGGATCCAGGTGGAATGCTGCCAGGGACACATCTTCACTCGGGGCACACAGCGCCTCATCCCACAAGGTGAGTGGGAATCCTGCCAGCAGCACTTCCAGGTACAGCAGGGCCCTGGCTGACCCCTGTCCCTGTCCCCCAGCTGGCACAGTGATGCGACGCCTCATTTCGGAGTGGAGCATCACGCAGATGGTGAGTGACCTGAGCCAGGTCACCGTGCACCTCATGGCCTCCACTTGTGATGAGAACGCTGACCACCAGCTCGACACCCTGGTGAAGAAAACCCACCTGCTGAGCCTGTCCTCCCTCACCTACCAGCGGCACAGCAACCGCACAGCTGAGGAGGTACCACTGCAAACAGGGCACAGCAGCTTGTGCTGGCCTGCTGGCATCTCCAGGACAAGGGGATGGTTGTGGGATGCAGTGGGGAAGGGATTTAGCTGGGGAAGAGACAGAACTTCAGGGCCTCCAATCTACCAAGCACCTGACTTTGTGCTGTGGTCCCTGGGGTGGTCCGGGCTCCAGTCCCCACGCTCTGCCTTGAAGGGCTGGCGGGGGCTCCTAGTCCCAGCGCATGAAGCCACTGGGCAGGGCCAGGGGTGGCTTTGCTGTGCTGAGGCACTGGCCCTCTGTGCCCAGGAGCTGGCCCTGCGTGATGGGGACGACGGTTTCCACACGCATCAGCTGCACTTGGTGGACCTGCGGGCATCCTGGACCACCACGAACCGGGACATCGCCTTTGGCCTCTACGATGGCTACAAGAAAGCGGCTGTGCTCAAGCGTAACCTGTCCACCGAGGCCCTGAAGGGGCTGAAGATCGACACACAGCTGCAGGCCAAGAAGCTGAAGAGGGGCCCGCTCTCTGCTCACTCCATCCCTGCCAGGGTGACCGCTCCCATCACCAGCGGCCGGCCTGAGAGAGCCTCCTCAGGGGGTGAGCACAGTGGGGAGGGGAGCAAGGGGAAACCCACAGCTCAAAGCTGCGCCAGCTTTCATTCTGTATATTTGAGCCATCCCCCCACAGCTTTGTACTGACCCTTCCTCCTTCTCCAGGGGCCTACATGCTGCAGAAGCTCATTGAGGAGACAGACAAGTTTGTGGTTTTCACAGAAGAGGAGTCGGGGGCCAGCGAGCAGCTCTGTGGCATCGCTGCCTGCCAGACCGACGACATCTACAACCGCAACTGCCTCATCGAGCTGGTGAACTGCCAGGTACCTGCCTGTCCCCACGGCCTGCCTGTGACAGGGGCTGTGCCTGCCCCAGAAAAGTCCATCAGACCCCTGGGGTCTCTCCCCCCACAGATGGTTCTGCGTGGTGCAGAGACGGAGGGCTGTGTGATTGTGTCTGCCGCGAAGGCACAGCTTCTGCAGTGCCAGCACCACCCCGCCTGGTACGGGGACACACTGAAGCAGAAGACATCCTGGACCTGTTTGCTGGATGGCATGCAGTACTTTGCCACGACAGAGAGCAGTCCCTCTGAGGGGGAGCATGGCCAGCTCTGGCTGGAGGTGAGCGTGTGGTGGGTGAGCTACATGGGGAACAGGCAGTGCTGTGAGTGCCCTGGCCAAGCCAGGGAAAGTGGGGACAGCCAGCAGTGCCTCCTTGCCTCCCCAGGTGAAAAATATTGAGGAGCATCGTCAGCGGAGCCTGGACTCGGTACAGGAACTGATGGAGAGCGGGCAGGCAGTGGGGGGCATGGTCAGCACCACCACAGGTACTGCCCACAGCCCTGGCTGCTGTGCCTACCCCAGTCCCACTCGGGTGTGACCCTGAGGCTGTTAGGGCTGAGAGCACCTGTCCTGTCCCTGTGTGGCTCCAGGAGGTGGCTGATGCTCCAAGCCCTGCACTGTGCAGTCCCAGTGTGCTGGACATGGCACTCTGACTGTGGCCCCTCTGCCTGTCCCCAGACTGGAATCAGCCCTCGGAAGCACAGCAGACCCAGCAGGTGCAGAGGATTATCTCTCGCTGCAGCTGCCGCATGTACTACATCAGCTACAGCCACGACATCGACCCCGAGCTGGCCACGCAGATAAAGCCCCCTGAGACCCCTGCCAACCAGGAGAAGGAGGATCTGCTGAAGAAGCAGGAGGGTGGGTGCATCCAGGCCAGTGTGCCTTGTGGGAGTGGAGCTCTGGTCTGACCCATGGCTAACTCCAGGGGTGGTCTCTTCTGGCCCTGCTGAGGTCAGAGGGCTGCGTATAGGGGGGATCCCCAACACATTTCTGGCCATGCTGAGGTCCCCCTTGCCCTTTGTGTCCCTGTAGGAGCTGTGGACACCTTCACCCTGATCCACCACGACTTGGAGATCTCCACCAACCCCGCACAGTATGCCATGATCCTCGACATAGTCAACAACCTGCTGCTGCATGTGGAGCCCAAACGCAAGGTACCCACAGGGCTCCAGGTGTCCGTGCCACTCACTGCACCCAGGCTGTCCTAACCTTGCCCTGTTCCTGTGTCCAGGAGCACAGTGAGAAGAAGCAGCGGGTGCGTTTCCAGCTGGAAATCTCCAGCAACCCTGAGGAGCAGCGCAGCAGTATCCTACACCTGCAAGAGGCTGTGAGGCAGCACGTGGCCCAGATCCGGCAGCTGGAGAAGCAGATGTACTCCAACATGAAGGTGAGCCCACATCCCTGGCTCCCTGGGATCCCCACTCAAGGGCAGAGGGTGCTGAGGGTTGTCTGTCCTTCAGTCCTTAAAGGATGACAGCAAAAACGAGATCCTGCTTGATCTGAACCACCGGCTGCAGCAGCAGCTGAGCCAGGAGAAAGCTGACCTGCAGCTGGAGAGCGAGGAGCTGAACATATTGATCAGGTAGGACAAGGGGGAATGGCTGTACACTGGGAGTAGGTTTGGATTGGATATTAGGGAGAAATTCTTCCTAGTGAGGCACTGGCACAGGTTGCCCAGAGAAGCTGTGGCTGCCCCATTCCTGGAAGTGTTCAAGGATAGGCTGGATGGGGCTTGTAGCAACCTGGGACAGTGGGAGGTGTCCAAGCCAAACCATTCTCATTCTATAATCTCAGCCTTCCCCGGCATTGTGTCCCCCTTACTCTAGGACTCCCACATCCCAGCTCTCTCCTCTGTGCTGCAGGTGCTTCAAGGACTTCCAGCTGCAGCGAGCCAACAAGATGGAGCTGCGAAAGCAGCCGGAGGACGTGAGTGTGGCGCGGAGGACTGAGTTCTACTTCGCCCAGGCACGCTGGCGTCTGACAGAGGAGGATGGGCAGCTGGGCATTGCTGAGCTGGAGCTCCAGCGCTTCCTCTACAGCAAGGTGAGGAGTTGGACAGTGCCCACAGCCCCTGAGCTGGCAATGGGAACACTGGGAGCTGATGGATTTGTCTGCACAGGTCAACAAGTCTGATGACACGGCCGAGCATCTGCTGGAACTGGGCTGGGTGACAATGAACAACCTGCTGCCCAACGCTGTGTACAAGGCAAGTGGCAGCTGGGGGAGCAGCTCTGCATCCTAGGGACCCACGAGTGGCCTGGGCAGAGTGGCCTGTCCTCACCCTAGTCACCCATCCTCTTCCCTGCAGGTGGTGCTGCGTCCCCAGAGCTCCTGCCAGTCTGGCCGGCAGCTGGCCCTGAGGATTTTCAGCAAGGTCCGGCCACCCGTGGGAGGCATCTCCATCAAGGAGCATTTTGAGGTGCCAGGGCTGGGCCAGGGGATGCCAGGGTGTCTGTGGGGAACAGGCAGTGTGTGCCTGGCTCTGACATGTCTCTTTCCCACAGGTGAACGTGGTGCCTCTCACCATCCAGCTCACCCACCAGTTCTTCCACAGAATGATGGGTTTCTTCTTCCCTGGCCGTAATGTGGAGGAGGAGGAGGTGGGGGATGAGGAAGATAAGTCCAAGCTGGTGACAACAGGTGAGAGGCTCGTGATGACCTTCCTCTCTGGATGTCCTTGAGCAGCTCTGTCTGCATGTCCAGGATATTTTTGTGGGCAGCTGCTGTCCAGCCATGAGTTGAGGAACAGGGATTTGGGGTCTCCCCTGTGAACAGGGAGATGGTGGGAGGGTTGGGGTTGCGGCTGACCCCTGGCTGGACACCACCACCACCTCACACCCTGTTTTCCCCAGGGATCCCTGTGGTGAAGCCACGGCAGCTGATCGGGGCCGATGACTCGCTGGGCCCAGGGAAGGGAGTTGCTCAGGGACTGAATCGGACATCAGGGGTCAGAAGATCGTTCCGAAAAGCACCTGAGGTACCTCCTGCTGCTGTGAGGGGGGAGCCTGCGGGAGCCCTGCTGTGGTGCCAGTCTGTTTTCCCTTAACTGCAGGGCTGGGTAGCCGTGTCCTCCCACACTTCCCTCCCACGCTTGTCTGTTTTCTCCTGCTCCCTCCCACCATGAGGATTTGCATCCTTTACAACCAGGCGCCTGCACGCTTGATGTGATCCCTGTATCTCATTTTTCCAACACCATGCCAGAGCAGCTCTCACCTCTCCCTGATGAAGCAATGCTGTGGCCTAGTGCCCATCTCCCTGCTGGCTCCTGGCTGTGTCCCTTCTCTTTCCCTTCTGCTCATGGCTTCTGCTCTGCTCCCAGCATCCCGTGGATGACATCGACAAGATGAAGGAGCGTGCAGCCATGAACAACTCCTTCATCTACATCAAGATCCCGCAGGTGCCACTCTGTGTCAGCTACAAGGTGTGGGACCAGTGGGACAGGGCACGCTTGGGGTGGTCTGGGCCATCGTCCCACACTGCCTGACACCTCTGTCATACAGGGGGAGAAGAACAGCGTGGACTGGGGTGACCTGAACCTGGTGCTGCCATGCCTGGAGTACCACAACAACACATGGACGTGGCTGGACTTTGCCATGGCAGTGAAGAGGGACAGCCGCAAAGCCTTGGTGGCACAGGTACGTGGGACCACATCCCTCTTTCTGCTCTGGGGGCTGCCAGGGCTGCCCTGCCCAGGATGGAGATGGTAACCCCAGGGTGGGTGGCATGATCCCCAGAGTGGGAAACAGCTGCACTGGCTCAGCAGCTCAGGTGTCACCCACGCCAAGGGCCCAGGGTGTGGCTGTGGGGGATGCTGAGCCCCCTGACTCCCGGGGCAGGTGATCAAGGAGAAGCTGCGCCTGAAGCCGGCGGCGGGCGCGGAGGCCCGGGGGAAGCTGGAGAACAAATCCGACGGGACCATCCAGCAGCAGGAGGAGGACGAGAAGGCTCGGCTGCTCATCGGGCTGAGCGTGGGCGAGAAGAACCCCAGCAAGAAATCCATCTTCGGCAGGCGCAAATGACGGCAGCACCCGGCAGGCCGGGAAGGGACTTGGGGTGCCCTGTGCTCCCCCCTTGGAGGGGCACCCCAAAGGCAAAGGGGGGGCTGCGCTGCTCGGCAGTGCCCGAGGAGGGCTCAGCCCTATGCAGGCCCTTGGTAGCCCCGTTGTTGTGGGGCAGGGGTGGAGCACCATGGGGATGTGGGGCACAGGGTGCTCCGGGGCTGCTTTGTGGGGTGCAGAACCCTCGTGCCAAGGGCTCCTGCGAGCTTTCCCCCCACTTCCTGCTGTGCGGGTGCTGGGCCCAGCCCCTGGGCCTGGTGAAGCAGCAGGATCACTCCAGGCTGGGAAAAAGGGGAACGGGAGAGAGTTTAAATAAAGAGTTTTTAATTTGGAGCAGGCTTGGGCCAGTGGCTTGTTTCTTGCCTCACCCTGCAGCGCTGGGCTCAACACCATGCCCCACCTCAGCCTGGCAGCCCGTCATCCCTGGGGTGCTTCACCCCTTGCCCTTCCCCAGCAGTTGCTATGGGCACCCGTTTGGGGCTCAGGGCACCCCTGCTTGGCCCTGGGCTCAGCCTGTGCA
>VXBB01004560.1:51614-61985 GCA_013399915.1 Illadopsis cleaveri
CCCCGGTTCCCCCCCAGGCACAGAGGCGGCCCCGGCGCACCCCACTGCAGGAGCTGCAGATGCAGTCGGGCGCGGACCGGACCAGCCTGACCCCCCTGCTCCGCCGGCTGCGCCTCAAGGTCAGTGTGCGGGCGATAACGAACAGGGAAGGCTGCGGTGTACCGGAACCGGGGGGGTTAGATGGTGCTGGTGCAATGGGAGGACAGNCCCATCCTTAAGCCTGGTGCCTCTGAGGCCCCCAGCAATGCCACCCTTATTCCTGGCGCCTTGGAGACCTCTAGCAGCACCAGCCCAGAGGTCCCTGGCAGCCCTATCTCAGTGTCCAGCATGCCAGAGGTCCCTGACAACAGTGCACCAGGCCCTCTGTGCAGTCCAGTCCTGGGGCCCAGCACCCAGGAGCCCCCCAGCAGCACTGTGCCAGCCTCTGTATGCCGCTCCATCACAGTGCTCAGCACCCTAGAGCCCCCTGACAACACTATGCCAGCCTCTGTGTGCAGTTCCATTCCGGTGCCCAGCACTCCAGAGCCCTCCAGCAGCACTGTGCCAGCCTCTGTGTGCAGCTCCATCCCACTGTCCAGCATCTCAGAGCCCCCTAGCAGCAGCATGCCAGTTTCTGTGTGCAGCTCCATCCCGGTGCCCAGCACCCCAGAGCCCTCTAGCAGCACCATTCCTGTCCCTCTGAGCAATTCCATCCCGATGCCCATCGCCCCAGAGCCCTCCAGCAGCACCGTGCCAGCCTCTGTGTGCAGCTCCATCTCAGTGCCCAGCACCCCGGAGCCCTCTAGCAGTCCCATTCCAGTCCCCCTGAGCAGTTCCCTCCTGATGCCCAGCACCCCAGAGCCTTCCAGCAGCATCATTCCAGTCCCCCTGTGCGGCTCCATCCCAGTGTCCAGCCCCCCAGAGTCCTCCAGCATCATTCCAGTCCCCCTGTGCGGCTCCATCCCAGTGTCCAGCACCCCAGAGCCCTCCAGCATCATTCCAGCCCCTGTGTGCAGCTCCATCCTGATGCCCAGCACCCCAGAGCCCTCCAGCATCATTCCAGTCCCCCTGTGCAGCTCCTTCCTAGGATCCAGCACCCCAGAGTGCCCTGGTAACACCGTGCCAGTCTCCCTGTGCAGCTCCATCCCAGTGACCTTGGAGTCCCCTGGCAGCACCACCCCAGGGCTCCCCAACATTATTAGCTCAGTGTCTTACACCCCAACCTCTCCAAGTAGCTCTGCTCTACCCCCCTGCAGCTCTGGGTCCCCTGGCAATGCCAGCACAGCCTCCTGCACCCCAGGGCCCCCTGGCACCAGCTCCACTCCGCAGAAAGCTCCTTTCCACGGGTGGCGAGCAGCACCTCCAGACTTTTCCTGCAGCTTTGGGGCCTCTGAGCCCTCATCTGCAAATGGGAGTGCTGATCCTCTGCATTGCCAAGGCACTCCTGAAGGAGCCCAGTTCCCTGCCCCTGTCCCCCCAGAACAGAGCCCACCTGGCCTCCCTCCCATTGAGACAAGTAGGTTGGAGTCTGCTGGGCCAGAAGCCACTGTCATCCCCGTCACCTCACCTGAATCGACCCTGGGTGCTGTGTCATGGATGTTGCCACTGGTGTGGCTGGAGAAGACCCTCAACACATCATTCCTGGTGGAATCGCTTCGGCACAGCCTGCCCCTCCGCAAGCCACAGCAGGATGCCAGCAGCAGTGTCACCCCCATGCCCACTGTGGTCACTGGCACCAGCACAACTCCTGTGCCCACTGTGGTCACTGGCACCAGCACAACTCCTGTGCCCACTGTGGTCACTGGCACTAGCATGACCCCAGTGCCCACCATGGTCACTGGCACCAGCAACACCCCTGTGCCCACCATGGTCACTGGCACCAGCATCACCCCAGTGCCCACTGCAGCCGCTGGCACCAGCACAACCCCAGTGCCCACCACAGCCATTGGAACCAGCATGACCCCAGTGCCCATTATGGCCACGGGCACCAGCATGACCCCAGTGCTCTCCATGGCCACTGGCACCTTCATGACACCTCGGGACGTGTGGGAGAGGAGCATGAACACATCCAGGGGAAGCATCCCCTGTGCCAAGGACAGCGCTGCGGAAACAGACTCCCTGCTCTGGCAGTATGTATGAGGACATGCCCCTCTGGATGGGGCTGTGGCACCTGGGGGCTGTCCTTGCCCTAAGCCCCTCTCTTTGTCCCCAGCTGTCCCCGGGAGCATCTGAAGACGCTGCCACGGGCAGAGCTGGAGGGGAGGCTGGAGAGCACCCTCATCATCATCGAAGCCCTCTCGCTGCAGCTGCGTGACTGGCAGGAGAGCCAGCGGCTGCAGCCTGGCGTGGGGCCGGCCAAGCAGAGGGACGCGCTCACACAGACTGACATCACCCACCCTGAAGGGGTAAGAGTCCTCTCCAAGGCAATGCCACCCTGTCCCCCACAGCCTCAGTGCCGTGACAGTGTCCTTGTGCCGCTGGCAAGACGGTGACCCTGTCTGGGTTGGTGGAGTGGAAGTAAAGCACGGCTGCTGCATCACGGCATCACGCGCCCGGTGCTGCATGATCACGCCCGGATCAACCCGCTGAGTCTGCTGGATTGGAACCCTTGTGAGGGGAAACATCCCTGGTGCACGTGGGGGGAAGGAGGGGAGGTGTCATGGCTGACCAGCTCTTGCTGGCCCCAGAGTGGAGCAAGGCTGGTGTGAAGCACCCTCTGCTCTGGCCCTTGGGAGGAGATCTACTGGCAGCTCTGCCTCGAGCTGTGGAGGAAAACAGAGGCTGTGCAGTGGCAGTGGGGAGTGGAGTGGGATCTGCAACCAGAGCTGGGTGCCTGGTGGCTGTCACTGGCGATGAGTGTGCCAGATCTCAGCCACACAGGGCACATGCATGTGCCTGGTGCTGCCTGTTCCTGCTGCCATAACACCAGTGTCCTTGTCCCTTCTCCAGAGCAGCCAGAGCCTCCTGTTCCAGGGCCTTGCAGATGCTGCTTTTCGGAGCTTGCAGGATGATCAGGGAGCCCTCGCACAGGAGGTGAGTGTCCCTCTGCTTCCCCTTTCCTCTGGGTTTTGGGAGATCTGTTGGCACACACAGCAGCTGTACCTGGTGCCTCACAATGCTGTCGCCTCCCACAGCAGGAGCAGCAGAGGACCCTGGTGTCCCAGTGCCAGCCTGTGCTTGAGAGTGTTCCCAGCAAGGTGCAGAGCTGCCTGGAAGAGCGGGATGCCATCAGACAGCGAGTGGATGAAGCCCTACGAGCCAAGGACCAGGTAAGGGGGCAGCTGTTGTGGGGTGGAGGCAGTCTCAGCTGTCCTCATGCCTTTGGGTGGGAGCATCCTGTATCTCTACCCATCTCTGGGGATGAGGATCTCCCTGGCATCCCAGGGGAAGAAAATCTCAATGTGGAAGGCAAGAAGTGGAGCTCTCTGGATGGATTTTTTGCATGGGCTGTGCTCCCCTGGGAGCAGGAGTCCTGATGCAGGGTTGGCTCCTGGGAGTTTCTCCTTGTGCAACAGCGTGGCTGGAGCAGCATCCTCTCCTCTGCAGGGATATCTCTTCCTGGAGGCTTTCTGTGCCCATGCCAGTGCCCAGATCAGTGCCCGTGACCAGAGCCTGGCCTCCCAGCAAGAGCTGAGCACACTGCTGGCCCAGGCCATCAACCTGCAGGTACTGAGTGTAGGGCTGGGCAAAGGTTTGGGGCTACCCCACACTGCATCAGGGGCTGGATCAGGGTATTGCCACATCCTGAGCTTGGGTGATGCTTTGCAATGGGCTTTGGTGCACCAGAGTTTTCCTGGTGCTGGTGCTGGGAAGCTGCTGGAAATTTGCCTCAGGGCTGATACTTACCTCCCTTCATGGCCATTAAATGTGGCTTTTCCACCACAGCAGTGCTGATTCATCCCTCCTACCCTACAGGCATCCCTGTCTGCCAAGGCACAGTCTTTCTGTGAATTCTTAGATGTCACCTTTGAAAATCTGGAGAAGGAAAGGAGAGCACTGGATGAGGAGGTGAGGGGTGTCCCGTGGGGGCTCAGCCTCTCACTGCCCTGCCAGTGCTCTGGGTGCCATGACCTGTCCCTGGTCACACAGCAGGACAGTGCCATGGCAGTGCCACGCTGAGCTCTGCCTGCTGCTGTGTCCCTTCCCAGAGGGAGCAGACGAGGGCTCTGGTGTCCCAGTCCCATGCCCTGTTGAAGCGTGTACCTGGCAAGCTGCAGAGCTGCCTGGAGGAGCTGGCTGCCACACGGGAACGAGCAGAGGAAGCTCTTCAAGCCAAGGAGGAGGTACAGGGGTGCCTCCTCTCAGTCCTATGAGCTGTCTGAGGCATGGCCAGGGTGATTTGCGGCACCCCTTGGTGTGAGAACACTCCATGGGGAAGAGCACCCCAGAGCAAGCACCATGTCTCCACAGGCATCCTGCCAGCTGGAAAAGACCTTGGTGACCCTGCAGGACACAGAGGCTCAGCTGGAGCAGCTGACAGTGGCCAACTCACGCCTGGGCAAAGGTAGGGTAGGCGATGAGGGAGCTGGAGCTGCCCCATCCCCACTGCCCCTGTCCCCCCTGGCTGACAACTCTGTCCCTGGCAGACCTGAGCTCTGTGATGATAAATCTGGCCAGTGTGGAGCAGGAGCGGGATGCACTGCAGCAGGAGAACGAGAAGCAGTGGGAGGAGATGGCCCAGTGGGTTTGAGCCCTGATGTCCTGAGCCCCATCCCACCTCTGGCCCCCAAAACACAGCAGCCCCTGATCCCATCCCATCCCCTCAGGCTGGCGAAGGAGAGGAACTCCCTGCAGCAGGAGTGCAAGGAGCTGTGCCAGGAGCTGCGGGAGGCCACCGAGTGCCGGGAGGTAGGAGCTGCCTGACCTTGCCCACGCCGGCATGCGCTGCCCCCATCAGGGCCTCTCCGGGAAGGCTGGCAGATGGCCAGGAGCGGGATTAGCCCTCCTACGGATGGGGGATGAGCTTGCGAGGGCGGGTTGACATCCCGCACGTAGCCGCAGCTTTTCATCCTGCCCGGCAGGGATTCCCAGGGAGGGGGCAGGGCAGCTCTTGGAGATAATTTTCTTGGAGATAGTTTTCCCCTGCAGGCACGGAGCTGTCCCCCAGCCTGTCCTATGTCCCCAGTAAACTGGTTTGTAGGGTTTGGGCTGCTGGGATGAAGCTGCCCCTGATTAGAAACAGCACCCTGAGGCATGGGAGGGTCTGTGCTGGAGGCCCCAATGAGCCCCCCCAGGTCTCTGCTTGGCTGCTCACGGCTGTGTCCCCCCACCCTCCTACAGTTCCTGGATCAGGAGAACCAAATGTGTCGCACGCAGCTGCTGGAGGTGGAGGCCAGACTGAACTCCACGCTGGCCACGCTGCAGGAGCGTGTCCTGCAGCACGAGGAGCTGATGGAGTCCCACCAACGCCTGCGGTACTGGCCCACTCAAACCCCCCTCTGTTTTTGGGAAATCAAGCCCTTCCTGGGGTGTTGGAGGGGGCATTTTGACCATGGTCACATGTGCTGCTCCAGCCAACTGTGGTGGTCTAGGTGGGTGGGGAGGGCCAGCAGATCCCATTTTTAGGGAAGCTGCCTAAATCTGTGGGATTTGCACCATTGCTTGTTCACGGTGAGAGGCAGGCATGTCCCCATCCCACATCAAGGAAGGGAAATGCTGCTCCTGCTGAGGCTGATGCCATCCCACAGGGAAGAGCAGGCTGCCCTCAACAAGGAGCTGGACAGCACCAAGGCCGAGCTCCTCAGCTTGCAGACAAAGAGGAACAAAGTTTCTTGGTGCTCCACGGACATTATGGAGAGCAAGATGCGGTTGCAGGAGCTCGCTGACTGCCTCAAGGCTGCTCTGGAAGAGCAGGTAGGAGCCCTGTGCTGGGGACAAGGACAACAGGATGGTCCAGCGGGGTTCTCCATGGGAAAGGCTTTGAGCCATGGAGAACCCGTGATTCTCCATGGCATAGCTTTGAGATCCTGTGCTTGCTGGGGCAGTCACAAGCTGCACTCTGGTGCTGTACTCTCTTTCCCCTCTGAAGGATGATGATGATGCTCCATCGAGAAGCAAAGCCTGGACTCCAGGCCCCCGGACCCCGGGCTGGCAGACCCCACGCCGTGCCTGGACCCCGGCGTGCCGCACTCCGGCCCTGCGCACCCCGGCCTGCCGCACCCCACACCACGCCAGCAGCTCCTTCGTGGGCAGCGTCCTGAAAGCTGTGGCAGGGAAAGGTGAGCTGGCACCCCCTCTCTGAGTTTTGGGGAGTCTCAAGATGGGGATTGCTCCCTCCCCTGCTGGGGGATGTGCAAGGCTGGGCGCAGCCGCTGTCCTCCTCTTGCAGATGCCAATGAAACCACCAGAAGTGGGAGTGCAGTTGCCAAGGACAAACTTGCATCCGTGCCAAAGCCAATAGGTATTGGGGCTATCACCCTGTCTGGGACCCTGCTCTGAAGCTGCAGGGCTGGTGTGCAGAGGGAGGAGCAGCCACGCCTTCCTTTGTGTGCCCTGGGGCTGATGTTCCCTCTGTGTTGCTCATGAGGCTCTTTCTCGCCTGCAGATCCCGAGGACACTCTGCTGGAGAGCGTGAAGGAGCTGAGAGCTGTGGTCTCCAACCTTGCCATGCTGAGCTCTCGCATCCAGGAACTGGAGCAGAGCGAGTTCAGGGCACTGCAGATGGAGATGTGAGTTTAGCGTGGGCTCATATCAGGGGTTGGGCAGGGGCATCACTGGGCATGGCCTTTCCTGCAGGCAGCCTGGTGGATCTGCCTCTTGCCTCAGCCCTGGATTAGACCTCTCCTGTCATGGTTGGATGGACTTTTTCCAGCTAGTTGGGGTGGACCCAGGTGTCTTCTCTTACCATGAGCCCAGGGGCATGGCCAGGAGGGGGTTTGCTACCTGGTGCTGTGATCCCCACTCATCACCACTGTCCTCCCAGCTCTGACCTGCAGCTCCGCCTGGAGACAGTGACAGCTGAGAGCCAGGAGAAGGTGGATACCCAGGCTGCCACCATTGCCAAGCTGAACAGGGCGCTGAGGACCAAGCTTGAGGTGAGCCAGAAGTGGGCCAGCGCTCACCCCAGGGCAGAGCCAAACTGGGACGGGCGCTGATCTAGGACATGGAGAAATCTGGTGATGCCCCATGGGTGCTCCTGGCTTGTCTGACCTCCTCAAACATGAGAAAACCTGCTCTGGGGTGCTGGGGGTGGCCAGGGCTGGGCACTGCCTGACCCTGCTTCTTCCTGTCAGAACGAGAAGGAGCTGCAGGACGTGGTGAAACAGCAGGAAGAGAAGCTGTTGCAACTCATCGACAAGAGTGGGGAAGTCATGGTGTGTGATGGGGGCATGGGTGGGCAGCACCTCGGGGGGCTGCTGGCCACAGGACTCCTCTCAACATCCCTTTTTTTCCCTGTAGAGGCTGAAGGCAGAAGTCTCTGAGCTGAAGCGCTTGCTCCAGCGTGCAGAGACAGAGGCTAAGGTGCTGTGGGAGGAGATGAGGGGCAAGGAGGACCAGGTGGACACTGCCTACATCCAGGAGCGGGTCATGCTGCGGCGGGAGGTGAGGCCGGGGAGCTGCAGGGCTGAGGGCTGCTCATGTCACCCTACCACAGACAAAGAGATCTCTTCAGACCTTGCTCCTCACACCCTGCCCCCCACTCCAGAGCTTTCCCCCACAGGGATCTCAGCAGGGCTTGCTCCTTTTGCAGGTGGATAAACTGCGGCTGCTGCTCGTGGAAAAAGAGGATGAGAATATGCGGCTCACTGACAAGTACCTGGAGCAGGTATGGGGAGCCTCAAGGGGCTGCCCTGCCTCCAGTCATAGTATCAGAATGGTTTGAGTTGGAAGGGACCATAAAGGTCACATAGTTCCAACACCCCCGACATAGGCAGGTCCCTGCCCAAGTTTGGAGCAGAGTCCTGACAGGCATCTCCCACCACCACAGGTCCGAGGGCTGGAGATGAAACTCCATCGTACCCAGAAAGTGCTGAGGACCCACGAGGAGATGCAGGGGAAGATAAAAGAGGTGAAATTTACTCTGCATTGCTCACCCTTGCTGTGACTGCAACAACACCAACCCAAACACTAATTGTTGCTGCTGTCCCCAGGTCCTGTCAGCTGTCCCTGAGGTGGCTGTGGGCTGCCAGGAGCTCCAGAGTCTGCTGCCCTATCTGGGCCTGAAGCCAGCCAGCAAGGAAGCTGCTGAGCCGCTGTAGCCTGTAGCCTGAAACCTTTCCTGTTGTTAATGTTGTAATTATTTATTGAATAAAGTTGTGTTGGCTTTTACCCCGCCTGCTGTGTGAATTCAGGAAGCTCCTGGTGCTGTGGGTGGGGACTTGTCCAGCCTGTGCCGGTTGCTCCTGTTCCGTCACGGGGCTGTGGGCACAGCTCCCTGCCACCCCAGGGCCTCTCCTTGGTGAGGGACACATCCCTCCCTCTCTGCCAGTGTTTGCTCTCAATAAGGGCCCGCGTTCCCCAGGCTCCCACCCTGTGGCCCCGGCAGCAGCCAGAGTGCCGGGGCTGAGCCAGCTTCCCTCCCCTGCTCCCTGCTCCTCCTCCTGCCCTAGATTCCCTCCCTGTCCCGCTCTGCAGGGGCTCGTCTGGATCCTGCATCCCATCCTGGGGCTGCAGGCATGAGCCTGTTGCGTGGGAATTGTTCCAGAGGCTGGATCCCTCACCCTTCTCCCAGGGATGGTTC
The DNA here is from genome assembly GCA_013399915.1 of Illadopsis cleaveri. Classification (NCBI taxonomy): domain Eukaryota; kingdom Metazoa; phylum Chordata; class Aves; order Passeriformes; family Timaliidae; genus Illadopsis; species Illadopsis cleaveri. The sequence goes on from VXBB01004560.1 coordinate 60,274, forward strand.
CAGAGGCTGGATCCTGCAGCCCCAGCACAGAGCTGTGGGCACATGCCTGTTGCACGGGCACGTTTTCCCCTCCCAGCCTGGCTCCAGCACGCAGCATCCCATGGCTCAGCCAGCACCGGGAGCTCTGCCAGCTCCTGCTCCCAACCCCCCTTGGTCCCCGCTGCTGCATGGAGTCGGGGGGTGCTCCCTTAGGGGCTCCCCGGCTCCCAGCACAGCTCCAGCCTCACCTCCCTTCTTCCCTGCTGGGGCAGCTCCTACGGGATCCCCCTCCCGGTGTTCCTGACCCCAAGGATGCTCCCCACCACCATGGGGACCACGCGGAACCTTCCCTCCCCTGCGATGGCCCAAAATAGCAGCACTCCAACAAGTGCTCTGGTTTTTAATGGCCTCTTTCTCCTGCCCGAGGGGGGAGGAATCCCCTTCCCCTGCCCTCTGCCACAGCCCTGCCGCTCGGTGTGGGACAGCACCCGGGTGCGTGACACGCCGGGTGCTGGCACCGATTTATTTACCCAGGAAATTGAGGTGTTTGGGGCTGTCCCTCCATGCCCTGGGTGCGTGGGTGGCTCGTGGGGGAAGTGGCACTCGCTGCTCCCTGGCACTGCCTACCTCCCTGATCTGTGACCCCNCCAGGCCCTGTGTGCGTGGGTGGCTCGTGGGGGAAGTGGCACTCGCTGCTCCCTGGCACTGCCTCCCTGCCTGATCTGTGACCCCGCTGGGTACAGCCTCCCGAGGTGCGAGGCCGGCAACGGGGGGCCCCGGCTCTGGGATGCAGGGAGATGTGCTCCCTTCCCTGGATTAGGGCCACGCAGGGTGGCTGAGCCTCCTTTTACGGCGGGATTCAGCACAGCGGGGCCCTGGCAGCCATCCCCGTGGGGTGAGTGGGGACACTGGTATTGTCCCTGTGCCGGCTGCGGGTGGTTTTTGAGGGGAGTTGGTCTCCTTTGAGTGTCCCCACCCTGTTCTGGAGGGTCTGGGGCTCTGTGCTGCTGGCCCTTGGGCACAGAAGTTACCCAGACGGGGTATCCTGCACAGTAACAGTGACCCCAGCCTGGGGTTGGGACAAGGGGGCCCTGGCCCAGAGGTGATGAAGGGAAAGTCTCTGTTTACATAATAGTGGAAATAGGGGGGCACAGCCTGGGGGTGGCACGGAGGGGTCACTGTCCTTAGCTGGCAGTGGCAACAGGGGGACATAGCAGGGTCCCCAGCAGCAGCAGGGGGATGTCAGAGGTCCCTGCCCATAACTAAGCAGGGGTGGTGGGACATAGAGGTCTCCAGCAGCAACTGGAGATGGCACAGTGGAGTGCCTGGGTAGCACGGGGAGAGCCTTCCCATGACAAGGGGTGACTCAGCTATGTCCCTGGGCGGTGGCAGGAGGGGCACAGAGGGGCCCCTATCACCAGCAAGACCTTGCAAAGCGGTAATGCAGTGGGGTCCCCAGCCTGGGATTGTCACCTTAGGGTCGCCAGGAGCNACTTGGGGGGACCCAGGATACCCCTCCTGCGCTGGAGGAGCTCGAGTTTTACGGTGCCGCCTGGGGGATCGGGCGCCCCGGCTCTTGGGGGCATCACCAGCCCCGCGACGGCGCCAGCTCTGGGACATCGCCGTCCTTGGAGTGCTCCACACTTGGAGTACCTCCATCCGCGGGTTGTGCCGCCCTGGGGCGGCTCCGTCCCCCATTCCCGGGCTATTTCCGTCCCCCCCGGTATCCCCAT
>VXBB01004560.1:69801-81100 GCA_013399915.1 Illadopsis cleaveri
AAAGGGCAGCCGGTTCTCCTCTGCGAGGGGTCTAAACCGGAGGGAAAGGAGGAGCCGTTCCCCCTTTCAAGAGGGCTAACCCAGAGGGAAAAGGGGAACCGGTCCCCTCTCTTCCCGGGGGACAAGAAGTGGGGATGCAGCACCGCAGCGGACAGAGTCCGCACCGGGATGTGATACCCCGGGGGGCTGGCTGCCATCGAAAGGACAAGGGAATGCCCGGAGCTGGGGATGCAGCCCCCCAACTCTGGTCGAAGGTCGGTGTTGGGATGCTCCTGGCTCTCCCCATTACCCGTTCCCTGTGCCTGCGCCCCGAGTGGAGCCTCCCACCCTGTGCCCACGGCCATGGGATGGGCTGGATCCCTGGCCCCAGTATGGGGGGACTTCACAGCAGCCCCCCATCCCAGTTTCGCCCTCTCCAGTATAGCACCCGTGCTCTTGAGGGCATCTTGGAGGTGGGGGGTGTGAGTGTGTGGCTGGAGGGGCTGTTGTGCTTGAGAGAAGAGCTCGGGACAGCAGCACACAGGGCTGGGGAAAGGCCAGGACAGGGGGGAATGGCTTCACACTGAGCAGGTTTAGATTAGATATTAGGGAGAAATTCCTCCCTGGGAGAGTGGTGGGGCCCTGGCACAGAGAAGCTGTGGCTGCTCTATCCTTGGAAGTGTTCAAGATGAGGTTGGATGGGGCTTAGAGCAACCTGGGCTGGTGGAAGGTGTCCCTGTCCCTGGCAGGGCATTGGAACCAGATGGTTTTTAAGGTCCCTTCCAACCCAAACTCAAACCATTCCATGGGAATGCGTGTGCCTCAAGCCAGCCTGGCCTCAGCGATGCCCAGGGACAATCTGCCCTGGTGTCCCAAAAAGTCCTTTTCCCATGTCCTAGGACCTTTGGGTTGTCTCTTTGGGCTGGCCTGGGGTCTGGCCGTGCTCCCTGTGCCTGGCAGAGCTGTGTGATGTGGCCTCAAAGCCAGCTCTGTGGCACAGGCTGGGGCTGTGGCACAGCCCTGGAGAGGAAGGATGCGGCTGTGGGTGCTGGTGCGTGCAGGCAGCCCCGTGGGGCTGCTGTGTGAGCAGGATGGGAGGAGGACAGCCTGGCAGGGACTCGTGTCAGCCCTCAGGAAGGGCTTACAGAGGCTCCTCTGAGAGGGGCTGCTGTTGCTGGGGACCCTTGGGTCCCTTTTTGTGAGCTGAGCTGCTCTGCTGGTGCAGCTGCGTGACTCAGTGCCCAGAAATCTCCTGCCTGTGGCAGGGAGAGGCACGCAGCAGGCACTGAAGCATCCTGCCAGCATCCTCAGCTGGATGGTGAATCCAGGCAATGGCTGTGTGAAGCACTGCCTGCTCACTTCATGGCAGCCTCTGTGTCCCTGCCCTGGCCAGGGCTGTCTGGAGGGGACAGGGCCACCCCACACCCTTGCTGTCACCTCGTGTGGCATCAGTGGGGATGGATGGTGCATGCTCTTGGTGAGCTCCTGCCTTTCCAGGGAGCAAGGAGGGCTAAGCTGGTGAGCCAGGCTTGGAGCAGAGCTGGTTGTTGTCTGCCTCTTCCAACCCCGGGTCAGAGTGCTCTGGAGCACAGGGAGGATGTGAAATGCATGAAAATGTTGTGTTCCACTCCTGCTATGAGACTTGCTGGTACCAGGGGTGCAGATGGGTCATGCTGAGCAGAGCCAGGCACTGTGATGATGTCCCAGGCTTACCATGGGATGTGCTTCCTGTCCTGCTGGATGTGTGGGAGCCAGGAAATCCTCTCCACACCTGAAACCCTCAGCGAGTTTGGGGACAGAGGTAAACAGTACATCCATGTTGAGCAGATTGTTTCTTATCACCTGGGATCACTTTGCAGCTTCCCTTCTCAAGCTCAGTTTTCATCCTGATGGGTTTAACAGGAAGCAAAAAACATTTTTCATATCTTTAATCTTCACTAATCATATCTAATGATTATTTGGGGCATTCTATGGCCTTTGCTCATTTCTACACCCTTAAAAACAGGTGGCCAAAAATAGCAATGTGAAACTGTTCCACTCCTCTGCTTCAGGTCGGGGAGGAGGAAGGACCAGGCTGTGAGAGAAAAGTTCACAGCTGCCCCAACATTTTGGACGTGCTGAGTGTCAGGGCAGACACCACACCCTGTTGCAGCAATTCTGCCTTTCACAGTTTGGAGTTGAAGGAGGAGTTGGTGGTGGGGCTGCAACAGAAATGTCCTGGTGCCCTGGATGCCCTTTGTTGTTCCAGAGAGAGGATAATCCATCTTTATCCAAACTCATGGGCCAGTAGCATGGCAGCTCACACACTGTCGAGGGACTGCATTAAACTGTGTCCTGCCTGGGACCTGGGGAGGGCTGGCTGTGTTTTAGGGCTGCTTTATCAGCCAAAGCCCAGCAGGGCTTGGTGCCACGGGAGAGTGTGTTTTAGCAATGCTCACACCAGGAGCAGCCTTCCACGTTGTCCAGGGAGAGGTGGAATTCTGGCTGTAGCACAGAATGGTTTGGGTTGGAGGGAACCTTAAAAACCACCTTGTTCCAACTGCCTCACCAAGAACAGGAACACCTTCCACTAGATGAGGTTGTTCCAAGCCTCATCCAGCCTTTCCTTGAACACTTCAGGGATATGGGGCAGCCACAGCTTCTCTGCCCAACCCGTGCCAGTGCCTCAGCAGCCTGACAGGGAAGAATTCCTCCCTAATCACCTTTCCATCAGGCAGCACAGCTGGACTTTGCTCTCCCAGTAGGTGCAGCTGCCCAAATGTGAGGTGGCTGGGCTGGGAGGGTGGCGAGGCAGGATGTGGCTCTGTGGGCAGCCACAGGAGCCAGCTGGGCTCTGCCTCTAATGTGCTTCTAATAAGCTTAACTGGGGAGTTGTGTGAACTGCCCTGCGTGTTCTGCGTCCTTCCAATGTGAAATTCCCCGGCTGCTCCGGTCCCACAACATTTCCGGGCACGATGGGGTCCAGCCTGATGGATTTGGGATGCTGCCCTGGGATATCTGGGCCTTTTGGCCAGGCTGGCTCTGGCACTGCTCCAGCTGGATCAGGTGTAAAGGCGAGAGAACCATTTCCTTTGCAATTAGCGAGATTTGTAACTCGCTCGCACAACTGTGGTTGGGAAAAGCGGAAAAAGCTCATGACGTGATTAATTTAAGATTAGCAAAGGAGTGGGGCAGAGCTCAGTTCAAATTGCAATTAATTACTGAGGCAGCCAGAGGATCAGAGGAGTCAGATGTGTAACAAAAGACAAGCTCCAGCCTCTGAGGCTGCCCTGCTTATCACCTGCACGCTTTGTCTGTAATACCAGATCAAATCTTACATTTTAAGTTTTATTCTAACGCAGATTTTAGAGAACCAAGGGGTTAAATCATTGATTGCATGCTTGGAAACAATTTCAAAACAAACCCTAAAAATAAGGAACACACACGTAATCATTTCTGAAAGTAATCTCTTCCTCGAGCTGTCACTTGGGATTTCTCTGAGACTTCTCTAGGCAGCTTTAGCTAAAGGCCAGCTTGGCACAGGACTGCCTCAGTAGGTTAGGCAGGCCAGACCCTTCTTGGGGGACTTTCATACCAGTTTCCTGCACTTGATTAAAGAAAAAAAAGCAAATAAACCATTCCCCTGCCCTCTGCCTCAGCAGTTCAAGTCCTGTAAAGCTAAACCATCCAAGATCTATGTTCAAATCCATTTCTAAACCTGTGGGGTTTGGATAGGCAAGGAGAGAGGGTGGCACTAATAGGAGTGTGAGGCAGATGTGCATGAATCCATCTTCAGAGCCACTCCTGGACCATGACTTCCCTCCCCAGTTAATGGGAAGAATGTATTTTACTGTGAACTCTGAGGAGCTGTGGGTGTCTGCGAGGTTAATAAACCCCTGTTCGTGTCCAGGGCTGTGATGTGTGGCTGTGTTTTGATGTGCTGATTTCTTGTTGCAGAGCCATATCCCAGAGCTGTGCCGAGCTGCTCTCCCCACGACCCTTCCCTCAGCATCCCACACAGGCTGTGAGCTTTTCCAGGGCTCTGTGTTTCCCAAAGTCTCACAGTGCAGTATGAGCTGTTAGCATTCCCAGGGGCCGCACACGTGGGGTGTGTGTGGTGTGGGATTCCTCCTTCTCCCAGGGTTGTGGGTTTGGGCCATCCCTGGTGGAAATGGCAAAGGTAAGAGGAAAGCTGAGGGAGTCAGCCTGAGGGCCTGGGCAGAGCTTGGCTTTGGCTCAGCCCAAAAATAACTGATTTAGTTGATGTTGTGCAGGTGGTTTCAGACTTTGAATGCAATCAGCGTGAAAAGGGGGAAGGAGAAAGTGTTTGGGTGTCTTGGAAATGGGGGAAGAGCAGCTCCATCCACAGGCTGCAGGGCTGTGATCAAATTAATTGTGAGAGGGCGAAGTCTGGAAAGCTCTAGCTAAAACTGAAAAAAAAAAAAAAAGAAAAAGGATGAGCAGGCTGCCACAAAAATCAGAGCCTGGTGAGCTGTGCAGTAGGACTTAGCAACTGAGGGGCTCTGGGGACCTTGGGAAATGCCTCAGCCTGGAGTCTCCTGGCCTAAATCCCTCTGCTTCCTTGACAGTAAATGTGCTGCTGTGGAAAAACCCCTGTGGGATCCTTCTGGTGCAGGATTTTCCCTCTGGGACACTGCAGCAGCGTAATTCCAGAGCTAAGTCAGGGGGCAGCTGCTTCCCTCCCCTGTCTTTGGTTCTCCAAACCCCATGGTTTGGGTTGGAGGGAATCTGTTTTACAGGAATAGATCCTGTTTCCTGTCTGGCTTGGTTTCACAGGGCTTGAGCTGCTGAGGCAGAGGGCAGAGAAATGGTTCATTTTTTTTCTTTAACTGAACCCAGGTTATCTGGGCAGGTGTATCAATAGCACCTGAAACCTGCCCTGCTTTCCCCTCAGGTCCTGCTCCGTGTCCTGCGTCACTGCTCGGCCTCTTCGTGGGGTCTGGGCTATTTTTGTTTCCTCCTGAGACTCTTCAATCTGATAATCTCCTAATCTCCAGCTCCTGGCAATTCCCCTGCAGTTGTCTTGGCTTTATACCTGGCTTATGTCCTGGGAGCTGGCTTCAAAATAGCTCCTGACCTTGTTGGTTAATGCAGGTTAGGAAATAGGCCTGTATAACTACAGGAGCCTTCTCATCCATTCCCTAAATTATTGTTGTCTGTGTCAGGGAGAGAAATTCCTGTCACAAGTCACTGCTGTTGCCTCAGTCTCTTGTACAGCATCCTCCTGATTTACACCCATTTCCAGGACCAGATTTTCAGTTCTTTCTTACCCTGGGTGCACTCTGCTTTCCTTAGTGGGCTCTTGAGGCCTTAAAATAGGAGCTGCCCCATCTGAGATTAGACTCTGATGAGCACAGAAATATCCCTGGTGTCTGTGAGAGGGGACACGTGCTTCCTCCTGATTGCAGAGATGTAGAAGGCATCTTGAAAGGAGAACAACAAAGAGTGTGAATCCTATTGCCCGTGAGCTTGTGATAAAATGTCCCTGGTGGGGTGGTTGCAAAGGGAATTTGGAAATGTAGGGTCAAATTTTAGCTGCCTGTGATGAGGATCAAACCTGCTCTCATGCATTTAAATGACAGGGAGAGGTCCAGAGGAGAAAGTGCCTTTGTTTGCTTTCCTGTGTTATTTAGCACTGTATTATCCCTCACCTTTTGTGTTCCTCTGTAACACCAGCTGCTAAAATACACACCTGGAATTATGCACCAGGGTTCAGGACGTGCCAGTGTTCACAGGCAGTGCCTGCTGGCATTGTCCAGGCTGCTCTGCTGGTTTGTTTTGTAATCTTGGTTGGGTTTGGGAGGGCAGGAAGGTTTCCTGGATGAAAACTGTCTCTTCCCTGGATTAGGCAGTGGAGGTATCACCTCAGAACTGTACCAGGGGAAGGAGCACCTGCTGATTCTGAGAGCAAAGGTAGAGACCACTGAACTGTTTGGGGTCACTTTGGAATCACTTTTTCCTACAAAGGGAACTGGAGAATTTGTGAAGGAATTAATTGAGCCAAATTCAGGAAGCCAGTCACCTCTGCTGCTGTCTCAGACTACCACAGTGGTGTTGGTTGTGATCCAAACCCTTCACAACTGTGATAGGTCTTAGGATAGAAATTGTCTCTAGAAGTGGGGAGTTGCAGATCTTTGGGCATGATCCAGAGGTTATGGGAAAGAAGCTGGAGAGGCACCATCAGGAATGGTGATGTGTGAGTGACAAGTGGCTGCTAATGCCAGGTGAATTGTTTTCAGGAAGAGTTTGGGGTAGAGGTCTGGGTCATGACAATTCCCTGGGCTTTAGGAAAGGGTAGGAAGTACTCCTGTTCTGTGACCTTTTCTTTGCACTACTAAATGTGGGTACTTTAGGATAAGAACCAATCTGATGGGTTTTCCATGGCAGTGCTTCTGTGTCCATGCCTTCATCCCTAAATCAGGTGAGTACTGAAGGCTCAGGGACACACCATGATGGTTCAGTTATTAACAGGGAAACAGCACAACCTGCTTCAGGGGAAGTGGAAGAAACAAGAAAATATTCTGTCCTGAGAGACCAACCCACCATTCTCTGCAAGAATCCCCTCTGTGGAGGTTTGATCTGCCTCATTCCCAGCTAAAATAACCACGGCTGCTGCCTCCCTTCCCTGGATCGTGGCGATGGTGAATTAGGATAAGGGAAGCAGATGATACATTTAAGTGAGTCACGGAAGTGTGGGCAACTGGGCCCTACAGTAATTTAAAAATAAGTGTGTATGTGATGAGATTAGCAAATCTGACAGTGCTCAGCTAAGCAGAAGGATCTGCCAATTGCAAGCAGCCCATTCCCAATAAGACCTTCCAGTGCAGCCTCAGGCTCTGGTTACGTGTGGGGGAAAAAACCAGCACGTGGCTACTTTGATTGATTTTTGAACAGGAATAGCCGAAACAAATGGAATACAGACTGAGAGGAATATATATTTCTCTTGGGTTTTTTTTTTTTTCCTTTCTAGGAGACTAGGCACTGCCAGAGGAGGAAAAAAACCCACTTGACTGCAGTGTTCTGGCAGCTGATCTTCCTGAATGGCACCCAGTTGTATATTGGCATGCTGATTTAAAAAAAAAAAAAACAACAACCCAAAAAAAGGGTTTAAAATATTATCAGGGCAAAAAGAGTTGGAAAATAACAGTGTAGAGGTGCAGACATCAATGAACAGGAGCCTGGTGGGGATTCTACCCGGGGTTTACTCCTCTTTGGAGGCTCTGCTTGGCTCTCCTCTGCTCCAGATGAGTCATGGACACTGTTACTGCAGCAACGCTGCTGCCAAGGAGGGGGATAAAGCTGTTGCCATGGTGCTGGATGGGCAGGAGTTCTGCAGGAGTAGAAACACTTAATAATTAACTTGCAGACAAACGGGGCTTCAGATTTGCCAGCGTGCTCTAGGGAAGGTGTCCTGGGCTCCCGGGCAACTGCTGCCTGTTCCCAACAGCCTTCCCAGGGAACAGGCAGAGGCTGTGGGCTTAGGAAGGGGAAGTTGGGCTCTGGAAAGCTGTGCCTGCTTCCATCAGTTTGTGTTTTGCATGCTGGTGCTGGAGCTGGGAAGTTGTGGGGCAGGTTAGGAATTGGGGTGGCTGATGTGTCAGAGGCTAAAATCACGGGGTAATTGCAGGACACCTCCCTGAGGAATGCTAAACATCAGGGCCTAAGGCAAGGGCTGGGCTTAAATTCATGTCTTGTCTTCTTGGCTACTGTTAAAGACACAAAGAAAGATTTCTGTGCAATTCTTGGGATATTTGACCAAACACAGGCTTGTGTTTTCTTGTGGTAGTAAAAGGTCGAGCTTTTGGCTTGTTCTTCCTGACAGCGTGAGTGCTGCTGTCAGTTTTCCCTTGTGCTGTGTTGATAGGGAAGGGGAAATCCCTGCCAAATGCCAGGGATGCTTTGAACACTGTCCTCTCTCTGAACAGCCATTTATAGAATTGTAGAATCGCAGTGATTTGGCTTAAGAGGGACCTTAAAGATCATTCTCTTCCATCCCTTCTGCCATGCAGGGACACCTCCCACTAGACCAGGTTGCTCCAAGCCCCATCCAGCCTGGCCCTGAGCACTTCCAGGGATGGGGCATCCACAAATTCTCTGGCATTCCTTTGAGCATTCACCATATGGGGTTGTTGGAGAGCAGTAAAACTGTCCAGGGAGAACATTTAACACCTCTGTTCCTTGTACTGAGTTTACTTGGACAGTTCTCCAAGTTCTGGAGATTTGGAAGGAATAAAAGGCTTCTAGGAAAGTGCTGGTGCCAGGTGTTGGTGCCCAGGAGCTCAGTGTGGCCCTGGGTTTCTTAGACCTGTGCTGATGTTGGGTTGGCATGGGCAGGTCTGAGCTTTGAGCACTTGTGACTTGTTTTTAGGTAGTCAGTGACTAAGCCTCAGGTGGATGGATTTGTTGGTGTTTCAGAAATAGGAAAGCAGACAGGAATAAGTGATTAGCTCAGATTAACACCAGGAATTAGTAGCTGAGAAAGTGCTTCGAATTAGAATGTTAAAGTATTATTTTCACCTTGGAACCTCCAGAACCAGTCTCCTACAACAATCAAATGTTGTTTGAAAGCTGACCTGACTTGTCTACATAGAGCATTTCTTTAGATTTGTCAGGGTAGAGTAAGTTACTGGAGCTGCTTTCAATCTGTGCTGTATGTGCTCCTTCCCCAGGGAGGAGGATGATTCCTATGCCAGGAGCTGGCTCAGGGCACAGCAAGGCTGAAGGCCAAAACTGTGGGGATTTTAGTAGTGGAATCCTCAGCCCTGGAAGTGTTGAAAAGGCCTGTGGATGTGGCACTTGGGACATGGTTTAGTGGTGAATGCAGCAGTGCAGGGAGAAAAGTTGGGCTTGATGATCTTAGAGGGCTTTTCCAACCTTAACAATTTTGTGATTCCATTACTTTCTCTCAAAGATACTCAAAGTAGGGAAAGGCTCCGCTCTATGTTTCCCTAACACAGGGAAAGGCTTCAACATCATTTTCAGTGCTGAGGAAAACAAGCCCTGTTGTGGGCTGAGCATCAGTGGAGAGAAGAGGCCACCCTTTGTCTGCAGAGGGCTGGAGCAGGGAGAGGTGGCACAGGGGAGGAGACTCCTGTTCCAGTTAAGTGCAGTCGGCTTAGAGCTCCCAAAGCTGCTTAGCCCTCACATTCTGCCACAGGGCAGTTTTTAAAACAGGCAAAGCCTCTTAACACTGGAAAGGCTGGGATTTGATGGAGGTGCTGACTAGTCTCAATACCCTGGGAGGAAATGGATGCAGAAGTTACTGGCACAGGGTTGGGAATAGGTGATGGCCTCTGTGTGTTGGGGGAGAGAATTCTTTCCCCTGTCCTGTCTGAGCAGGGCAGTGTGAGCCTCCAGGACTGAGACTGTCTTCAGAGACATCAGTTTTGTATTGAAACAGGCAGTAGTGGAGATGCATTTGGGCTGCTCTCACTGCTGGTGTGGCCTCCAGAGAACAGCCAGAATTTCCTGGTATTTCAGGGTAGCCTTCATTTGAATTTGCTTCCCCCTGCAGATTATTTGTGCACTCCAGAGGAAAATGTTTACAAGATAGACTTCACCAGGTTCAAAATCCGGGACATGGAATCTGGCACAGTCTTGTTTGAAATCACCAAGCCAGCAGCTTCAGGTGAGTGCACACACAAAATAAGGTTTCCATGAACAAATGCTTTCTTTTGCCTTTCCCCACTCCTTTTACTCCATACATTTCCCAAAAGTAGCAGAATCTCTCCACTGCAGGAGGGCTGGAGCCCCATCTTGCAGCAGGAGTGTTTCTCAGGTGTCTCTTTGTACCAACAGGGTGAGCAGAGCTGGCTGCTGCTGTGCTCTTCCTGTTGCCATCTGTGATGGGAAGGGACAGATGGATGTTGTAAAAAGGAGCAGAGGAGGAGGAGGAGGAGATCACTGGGTGCTTTTTTCTTGGCTATTCATCAGTTTGTGCCCCCTGCACATAGTTGAGCTGTTAGTTTAACATCTCTCACTGAGGAGTCAGGAGTATGGTATTTCCAAAAGGGAGAAACTGCCAACGGGCAAATTAAACAAACAACATTTGCTTTTTTTTTTTTTTTTGTTTAATTAATTTTTAGGTGTTACTTGTAAGCATTCAAGCGTTGCCTGTTGCCAGTGGTGATAAAAACCCAGGGCAACTGTTCTTTTCCTGGCCAAGCACTTTTAACCCTTCCCCACCTCCCTGCAGGTGAGAGGAAGTTTTCTGTGGCTTATAGGTAGCAAACCAAACATGCTAAGGGGAAATGGCTTGTTCAGAGTCACCCTGCAGTCCTGACGTGGGGTAGGAGCAGTAGATGAGCAATAGAAATCCAGAAGATAGGAAATCACTCAAACCAAAGCCCATCTTGCAACATTCCATCTCTGAGTGACCAGTGGTGGACACCTCAGGACAGGACGAGGGCGAGCTCAGCACCAAGGTGGTTTCCTGGCTTACGTGGCTCGAGAACACCAGCACAAGTATTTCCCCCGAGTTTCTGGCTCTCAGGCAGCTCTGACAGAGCTTTCCTTGGGCTTTTGCAGAGCGGGAGCACAATGACAGGAAGGATGTGGACCCCAACGCCGGCCGCTTCGTGCGCTATCAGTTCACCCCGGCCTTTCTCCGGCTGCGGCAAGTGGGAGCCACGTGAGTAACTCCCCCTCTGCTCCTCGGCCTGGCACAGAAAACAACTGAAATTTCAGGGAAAAAAACCCCCCATCTCTTCCATGTTCATCCTGCCAGGAAGTTGATTGAACAAGGGGCTTTCTCATTTGTTGTGAGGGTCTCAAAGTCTCTGGCCTCCCGTGTCACTTTAGGCTGTTTAATCAGCGATAGGCCTGGTGCTGAAGGTAAAAGAGGCAAAATAAAGTGGGAAGACTCTCCAAAGAAGAGAAAGCTCTGGGGAGACCTTGGAGCATCTTCCAGTGCCTGAAGGGACTCCAAGAGAGCTGGAGAGGGACTTCTGGAAAGGACCTGGAGTGACAGGACACAGGGAATGGCTTCCCAGTGCCAGAGGGCAGGGTTAGATGGAATGTTGGGAAGAAATTGATCCCTGTGAGGATGGTGAGGCCCTGGCACAGGATGCCCACGGAATCTGTGGCTGTTCCATCCCTGGAAGTGTCCAAATCCAGGCTGGATGGAGCTTGGAGCAACTTGGGATAGTGGAAGTTGTCCCTGCCCATGGCAGAGATGAAATTGGATGAGCTTTAAGACGTTTATCTAATGCTGTGGTATGTTCCTGTAGAATGCTTTGAGTGAAAGAGGAAACAATAATTCCTCTTTCACTAAATGATTAGTGCTGTTGCTTTGTATTTTTGGCTTTTTTTTTTTTTTTTT
>VXBB01004560.1:81129-98182 GCA_013399915.1 Illadopsis cleaveri
TTTGCCTTTTTTTTTTTTTTTTCCCAAAGCTCTCTTCTGCTTTTCAGGGATGGTGCAGATCTTACTGAAGCATAAAAGCTCACATCAGTTTTGCCTTTCTTTTTCAGGGTGGAATTCACAGTAGGGGACAAACCCATTAATAATTTCCGTATGATTGAGAGGCACTACTTCCGTGACCAGCTCCTGAAAAGTTTTGATTTTGAATTTGGCTTCTGCATCCCCAGCAGTAAAAATACTTGTGAGCACATCTATGAATTCCCCCAGCTCTCGGAGGATCTCAGTAAGCTCTTAATTATAAACTTTCATTTCTGGGTTGTCACACCATGATGTTCATCTGAGGTGGTTTGGGGGAGCCCTTTCTTAAAAGCTGTCTCTAGAGAGTGGGTTGGGTAGAATAATTTATCCTTTTATATCTGTGTTAACACTGATTTTGTTTTCTAGTAGGATGTATCTCATCACACACGAGGCAGCTACTTGGTGGTTTTTTTTAATTCATAAAAGGGAAGCTTCGGTATCAGGGAGAAAAAAAGATAATTGTGTTATAAAACAAGCAAAAAAAGATGATTAAAAAGACATCCAATAAATGGATAACTTAAATGTTATGATCTGTTTTAATGTTTGATGTGCTATATTGTGAGCTTGAGAGGTTTTAGTGTGAACATAACTTTTATTTTCTTTCCTCTCTCACAAGACACAATAGCATAAGCACTAAATCTCTGTGATCTTCCTCTTTACAACCCCTAATTGAGTGTGTCAGCACTAATATTACAGTCTATGGAAAATACAAGGAGGCCCTGCTGTCAGGCCAGAACAAATTTACTTTGAGTTTGCTGGTTTATCACTGTTTTTAAAAACAAAACAAAAAGAACCCCAACCCAAAATGTAATGAGTTCTTGTTCTGGGGTCCCCTTTATATGGTGCCTTAATATATTTGGATTATGAGCATTCTTCATCCCTGAAAGTGTTCAAAGAAAGTGTGGATGTGGAACAAAGGTTTAATGAATTCAGGTTGGATTTTAAGGTCCTAGAGGGCTTTTCCAACACAAAAATTCCACTACTGTGCTTGAATTGTTCAAAAGACACCAACAAGGAGCGGTTTGGGCAATTCTCATTTGGGTTTTGGTTTCTCACCTGGTTTTGCAGGTGCCTGGGTGAAACTGAACAATGCTGGAGCATCACCCTTAATTTTGTTGGTTTNTGAATTCAGGTTGGATTTTAAGGTCCTAGAGGGCTTTTCCAACACAAAAATTCCACTACTGCGCTTGAATTGTTCCAAAGACACCAACAAGGAGTGGTTTGGGCAATTCCCATTTGGGTTTTGGTTTCTCACCTGGTTTTGCAGCTGCCTGGGTGAAACTGAGCAATGCTTGAGCCCAGCATGGAGCATCACCCTTAATTTTGTTGGTTTGTTTTTCTTTTTTTCTCCCATTTCCCCCCTCACAGTTCGAGAGATGATCCTGCATCCCTACGAGACACAGTCGGACAGTTTCTACTTTGTAGACAACAAGCTGGTGATGCACAACAAGGCAGATTATTCATACAGTGGAGGACCTTGAGCGTGGGCTGGACCAGCCCTGGCTGCACTGGCCTCCCCTTCCCTCTGGAAGTCGTCAGGGATCCCAACACCTCCAGCTCCGCTGCCTGCAATGTCACCTGGACAAGGACCCACCAACCAAGGACTCTTTGCCACAGTAGGAGTTTCATGACATCCCTTTTGAGCTTTGAAGCAGACCCAGTTCTTCAGAGGTTTTAAGCTAAAATGATCTTTGGATACCACTTCCCTAAGCTCTTTTAAGTGTCTGCTTTGAAAATGGCCTTGTGGGACCTGAGGGGTTTCACCCTAATTCTGTGAATTTATGCTCTTGCCCTCGAGTGTCTTTTAGGATTGCTTTCCCAAAGAATGTAATCAGAGAAACCATGGGAGTGGATGGATGCAAAGGCAGAGGTTTGGGTGGTTGTTTCTCTTTGTGAATGCTTCAAAGGCCGATTTAACTTGTCCAGCCTGTTGAAAATATCGAGCAAAACATCTCACAGAGGCAAGATTTCATCTTCAGATTGGCTGTCTCCATGAGTATTTCATCCTTTAGTTTCGATCCTTCTGTGTAATGTCCTGTTTAACCTTGGAAACACCAAAACCTGCAATGAAGAGCAGAGGTTCAGAGACAGAGCTGTGTTAATTGGGTGTTTTTACATTCACATTCCTTTTACATTTCAGATGGAGGTAAAATGGCACTGTGGGTCTATGAACCTCCATAAGTACATTCCATTAATTTCGGGTTTTTGCAGAATAATCAGGAAAACCAGAAGGATTCTTGCTTTATTTAACAGTCAGCCTTTTCATGCCACACATTTCCCATGTCTATTTTCTTTAATCTCTGCTCGATACCAAGATAAGGACTTCAGCACTGCTTCTTAGAGCAACATTTTAATTGTCTAGGGCAGCTGGGGGGTGTGGAATTTCCAATTTTCTACTTGTATCTGCATTTAAAGGAGGTTAAGACAGCGTTTCCCCTTTGTTAAAAATGTTTCTCATCAGCTATTAATACAGGTGATACTAAATCTTATAATCAGCAACTTTAACACACAGGAAAAAAATTAGCAAAAATTCTCTCTCCAGACTCTGGAAGATGTTTAACACCAATTTAGCCCAAGAAATAGCAACACCAAGAATAAACTAGTGTGGGGTGACCTGTTGTCATGAAACCCTTACTCTGAAGGTCAGTTCACTGATACTTAAAAAAAAAAGAAAAACCCAACAAAAATAAAAGACAGTTGCAGTCTGTAGATATTTCTATAAATACTTGATGTCTCCATGTCTGTTTCTGTGAGTTGAAGTGGAACATTCTATGTTAGCCTCGGATAGGTGTAATAATTGTAACCATTTTGATAAAAATACCATTTCCAGTCGTGGTGAGCATCTCTGTAGTCGCAGCCTACGTCAGACAGGACCACAAACAATTCCAGGTGTAGCCTAAGGACAGGGAGGTTTTTGTGCTCTTGTTTGGGTTGTGGTCACTTTTTAATGTGTCACCATTTGTATTTGGCTTGGCTTTTTTGACTGCTGAGAGAGGAGGCAGTTTTTTTTTTAAAAAAAACCCAGTGATTTTAGGTTACAGCACAGTTTTTATTAAGCTTGGTAGCTACAAAAGTGTGTCAAGTTCACTGATTTTACACAAGTAGTAGCTTGTAGCAATTCTTAGCACAGTGAGACTTGTATTTATCACTATTTTCTGTCTCTAGTGTGTTAAATCATACAAGTAGCCTACAGCTGATTGATCAGTTTGAGAGATACAAAGGATTTCCTCATTATTTGTGCAGTACTTTGAGCTACTGACCATTAATTTTATAGCACAATAATTACTAAAGATGAAAATAGTTTCAAAAATATTTTTATTCCTCCCCTAACTTTTTTTTTTTTTTAAATCAGGGCTGTTAAATCACATATCCAATGACATTTTTCAAGTTTTAAGTACTTTTGGGGTTTGTTTCAATTTGCAGGAGAAAAAAAATGTTAATTTAAAGACAAAATAGAGTGTCTGTTTATAATTACCACCCTGTACAGGGTTTTTTGGGGGGTTATTTTTCACTTGTTGTTCATGACAGTCACTTCTGTGCATAAGATTTTTAAAAGACTTTTAGGAGTGGAATTTGCCCGGAATTGCCAGTCATATATTTAATATGTTGTGATGAGATCAGTTGTACTTTGGTGTGGGCTCTAGGGTAATTTGATGGAGTTTCCTCTGAAACAGTCATCTTCTGCTCCTTTTATATGCTATCTCCTTTCAAGACTTATTAAAAAAAAGAGTAATTCCATAAAAATTTTACTGTAATCAAGGGAAATTTGAGTGGTAGACATGCCCCTTACAAAAGACCCAAGAGAAAGTCACCATGTTCCCAGGAGTGCAGAGTGTGGATGGAATTTCTGACATTTTTCTGGGGTAGGTTTGAGATTAAACACAAGAGGATGAATTACCAGCTGCTCCTCTCCTGAAAGCTTTTATAATTTAGATTATATATGTAATAATTCCAGCCTCACAGAAAATTTAGTGTGAATCATACGGGAGATACTACACTGAGTGTGTTTGTTGCCTAATATTATTAGGAATATTTTAAGCCAGAAATGAAGATTGGACATTATCAATAAAATCAATTTCAACCGATTTTAGCTTTAGCTTTTCAGTTGGGACAATTTCATTCTTATTAAAAATCCCCAGAATTTGACACAAGTAACAAATTCTGATTCCTAAACCAAGGCAAACAACAGAACTTTCTGTGGGAAGTGCAGTGAAGGTGCTTTTTTCTGTGTCCCACTGAGGCAGTTATCACTGTTCTCTCTCTCTTTCACTTGGGAACTCTTTGTTAGCATTTCCTCAAGGTCATCCACATCCACAATCTTTACAAACACATGGGAATCCCTTTCCAGGAGAGAGGTTCTGTTCCTTTCCCACCTGCTCATGCAGCAACACCACATGTGGTGTTGACATGAGGCACATAAACAGCACTAAAAAAATGTTTCTTCAAAATTTTTGTCTGTAGAGTTGCTGTTTTAATGCCACTTCTCTCCTTGTTTTGCTTCAAAACCACCTTCAAAATTTCGTGTTAAAGACCAAACTTTGTGCAGCACCCAATAATTTCAACCTCTCTCTGAAAGGGAGCTGAGTTTGCTGCCCCGTTGTGAAACCCACATTTTTTTCCCCTAAAATTGGCAGCTGATTCTTATTATAAGCCAGTTGAGAATGAAGTCTTAAGAGCATTGTTCACAGAAGAATTTGTTAATCTTCTTGACTAGCTATTATTTTGTATTTTAACATTCATCATTGTCGGGTTTATTTTGGAAGTTCATTGCGAAATTACCAAATATTGGCTCTGGATTATAAAGAATTGTTGTATTTTCTTCCTTGATCTCATTTTAAACATGACTTTAATTAGCACTACAGCTCTGTTTTAACAAGCCAGCCTGGCAATTTGGGATCTGACTTTCTGAAAGTGAAAGAAAACATCCAAGAGCTAACCAAGATTATCTACTAATAATGCCCGGCTGTTTCCTGTCATAAAACAGGATTAAGTGTGTGCTTTACACAGTGACTTAATCTTGGAAAAAGAAACTAAGTCTCTCTGAGTGCTAATAGTGACATAATTTTTCTGAGAGACAGGGAAATTACAGCTCAACACATTCTTTCAGGGGAAATTATAATTTGACACATTTTTTCACTTTGTCAGTGTTAGATTCCTTTAGTAGTCAGGGTTTTTAAGAAAAGCAGCAATACATTTGTGGTGAGCTTCATGGTCTAATAACTCACACTTCCATGGCAGGGAGAGAACCATTTCTTTTTTAGAATTAACACATCAGCTGTGGTTGAAAATCTAGAAACTTTGCTCTCAGTTCAGTGGCAAAAGCCAAAATTGTTTCTGTGAATTATCAGTTACGTGGTGACATTTCTGAAATAACTGAATGATCCACCCTTCCTGACTCAAAAGAGTTTATTTATTTATTTATTTTAGTGTAGAAGGTCTCTCCAGGGTTGAAAACAATCTGCTGGGGTTTAGTTCTTACTCATAATCTCTCTCTGTGTCTTTTTTTTTTTTTTTTTGAGCAGGTTGGTAAGGTGCTCTATTTTCCTCCTCTGAGTTTTATTCCGAAATCTTGTGTGGTGTCACAGTGGTGGCTGGCTGTGTGTGAAACATGCAGGCTACCAACTTCCAAATCCCTTCAGTTTGGGGAAAAAACCACTCTTAAAATATATTTAGAATTATTCTACATATCGACCCATAAAAAATAAACCCCAATCTTCATGACAAAAGTTAAAGGGAACTCTTAGTCATGCAAAGATTGGGGCTATTTAAGGTAAGAAAATGCTAATACCCAACTGTCATATTTAGTAAGTATTATAAAAATGCTCTATTAATTATTCATAACCTGGAAAAGATGGTTAACAGCTCAGTTTTAATTAGATCTGGTTAGGAAGGAAACCATAGAAATCATTGCTGTTGTTTGGGGCTGCGGGGCAGCAGCTGGAACCGTGTGTTTGGCACAAAATTTGGGCAGGTTTTTGTGCATTTGGGGGGGAAAGGTGAGGGAAAGGAGGCCAAGGACAGAACAAAAAATTAATTTCAGCTCTTTGGACCCTAGAGCTTCAAGGCCATGGTGAGTGACTCAATTTTCTCCTGTGTCTGAGGCAGCTGGGAGCTCCTGCTTGTGGTTCTTCTCTCTACCCCCAGCATAAACACTGCCTAAATTTATAGAGGCTTTTTAGTATTAATATGAAATACCAGTGAGAGTTCATATCATTTAATCTCTTTGGAAATTCCTGATTTATTTGAGGTGTGATGCTCCAGGTCTCACCTTGCAGCTCAGTTGTTCTCCCCATCACTGGTCTGTGGGTGAAATGGTGTTTGTGTGTCTGCAGCCCCCCAAAAACCCCCTGTGCTCCTGCCTGCTCTGGTGTCTGCTTGTATCTTAATACACCCAGAAAACCTGTTTGAATGTGACTTTTTTTTTTCCTTGGCATAGAAACAGAATTGTCTGTATTAAAATGTATTTATAAAAAATATATATATCTATTTTTTGTGGAAGGAAAGTAGGATTGTGGTTACTATACCACTGGGAAAACATTAGGAGCATTTTTACCGAGTTCATTTCTAATTCTTTGTACCTTGGTAGTGATTTGTTTGCTAGGAGAACATCCACTGTGGCCCATCCTGTGGCAATGCAATGCACTGTCATGCAGAGAATCTGGTTTTCAGAAGACTGGGAGTCTTTTGTTTCCTTTTTGGGACAGGTGGGAACTGAGGAAATCACCAGGAACAGAAGGAACCTTGGCACGGAATCCATTCTGTGGCTTTGGCTTCAGCCTGTTTGACTTTTTGCAGATGAAGTAGAGAGAGAGAGAAAAGACTGAGACTTCAGGATTAAAAAAAAAAAAAAAAAAAAAGAAAATTAGATGCTACAATTTAGTCTTCCTGTAGGAGAAGGAGAGTCCTTAAATTAATTTATACAAGGTTTAAATAGGGACTGCACTTGCTTCAATTGATTTAATATTGGCAGCTTAGTCATTGATGTGCATCCTAGGGAATATGCTTATCTTTTTCCATTACCTTGGAAAATGGTTCAAAAACATGTCACTTCCATTAGCAAGTGTTTCTTCTCCTGTAACAAATTGCAAAATGTAAAAAAAAAAAGAAAATAAATAAATTATTGATCCTAGAAACAAGGGTGATTGTCTGTTTTATTTAAGTATTTCTCTAAAAAAAATTCAAACTTTCATTGCAGGTCTCTTCCATCAATATTCAAAGTCCTGTTTTTGTGCAAATGTGTGTGAGCAGCTTCATTTTTTGGTGATTGATGGAAAGACTCTGCAGTGGTTTGGGTTCTGTGGGTAAAACCATCACATTAAAAGTGTTCAAGTGGGATTTAACTTTCAGATTGGGAAAACATCTTGGGGTGTGATTAAAATAAATTGGTATTAACTACATTAATGGGACATTGGAGTTGCACAGATCACAGCTGTGTGTCAGGTCGTGATTTTAAAAAAATTGCAAGTTCAAAAACTCAATTTGAAAAACAAAGTGAAAAAACGGAGAATTTGAAAAAATGAAAATTAATTAGTTTCAAAGTGCATTAACAGAACCTTGGAGTTTCCTGGATCACTCTTATGCAACAGGCTGTGCTTCTGAAAGATTTCTGGCTGCACTTTGGAGAATCAAGTTTTGAAATTAATGTGAAAATTGCTGTCTCTGCTTATCAACTAAAACTGAACCAGCTGCTGGGGCTGAAGTGAGTTTTACTGCAGTAATTCCATCCTGATGGCTTTGATATTTTATTCAGAAATTCCTGGGAATACCTCCCTGTTTCTCTGGGGGCAGAACAACTTTCAGAAGAAGAGAAGTAGGGTGCTTTTGTTGGAAAATATCTTCTATAACTGATTTTGATTCCACAGGATTCCTGGGGACTCCTCACTGACACAATATCTTGTGGGACATTGTTGTGTGCTGGAATTTGAGTAAGGAATTTATTAATACAAGGGTTTCCCTTTCGGATTGTGACTTGGAGTTCTTGCAAAGACTGGATGCTGATTCATTAAATACCTAAAAAAAAATAAATAAAGAGCAAAATCAGTGCTGATAACCAATGAAGCAGGTTAAAAAGTCTCTCTGATTTTGGTGCACAGGTATAATTACCTGTACTTACTTAGAAATCTGAGATTGCAATTAAAAAAAAAAAAAAAAAATCCCATGAAAACACCACAGTGTTAAATGTCTGCCAAAAATACACTGCATTACCAATCTTCCCCCCTCTTTAGCTGGTTTATCAGCCTCATTTATTAAAATATGCCTAATCATTCTGGAGATGTTCTCTACTTCTCCTCAGATTCTTATTGCCTTCGGCATTTCTCAGCTGCTGAGTTATTGTGGCAAATCTTGAGTGTTCACCCCGTGTTTCTATTTTATTTGTCATTGTTCAAGGGCATTCATCTATCTCTGACTTGCATTCCCTTAATGTTTTTCACTTGTAGGAAGAACACATCTTGGTGATAAAGTACTCCAAATTTCCCAATTTTTCCCTCTAACACCATGGATCTTACTTTAAAGATAATTTTAGAGATTACTGAAATCTCTCATTGCATGCTAGGATAACCCAGAACTATTTATTCTCCCTATTTGAGTCCACAAAATAGAGCAATTCCTTTACAGAGATGATTTTTTCCCCTTCACCAGTGATGTACAAGAACTTAAAATAGGAGGTGAAATCATCTTGGATAATGTATTTTTAATTAAAACTACAAAGAGAATTTAGGTAGGTAGAGCATAATTGCAGTTGGATGATTCCCAGCCATTATTTCAAAAACTGACTTGGGACCTTATATAACAAAGGCCTGTTTTATTTAATAATAATTTAATTATTCTAGAGGAGGGCGTAAACCATGTTAATGAAGCTGCATATGAAAGCAATCTGTAGCAAGAAATAAAAACAGGCAGGGAATTTACAAACAGCAATAGAGAAAACACGTAATTAAATTTACTTTATGAAAGAGAGATACCACAGACAGGAGAGAAGAGTTCCAAACACCTTCAGTTCTTCCTTTCCTGTGGAATGACAGGATAAATCAGAAGAGGGGAATAACAATTGGGATTAAATTAGAGATGTGGAAGAAATTCTTCCCTGTGAGGGTGGTGAGTCCCTGGCAGAAGTTGCCCAGACAACTACATGTGCCTGACCTGAAAGCTAAAAATATTTAGAATCTATTTTGGTAAAAAAACCCCCAAAAAACAACCAAACACCAAACCCAAAATTCCAGCCCAAACTTTGTTTTTTATGAGTGTTGTGAAGGGCGCAGTGCACCAATGTTGTGCCAGTTTTACTCTGTTCACTGGCATTTGACTGGGGTTGAAAATCATGTTTTTATTTCCCAAATGCATTCCTTACCATCCTGATCTATAATTAAGTGTCTAATTAAACCTGCTGCCTGCTTTGATGTCTGCACAGGTTCATAAGTCAGGAGAACAGAGGGTTCACTGTAACCCTTAAAATTAAAGTTGTGCACAGAGACCTGAGCACAAGTTCAGAGGAACAACACTCTGACCCAGACACTCCAAGGCTCTTCAGCACTGAGATGTCAGATTTTAAAGATATTTTCCCACTGGAATTCATCAGCTGGCATTGCTCATAACCTAAATTTGAAATAGCAGTGCAGACATGTTCTTGCAGCTGTCAAACACAGGGCTGTGCTTCCTGTGGCTGTGTGGCAAGAGATGCTTAGAGGAAACACAAGCACAAATGTCACCACTCAGATAACTTTTAAGAGCTATTATTTCAGCCAACATTTAAATTTCTGTAAGGTACGTTAAAATGAGAAAGATAATTTCCATCCGAAACAAAAATTTGCACCTTTTTTATGCCTTTAATGCTAACTAAGCATTGCAGTTTCCTCCTTAGATTAACTGGATATTGGGTAGAAAATACTTTTTCTGTACATTTTAGGGTTTTTTTAATGTTCTGAAGTTGATCTAGAGGGAAAGGCAAGTCTAATAAATGCCTGAAGAGATTGTTCAGGCCTGGTGCCTCTAGCAGGCCCGAACACGTTGGGCTTGTTCATGTACTTGAAATCAAATTCTTCAGCAGCTTCCTGGACGAGCAAGATCTTGAATTCTGTGTTCAGCCAAATAATGTGAATTCCCATCTCCAGCATTTTTGTGCCTGATGTGCTTCTGCCTGAGCTCTCACTGGGGTTTTTTTCCCCCCTTCATCCACCCAGCCTGGGCTGCAGCTGCCGGAATGAATTTCCTGGTGCCAATGGCGTGAGGGAGGAATTAATTCATGTGACTAATGAGGGCCTTTGCTGCACAGCCAGGCCTAATTGGTTTTGTCAGGAATAAATCTTGAATGGCTTCTCTGGCCTCTCCTGTGCCCAGGTCACAGCTGGATCGATCCAGAGTGGGATTCTCCCATCCATCCAAGCAGCAAAATGGCTCCGGGGTGAAATTTGTGGCCTTCAAGTGTCCAAAGGGCCTCCAGAAGGGCTGGGGTGGGGATTTTGAGAAGTCAGGACAAGGGGAAATGGCTTCAAAGTGGGAGAGGAGAGGTTCAGATGGGATAGGAGGGAGAAATTTTTGGCTCTGAGGGCAGCAAAATCCTTCCAAGCAGCGGAATAGCTCCGGGGTGAACCTATTGTGACATTCAAGTGTCCAAAGGGCCTCCAAAAGAGCTGAGGTGGGGATTTTAAGGAGTCAGGACAAGGGGAAATGACTTCAAACTCAGAGAGGAGAGGTTCAGATGGGATAGGAGGGAGAAATTTTTGGCTCTGAGGGTAGTGAAGCACATGGAAGTTGTGGCTCAGCATCAGTCTTGGAGCAACCTGGCCCAGTGGAAGGTGTTAGAACAAAATGGGCTTGAAGGTCCCTTGCCACCCAAACCATTCCGTGATTTTATGATTAAAGAAAGACGTAAAAATCATCAATTTCATATTTCAATCGGCATTTATTATGATTATACCCAATACCTGGTATTTGTTATCAATGTGCTACTTGAATAAGAACCCCCAGGTGAAATAAGTGCCATGTGCATTAATGATCTTCCCACTGCTGTAATTTTCAGTAATTTCCAGTAATTTCAGTGTTTTCCATGCAAACAAATATTCTTTGTGTGTATTTCTTTGAACTAAAAACGCTTTTATGGCCCTTTTCTGCTTGTACACAGACTGCATTAAATTCTGTTTTATGGTAACTCCATCATTCATTATTTTAGTAGTTCTCAATTCAATTTTTGCTGTGCCCACAGATGGAAAATGCTTCTTTAAAGCTTCCATTTATATCATTGCAAGGAGGGAATGCCCAGTGAACCAGAGAGTTCATCTTCCACTGCTGAGGGCTTGGGGTTTCTTAAGACTGGAAATGGATTAGGAGGTCAGGAAAAGCTCATGTAAAAGTGTTTGCTGGTTTTGATATTTAATAGTCTAAACACAAACATTTACCCAGATCAGGAAGCTTGAAGTAGAAAAATGGAGCAGCAGCCCTGGTAAACTAAATTCTGGAATCCAAATATTTATTCCAGTAGTTTAAATTTGTTTGAAAGTGCCAGTAAGTCTGTTGCACTTCTCAAGCTTTGTGTACAATAAAGCTGATGTGATATTCAGTGTTTTATCTGTTCCATAATTCCAGTTAATCACTGCTGGGTTTAAGTAGCTCAGTGCTGTGCCAGGGGTTTGAAAGATTGTGCAGAGAGAATTCTTCTCAGATCAGTTCCTATCTCAACAAAAGCAAGTGAATGTTCAGGGGTGACGTTTTTGTACCAAGAACAGGCAAATATGGGAGGCAGAAGTCCTGTAATAATTTGGGCCCATGAGAAGAGAAAAGAGCTTCAAAACATAGTTCCAATATAAATGGTTATTGGAATGTTTTGAAGTTTAAATGAAACCTGCAATAAAAAAAAGGTTAAGCTAATAAATCCTAAACTTTAGAGTGCAAATTTTTCCTAATCATATGTTGGAGAGGGCAGCAGTGAGCACTTTCTTCTGTTTGGTAATAAGATATTTTTAGGGTAATTACACTTAAGGTTATTTTTTTCTCCTAGACAAGTTTGCATAATCTCTTTGGAAGAAACTGGTTAAGCAGACAATATTAGCCTTGGACTGGGAAAACTTCATTCTTTCCTTTCTTTCTCCCCGTTTTCAGAGTGCTGCTCAAAATGGAATTTAATGCAAATGTATCTGAAATAGATTTGCAATGTGTGCAAAATACTGATTTTATGGTAGGTACAAAATAAGGTGTCACTAAGGAAATGTTTATGTGCTGTCAGTGTGTCAAGTTATTTCAAAAGTCAAAAATAAAGATTGCACAAGCTGAGGGTTATTCTTGTATATAAACTTAAATAAAAGTTGTTAAATAAACATATTTTCAAACTTTTTTTTCAGTAATTGTTTTGGAATTGTAATTTATATACTCTTTCCTCATGAACCCATATTTCAATGAGTTGCTTTTGTGTCTACCAGAATCACTAATGCTAAACTGTGCTAAACAATAAAATTTGAGATGTAGGAGCCTGAAGTGG
Organism: Illadopsis cleaveri; assembly: GCA_013399915.1. Taxonomy (NCBI): domain Eukaryota; kingdom Metazoa; phylum Chordata; class Aves; order Passeriformes; family Timaliidae; genus Illadopsis; species Illadopsis cleaveri. Next base: position 93,674 of record VXBB01004560.1, read on the forward strand.
AGCAGGAAGGGAAACCCAAACCCAGACAATTTAAATTAGTTAATAACTTGCAGTATAGTTTGTTTGTTTATCTTAAACAGAACCCTTTTTTAATAAAAGTTATTACAGGACTTTTCTTATAACTTCTGTGAAATGTTCCAACCATTAATTTAATTCCATTAAATATGGAACACATTGGAAAAAATACTTGTAGATGCTTTGAATAAATAATTATATAAAGGAAGGACAAACCTCTGGAGTGGAAAAAAGAAACCCCAGAAAGCCCAAGAAAAAACATGTTCAAGTGGTTTTTTTTTCCCTTTTGTTCTTTATGTCTGATCAAGACATAAAGACTCATTGCCAAGAAAAAAATATAGAATCAAGTCTGACAGTTTGATTTCTTCTCTATTTCTTCCTCTCCCTCCAGCTTGTGATCATGTGTGTGGTCACAAGCATGGAATATATTGGTGCCTCTGAGGGAATGGCTGAGCCTGGAGCCACAGAGGACACGAGTGACACACAGGAATTAACAAATCATGGATGGGTTGTTGTGCCCATGAATTATATAAATCTTGGACTCAGAAAAAGCGGTTTTGCTTTTCTCGCTTTCAAATCTGTGAATCTGGAGTTTCACAGATGTTTAACTCAGCTTGCTAATGTTGCCCAGACTCCTACTGTCAGTTTTGATGGATTTTTTTCACATGCCATGGGTTTGCTTTAGTCATAAATATTTCATTACATTTCTGTCGTGTTTTTAGAGCGATGAGCCATCCCACTGCACTTCCTCTAGTGTGTTCTCATGCTTTTTTTTTGTTGTTGTCTCCCTCTACCAAATATAAAATACTGGGAATGCTGCTCATTCTGTCAGGAATATTTTGCAAAGGCCTGTAGTGGTCTGGCCATGGTGTGGTTGACTGTGTGCGACTCAGGAGGGGAATTTGTAAGGAGTTTAAAAAGGATTTAACAAGAATTTGGTGCAAACAGTGATTGAAAGTCATGGAGAACAGAGCATCTCACTCCCTCGGGGTGCTGCAAATGTTTCAGAAAATCCCTGTGGCAGCTCCTTGGTGTTTGCAGAGAAAAGCTTGGAAACGGAGAGAGTCTTATCTGGAAATTCCTTGAGGATGGAGATGTGCAGAATTCCCTCTGGGACTGAAGTGGCTGGAAGGAACTTGAGGAGTTTGGGGGGTCTGGACACCTGGTCCTGCCCTGGGATCTTCTGTTGGAGTCAGAGCTCACAAACCCAGAGTCGAGGGAATCCTCCCNATTTATATTTATATTTATATTTATATTTATAAACTGTTCAGCAGATTTATACTCACTACGTGCTTTAGACCTACCATAATATTCACATTTCTAATAACGTGTCATACTTAACTTTTTCCGTATTTCTGTATCTAAATGTAGATACAGAATGTAGATGCCCATCTTAATGGGCAAAAACTGATTCCCCCAGCTCTAATATGTTTCCATAACTCTCATCCTGCTGGTTTTGGTGGGTTTTTTTTCCTGGAGCAGCTTGGCCAACCTGGCTGCATTTCTTCCGCTCCTCATTCTCTTTGCAGGAAGAGGAGTTGGAGTCAAGTGAGGATTTCTTGGTGGTTGCGTGAGGGATTACAAAGCTGCATCACATGTGTTCCTCCTAAGTCGCCTTCATCCGTCTGCCCCTAATCTGATTTTAAGTCTGGACTAGTAGGAAAGGGTGAGGGTGTAGCTTTGGGTCTGGCTTTGGGCAGAGCTCCCACCTTGCCGTGAGGCAGCGGCCAATTAAACCCGTGTGTCTTCATTTTAGCAATCCCATCTCCTTTGTTCCATCCCTGAGAATCCCCTCCTTGCTTTCTCGTGGTCTAAATCACCCAGTCTGACTCAAGTTTTAACCTCCTTGCTTTAGTTTGAGTTTACATCATCTGACAATAGAGATCAGGGAATCTCACAATGGGCTGGGTTGGAAAGGACCTTAAAGATCATCCAGTGCCACCCCCTGCCATGGGCAGGGACACCTTCCACTCTCCCAGATTGTTCCAAACCCTGTCCAGCCTGGCCTTGGACACTTCCACGGGACAACCACAGCTTCTCTGGACAACCTGATATTATTTTGGGTCTCTAGACTATTTTCCATAGTGCCGTTAAGTTCCTTCTCCAGCTTGCTCTGGGTTTATATTGCATCGCTTAAACCAAAACTATTTTATTCTATTTTTAAAAAACTTTTTAATTCCATCTTTATGGAAAACCAGAGGGAGAAGGGTATTCCTGAAACACTGGCCTAAGTTTAGTTTACAGTAGAGACCGGTTACAAGATTTGGTTCAGTGTCACAATAAACCCCATTGGAAACATCAGTTAAAACACAGATGCTCTCTGGATTTGGCCAACTGCAATTTCTCTCTTCTTTCTTACTACCATTAAAAAAAAAATATCTTAATTTAATGGCTTGACAATTCACGATAATGTTTAGTTTATGTGGCAAAAGATAAGAGGCATGAATGGGAATAATTTCCAGCCAAGTAAAAATTCTACTAAATTGTTTTGTTCTTTTTTATTAAAAAAAGCAGAGTTTAAAATTTCTTTTTAAATACAGTAAAACTTAGATATTTTCCACTGAAGTATATTTGTTGCTTTGGTTTAGTCTGTCAGCAGCTTGTCCTCTATCTTCTAATACTTGCAGAATTTTCAGTTCACATTTACCAAAACCCAGAACTTCTTTCAAGGGGACTATAAATGTTTCAATAGGTAGATTTTATATTTTGAGTGGTGGATGTTGTTGCCATCAGTGGCTCCAAGAAATAAGTTAAATTGTTGTCTGCTGTGAGTTCTGTGTTCATTTGCAAGCAGCTTTAATTACAAAAAAAAAAAAAAAAGAGAAGGAAAAAGAAGGTCAAGAATTTGTTTTCCTCTTATTTCTGGAAAATGAAGAAGATGAGCGGCTTGATAAAATGGTGTTGACAAGTTCAGCTGTTAACCATATTATCTTTAAATAATATTTATTTTTTTTTAATATCTGTCTGTAGAAAATCATCATAGTAAAGCTACATATCCTGCGGGTGACTTCTGGGGAAAAAAAAAGGATAAAATTCTCATTCCCACGGACACTGACATCACCCAGCCAGGGCGGTGTGTGATGGTTAGGACTGGCTTTTTGGGATGTGGTTCACATTAAGGCGATGGGTTTGGATCCGGGGCTGCTCAGGTACGAAGGGGACACCGTGTCCATCTCCATGAAGGCGGAGTAGAGCGTGGTGAGCTGCAGCTCCGGCGCGCTCCCGTGCGCGCTCCCGTGCGCGCTCCCGTGCGCGCCTCCAGCCGGGATGGGGACGCTGCTGCCGCCGCTCTCCAGCTGGCACTGCGAGGGAAAACACTGCGAAGGCATCGGCGATGATGAAATGAGGACAAGGGGATCCACGGCCAGGCTGTCGTCTTTCAGCTCCTCCCAAAGATTCCCTACAACAACAAAAAACCCCATTAATCAACAGATTGATTCGGCTTTCTTTGTGTTTTTCTCTCCGTGTGTTTCTTCATATTTGCTTTATTTCCATCATTGTGTTGCAGGAGATGTTGATTGTTAAACATTAGTGTGTAGGTGATCCTAATCTCTTGGGATTAACAGATTGATTCAGTTTTCTTTGTGTTTTTCTCTCCTTGTGTTTCTTTATATTTGCTTTTTAAAATCATTGTGTCGTAGGAGATGTTGGTTATTAAACATCAGTGTGTAGGTGATCCTAATCTCTTGGGACTAACAGATTGATTCAGTTTTCTTCATGTTTTTCTCTCCTTGTGTTTCTTTACATTTGCTATTTCCATCACTGTGTTGCAGGAGATGTTGGTTATTAAGCATTAGTGTGTAGGTGATCCTAATCTCTTGGGACTGAAGAAGGGAAGAGGTTGTTTAGATGGTTATTATTTGTCTGTCTCCATAAATTTAAATCTGGGAGAAAACAGCGTTAATTTATGAAAATTCTTTCTAAAATTCTGGTAGAAATGTATATTTATATGTGTGTATATATATATTCTGTGTGTATATATATATTCTATGTGTATATACATATTCTATGTGTATATTTATGAAGAATATAAGAAGACACCTCAGAAAATAGAATTCTTTGGGGTGTAGATCCTATTGCTGCCTTGGGAAGAGAGAAAGAACATCCTTTTAGCAGAGATGTGGAATCAATATCGAGCAAGAAGAATGCTAACATGTTAATCCAATCAAATTTATTTCTCTTGGTGCCTTCCACTCGACAATTCTCTTGTAAGAATGGCACTAAATAGTTGTGCTTGAGGAGCTTTCAGCTGAAAATAGGTCTGAATTTAAAGAACACATTCTAAATATTGTATTGCAGTATTTAGTATCAGCAATAGTGGCCAGGCGGGAGCAGGAATGTCTTTTACATTCCTGGTGGCAAATTTGTAGCATCCTTGGGAAACTTATGAAAGATTTAAGGCAAAATGACATGGTGTTTATATAAAATGTAACCCAGGAAGGTGGGGCTTGTAAAAAGATGTAAAAAAAAAAGGGTCAGAAATGGATCTTGCGG
>VXBB01004560.1:98348-113972 GCA_013399915.1 Illadopsis cleaveri
GGATGTAACAAACCCGACTCTCCAAGACAAAAACACCTCAACCACCTACCCTGGAGATCAAAATCAGTGAGGGACGGATTAAGAGCATCGATGTCATTGCTGAGGTCTCCCTCCTGCAGCAGCGTGTCCTGCACCGTCCTGGCCGGGGAATGCTCGGGCAGCATCTTCATCCCGCAGCTCGGGGGGCTCTGAGCCGGCACTGGGGAATCCTGAGGGATGCTGGGCTGAGTCCGGAGCTGGCTTTGAGCCTCCCCAGCAGAGAACAGGCTCTGAGGGTCCGGCGTGTGCTGCATCAGCGCGGTGGGGATTTGGGGGAAGCCCTGGGGGGATGTGTAACAGCCGGGCTGCTGCTGCCCGCCCAGCAAAGCGGGCAGGGGGCTCTTGGCGTGCAGAGCTGCCGAGGGGTGGATGCCGTGTAATCCCTGCGGGATCCCGGAGGAGAGCGGGGGCTCGCACAAGGAATGGGATTGCGCTGCCATCTGCCTGGAGAGGGACGCAGCTGCAGCGCCCGTCGGGCTGCAGGACAGCAGGGAGGACCGCAGCTTCTCGCTCTTGTCGCCTATCAGGGTGTCAAGTTCTTCTGGAAAACAAGGGGAAAGCCCGTGGCTGACTTGTCCCTGGATAGCTTGCGGCAGGGATTGTGGTGTTATTCAGGAAATGGCAAACAGAAGTGCTAGTTCTTATATATTAAAAACTCCAAAGCCTGAAATGCTTTATTTCAAATCATCCTTGCCAAGTGAGTATGTTAATAAATTCCGCTTTTAGGTTTAAAGGCTGGATACTTAGCAGTTAATCTCAGGTTTTATTTGTGGAAATCCACATTTATTTCTCATGCTGTTAAATAATTCTCTGCTTGACATAAGCAGTTATAATGACAAATATTTGCATCCATGAATATGAATCAACAGCCATATTTCCTATTCCAGGGTTCTTTTTACCACAGAGTGGTTTGAATTGGAAGGGATGTTCAAGATCATCTCATTCCACCCCCCTGCCATGGACAGGGCCACCTCCCACTGCTCCAGGTTGCCCAAATCCCCATCCAACCTAGCCTTTTATCTTAAAGCTTAGTGAGATACCAAGAGAGAATATTTTCTTGGTGAAGCTTCTCTGTGCTTATCTGGTAACACCTACAAAACCAGGCCTACCTTAATTCTGTTTTTAATTTTTTTTTTACTTGTTTTGCCAGCCAGGAAAAATCCTTACATGCTTACCTACATCATGTTTAAATTCTCTTACAGATCTTGGTGAAAAGAAAAGTTCTGGGTCTCCCCAGAACTTAAAATAGTTTCTGTTTGAGAACAGAAACACCGAGAAATGACTGACCTGGCTTTGCCATACTCTTCCTCACAGCAACTGGGTCTTTCCTCTTCCATTTCTGGAGCTCCTCCTGCATCTTGTCAATCTTGGCTGGATTCAGAGCCCACAAGCAGCCCTTCCGAGAAGAATTCCCCGACTTGTTCTCCACTTTCTCAAAGCACTTGTTCAAAGATAAGTTGTGGCGCACGGAATTCTTCCAGCCATCTGGAGCTGTCTGGAGAAACAAACCCAATGTAAGAACAGAACTTCAAGCTTAAAAAAAACCCCCAAAATTAAATATGTATGTGTGTGTGTGTATATATATATATATATGTATATATATAACTCTGTTTTGACTGGTGAGGTTACAAGAAATGCTGTTTAAGTTTGTACCTTCTGCAGTGAGAAACTTGTACGTTAGAGGGAAGCCACAAAAATGTTACAGTCATGTTGTGTGGGAAGAGAGGGATCAGATAAAATAGTAACTGATCTTCTAAGCTGAAAGGTTGTCACAGACCTGCTGGATCTTTAACAGTGAATTTGCACATCACAAGAATCAAGTATGTAAAAATTCGTGTTCCGGAACTAAACAAGAAATCTACCAGAATCTATTTTGGAACACTTAGAAATATTTTCAACTCTTTATTAAAGTACTATGTGCTACCTGAGCTCAAATTCAGTGTCCAGGCAGACTTCAAAGGGATTTCTCATGCTACTGTAGGTGTAACTTTGTGTGCTGGCCAATTACATAACCAAATGGTTTAATCACAAACCCTCCAGATGAGATACAGGTTTCCACAGCTGATCACTCATCTCTGTGCTTTGCATTTATTTTTAACTCAGCAGTAGCAGCTGGGAGGTTCTTTAAACTGGATCATGATTCTTTTCTTGTTTGCCAAAAAAATCCCCCTATTTTCTTTTCAATTCCTCATAAGAATTGCAAGAAATGAAACAGCTCTCTGAAATGTGGGGAAGTTGTCCGTGGCTTTTGATTCACGTTCATGGATGCAAATATTTGTCATCATAACTGTTCATATCAAGCAGAGAATTATTGAACAGAGAGCATGAGAAATATATGTGGGCTTCCACAGTGTTTTTAAAAATGTTAAAAATTAGAATTATTACGGGGTTTTTTTCCATTTTTCCTTTTTATTAATAGGATCCTTCTCTCATAGAAAGACAGATTTTTGATAATTTCTGTAGTTGTTGCCTAGTCCAGCAGACTTCCTCTAACACCATCTTTTACAAATAAATCTGAGTTCATTTTGGCTTTCACAAGGCAGACTGTGAATTCTGAACATACTTCGATGAAATCATTTTATCAGGATTTAATTTTTTGCACACGCTTTTATAAGGAATGTAAAACCTGTTATTTTGTAGCTTGTAAAGAACTATTGTGTGGATTAAGGCATTAAAAGCCTTATTGATGAGTTGAGGGTCAGATTTAATACTCACTTTCTTAATTAGAAAATAAATAGGTGTGGAATTATTTATTAAAAGAGAAAGTATTTTCCCTTCAGAGCAGCACAGTTTCTTCCATTTTGGCCCACCTGATGTCAGCATTTCACTATTCTGTCTCATGGGTGAGACAACACAAATTGTAATAGAAAGGAAGAAGAGAAAAAAAGAGGAGAGGAGAGGAGAGGAGAGGAGAGGAGAGGAGAGAAGAGAGGAGAAGAGAGAAGAGAGAGACCCCAAACCTTTAAAACCTTTTCATACTGAAAAGTCATACTGTACATGACAAATCATTTTTTTCTCCCTTGCAGATAACATTCAAGTAACTTTCTGGCAGTTCCAAAAGTGAATAAAACTGTTCCTCCGAGGTAAATTGTGTATTTAGCTACTGAACAAGCTGACCTGGAAGAATATTCTTGTTTCTTCCCCTGCACACAGGCTCCACACCCCCCTGTGTGTACCTAGACTGGATAATTGGCATTTCTGCTCAGATGGGAGCGGCACGGGCTTCTCAGAGGTTTTCAGAACGTGTGGGGGTGTAAATTAGGAGATGGTTTTAGAAACTGCACAAGCAAAAAGCACAGGGATTGATTTTGGAGGCTGCAGCCGGGAGCTGAGCAGGTTCTTGCATTAAATTTGGGATTGCTGAGCTGTGAGAATTGATTTGCCCAGGTAGGGCTTGACACGTTCAGTGTGTTAAGTGAAAAAAACCACTGGTTTTTAAAGCAGATGTGAGTGTTAAACGAGCAAACATTGGCTGCTGGGGTTGCTCTTGGGTAATCTCCTTGCTGTGGCTGATTTTGGTCATTGCTGTGTGCAGCACGGTGGGGATGAAATGCAGAATCACAAAATCAGCTGGGGAATCCCAGAGTCACTGGGGTGGGAAAAGTCCTCTGAGGTCACCGAGCCCAACCAAGGCCACCACCAATCCATGTCCCCAGGTGCCACATCTGCAACACCTCCATCACCCCACAGACCTTTCTGCCCTCTTGGCCCGCTGGCAACAACTCCAATTAAAAAGATGAAAGCTTTCTGTTAGACTCACTAATCACTACGAAAAAAAAAGAAAATTATTGTCCAGCCCCACTGATCCTGACCAGCTCTTGAAGTTTAAAGACTTCAGTGATCTTGCAAAACCCTTCCTCTTTAAATCTAGGTCTCAAGAGAAGGGAGAGGTACATCAAAGACTAATTCAACTTTAGCTGTGTAGATTTTTTTTTTTTTTAAGGACGTAGGTGTTGGATTGCTCTGTTTCAACTAGAAATGAGATTGTTGCATCATAGAAACTAGATTTGCTGTGACAGCAAATCCCAGTTAATTTGGCTCGGCTGGTATCATCCCATGTCTCCCAGCAAGGCTCTGTGTGCTCTTGCACTCTTTTTCTCCCCAACCTAAACTGCCTCCCCTGTCCCTGCTGCATCCTGATTTTTAGTGAGCTCTGGCAGCAGCAGCAAAATTTCCCTTGCTGATACTATGTGCTTTTATTTCGCTGAAGACTCTCCAAAAGCAGGGAGGATGGAGGATATTAATTTTTGCCATAGATTGGTGATTCTCTGCTGTAAAGACCAGAGGCAGACAGGGATTGATAACTGTAAATGTGATATCTGATTTCTCATTCACCCCTGGTTATTTTAAGGATGTCACAGTCAAATACATTTGGCTGCATTTGTCAGTAAAATGCAAAAATAAAGCTGCCACAAAACAGGGAATATTTGGGTAATGCCCCCTGCACTATTCTTCTCCTACAGGACGAAGTTCATTCTCATCAGTTTTTAAATGAATTTTAAAAGAAGATACGAGATTCTGAAAAACCAGGAAGGACCAGGATGGTGACACCTGGCACAGCCACAGTTCTGAGTCCAAGGATTTCTGCCCATGCTGGCAACAGCAGCATTTGGTTTAAAGCTGCTGATTAATTTTATGATCAGTTGTGCTGTAAGACAACAGGGAATTCATTTCAGCTTGATCTGATGGATAAACCTGTGCATGCCTGTAAAAATTATTAATAATATTCTCTCCTCTCTGCTTGAAACTCTTGCTGTTTTCCTGTGAATTCCCCTAGGATTTCTAATGGTAGATTTCTTTATTTTTTTCTCCCTTCTCTTGCTTGTAAAAAATGATGGAGGAGTCAGTGATTCCTCTGGGAGGAAATCTGGGAGTACAGGAGTGATGAATCCTGACAGTTCTTCCTCTGTGATAATGTGTGTTTTTCTCTGATTGCTGACATATTCAATCTTCTTATTTTTTTGTGTGCGCTCAGTGTCCAAAACCACTGCAAAATTGTATTGGAACATTTATTTTTCATTATTCTCAGTGTTCCTTTATTATAAATGTTGGAACTGCCTTGCTGTGGCTGTTTTGAATTTGCCTTGATTGCTGCAGGGCTATTTGCAATAGGAAACAGGACAGACTCACTGGCCTTATTTTGATTTTTGGGCCTTGCTCACAGCTGAGGTCACCCACTGTGGATTTCACTGAAGTGCTTTTAAAGAATCAGCAGAAATAAAGCTCTGAGTGGAGCAGCACTTGATGATTCCATTACAGCTCTTAAAAAAAAAAAAAAAAAAAAAAAAAAAATAAAATCTTAACTAATCCTCCTGCCTTTGGATCCCTGTGCTGAGTGAGCATTTTCCACCAGCATTCCAAGTGTGAGGAACTATTCCCTCATAGCAGGGATCCAAATTTCAGTAGTGCTGCTGCAAACCATCCACCCTTTCCCTCCCCAGCTCACCATGTAATTATGAGCTTAATGCCATTATCACACACCACACTTTTCTTTGTACAGGGCAGGCACTGGGTGCTGTTGCCCAAGAAGAATATCCCAGCTCCAGGATGGAGTGAGATCACCTGGAATCCTCTGCTTCCACACCAGTCTGGAGGTGCTGCTGGTGGCAGAGGAAGCAACAAGACCAGCTCTGCCTGTATTTGAGATCTGAGAGGAAGGAGTGAAGGTGTTTTTAAAATTATTTGCCCTTTTTATGGGCTGCTGGAGAGGAATGGTCACTGTTATGCACCCAAGCTCACAGCTGGAACAGTTCCTAATATCTTTTTTGAGTTAAATATTCCCACATTTCACATCTCTGACAAGGTACAAAATGCTGGGTAGCTTGTGATCATGAGAGTATGCAGTGTGTAATTGATTTGTATTAATTTCCTAAGAAATGATCCCATTTCATAGCTGGAATCCCATCCCTTATTCCCTCTGCTGACAGATAAGCTTAGAGGGAGATTCCCCTCCCCATCCCTGTGGAACTCACCTTAAAGTAAGGGAAGTGTTCCGTCATGAAATTGTAAATCTCACTGACTGGCAAACTCCCTGTCTTGCTGTTTTTGAGAGCCATGAAGATCAGGATGCTTTAGGGAGAGAAAGAAAAGTATTTTTAGCCTCTTCTGCCTGATTCCTCACAACCAAAAATAGATCATTTTTCACACTGTGTGTAGTTACTCCGACTTTCACTGTTGTAGCACAAATGCAAAGATGATTTTATGTTTCCATCCAGATATTCACAACAATCTCCTTAATTCTTACAGGTAATTCCCCAAGCTCATCTAGAAGGTCCAACCTGGGTTTAAAATAAAATCATATTGAAAGTAGCATCAAGGCCTTCAAATCCTGCTGGTGTGTAGTTATTGAAGGTTTTGTTTGAATCCTTAAACTGGTGGAGGCCACAAAGAGAATCAAACCGAGAGTGACAGAGGGATAATTAAAATTTAATTGTCTGATCTACTTTGGGGGGTAAACCCATGTGGTGACTGCCAAGGTTGAGATGTTTTCTAGGCAATTCCTTGCTCCAGTAACTGGGGAATAAATCAGTTTTAATCCAGGTGCTGGAAGAGACAACTAAGTAGGACCAGCCTCGTGCTGACGAAATTCGCAACAATAAAATTTTGCGTTAGAGAAACATCTCCCTTTTTTTCCTTTTGGGGAGTGATCAAGACCGTTCCCCTGCTTTACAACACTCGATTTCTCTGTGCCTTGGCTGGCCCCAGAGCCTGGGACGTTTTGTGATCCTCAGGGACAGGACAGAACACCCCGGGAACAAGACAAATAGGAGCGAAACGTGTCGTTGCAAAGGATGCTGGAAAGAGGCCAGGGGTAAACAGGGTATTTCCTGTAAGGTGAGGGCTTGGAAAAAGATTGTGTTACCTGTAGGAGTAGATGGGTTTGGGAAACAGAGGCTGCTGAGATTCTTGGCTGCTTTGAGGAGCAATCCTTTGGTAGGGGTAGTGCGAAGAAGCGATGTAAGTCACGGGGTAGCTGCCTCCTGAGGGGTACTGGGGGGACAGCAGAAATGTTATTTGCTTTAGCAACAAGCTCCCAAAAATATCCCCCTAATAACAGCATTATTTCTGAGGGTACTGTACGGGATACGGGAAAAAAAAAAGTATTTTCTTCCAGGTTGCCTGCTATGTGAAAATCTGAGTGAGGAGCTGTGTCCTATTAATTGTCCCCAGATAATTCTTTATTTTATAGACCTAAAGCTTATCTCCCTCCAGCCATCTCTTTTGAAGTATTTCAGCCTGCTCAGCCTCCCCTGAACATGCACCCAAATAATGAATGATGTCATTTTATTGACATTAAAACCCCAAAACCACCAGAATAAAATACTTCAACGTTCAGCTTAGAAAAAACAGCTGAGGAAGTAAAGCTGCTAAAAATGCAGGAAGAAACAGGAAAGTTCTGCCTGAGCCTTATTTGGGTTTGTGTGCTGTTTTTTCTCTTTTTTTTGGTTGCTTTTTTCTTTAGGTGGAGAGGGTACAGAAAGGCAAAAGTTAAAAGCATATATTATCTGCTCCTGAGGGAATAGCATCCCAAAATCCCTGTTAAAATCGCTGTTACTGTGCAAGGCAGGGAAAAAACCAACACACAACAACAAGAACTGTAATGGGTGCACCAGAATATATTTAAGATGGATGTATTATTATGGAATAAGTCAGTGATGTCATTGCAAGGGTCAGGAGGGCAGGACAGGAGACATTTTTGAGGTGATTTCACATTGCCTGTTTGGTGCTGCTCCCTGTCTGTTCCCTCACAGTCAATTCCAAGGAAAAGATTTCTCCACAGGGCCAGGGGTTCATGTGCTGTTAACCACCACGTCACATGACTTTCTCACTCTATTTTCTCTATCAGAAAGTTAAAAAGAATAGCCAGGACCCCTAAAATGAGACAATATTTATGCCATTCTTGCCCTTCCCCTGGGACCAGCCACAAAAGCCCCCTGAGGAATGCTGACCTGAGATCCCTTCAGGAGATCTCTGAGCCTGTCCCAAGACAAACTAAAGTGATGGGATCACCAGGATGAAAAACCAGGTGAAGGACTGGAGATGATCCACACAGACAGCCTGGAGTGCACCAGAGTTTCCACAGATTTGTGTCAATCTTTTAACACAGCACTTGGCCTTGCTTTTTCTGAATATTCCACCTTTTTTTCTTCCTCAAATTACAGTTTAAACCTGCTGGAAAGGGACTTTCAAGAGCAAAGGAACACAATCCAGTTTAGGTAAGATAAAATCAGCTGGCTCTCTGGGAGCTCTGCATGAGAGGAATTTCTGCCTCTTCCAGACGAATCTTTCCATGTGCCAGAGGTGAGGGCATGGCCAAAATTAGAAGTCCTGTCACATGTTATTAAAAAAGAAATCTACCTGGATGCCTTCCCTGGTACTCAAAGGTTGCTGAGCCCTGTCCTGGTGTTTGACTGCTCAGCTCCTGTGCCATGAGATTTGTGTGGTAAATCTGAAAAATTATCATGTAGCTCTCAAGGTTCATTGGGAAAAAATCCATTGGACATCTCCTCAGTTTCTAATTGTAATTCCTGTATCTTTTTGGATCAATACCTTCAGTTGCCCTTGGTCTTTGCCTCTTAAAACAGCAAAATGTTCACAGCTTATTTATTTCTTCTGTACTCTGAATAATTGATGTCATTTTCTCTGTAATTTTATGCTGGCTGCTGGAGCTTTTCTTGCCTGTTTGCTTTTATCTTGCTAGCACTGAACTGCCTGAAATGGAATGTGGAAACCCAGACTGAATGGACTCAGTTGTTTGCATGGTGAAAGAAATGAAATGTACATAATTAATCAAGTCCTGCCTTGTTAAACTAAATATTGGGCACAATTAGAGTCTCCAGAGCAGCTGAGAACTAATTTTTGTGTGCAGTGTGGTGTTCCCTGCCTTGTGCACTGGGTGCAGATTTTTCCCCAAGATTAGAAAACCGGGCAATTCCTACAAAAATTCTGATTTTTATTGGTTTTAGTGGCCCTTTGAAAGGAAACAACACTAAAGGCTGGTTTTGATGTCATCATGAAAGGCCAGACTTGGGCGTTTTAGGGATTATTTCTGTTTTATTGGTTTCATTAGTCCTTTGTGAGGGAAGGGGAATGGGCTGGAATGACAGGCTGGAGCTGGTTTTACAGTCTCCCATGGCATGAAAGGTGTTTTATGGTGGGTGGGTGAGTGACTCCAGCCACTGTCTGCTGCTTCATTCGGGTCAATAATAACTCATTTTTTCTTCTGAGTCACCACTCCTGTTGTGTCCAGCAAAGGGGAAGGTGAGGCTGTTTTATCATCTGGACAAAATTAATGGTGGGGCTGAATCCCTCTCATCCCTCTAATGAAAAACTGAGGCTCAGTTTGAACATCCTTCACTCCAGGGCCCGTTCTCTGGAGTGGAACTTCCTTGGAGTGATTGGACTTGCACTGCCCCATTCCAGCTGGAAATGTAAAGCATTAATGATGGGGCTGCTCCATGCAGAAGAGGTTATTCCACTTCTCCTCAGCTGCATCCCCTGTTCTTTTCCATTTTCCAGCCTGTGATTATGGCACAGGGATAACAATTCTACCTCTTCTACATTTTATTTTATTTTATTTTATTTTATTTTAATTCCTGAGCAGTAGAACACCTTGCCAGACTTTTTCTATATTAACACCAAGCACAGGTATTGAAAAGCCTGACAGAAACCTGCTGCACTTCAGAGATTTGTCCCAGTGCCAGCCTGCAGGTGGATGGAGGATTTTCCTCTTGGTGCCTGTTGGATCTTGCCTGGCAGCTCCCAGGAGCTTTAAATCTGGAGGTTTGTTTTGGAATGTGATCAGTGCAGAAACAGCACTGGTATCAAATCAGCAGGGACAGGGGAAAGGCGCCTNCCCCAGATAATTCTTTATTTTGTAGACCTAAAGCTTATCTCCCTCCAGCCATCTCTTTTGAAGTATTTCAGCCTGCTCAGCCTCCCCTGAACATGCACCCAAATAATGAATGATGTCATTTTATTGACATTAAAACCCCAAAACCACCAGAATAAAATACTTCAACGTTCAGCTTAGAAAAAACAGCTGAGGAAGTAAAGCTGCTAAAAATGCAGGAAGAAACAGGAAAGTTCTGCCTGAGCCTTATTTGGGTTTGTGTGCTGTTTTTTCTCTTTTTTTTGGTTGCTTTTTTCTTTAGGTGGAGAGGGTACAGAAAGGCAAAAGTTAAAAGCATATATTATCTGCTCCTGAGGGAATAGCATCCCAAAATCCCTGTTAAAATCGCTGTTACTGTGCAAGGCAGGGAAAAAACCAACAAACAACAACAAGAACTGTAATGGATGCACCAGAATATATTTAGGATGAATGAATTATTATGGAATAAGTCAGTGATGTCATTGCAAGGGTCAGGAGGGCAGGACAGGAGACATTTTTGAGGTGATTTCACATTGCCTGTTTGGTGCTGCTCCCTGTCTGTTCCCTCACAGTCAATTCCAAGGAAAAGATTTCTCCACAGGGCCAGGGGTTCATGTGCTGTTAACCACCACGTCACATGACTTTCTCACTCTATTTTCTCTATCAGAAAGTTAAAAAGAATAGCCAGGACCCCTAAAATGAGACAATATTTATGCCATTCTTGCCCTTCCCCTGGGACCAGCCACAAAAGCCCCCTGAGGAATGCTGACCTGAGATCCCTTCAGGAGATCTCTGAGCCTGTCCCAAGACAAACTAAAGTGATGGGATCACCAGGATGAAAAACCAGGTGAAGGACTGGAGATGATCCACACAGACAGCCTGGAGTGCACCAGAGTTTCCACAGATTTGTGTCAATCTTTTAACACAGCACTTGGCCTTGCTTTTTCTGAATATTCCACCTTTTTTTCTTCCTCAAATTACAGTTTAAACCTGCTGGAAAGGGACTTTCAAGAGCAAAGGAACACAATCCAGTTTAGGTAAGATAAAATCAGCTGGCTCTCTGGGAGCTCTGCATGAGAGGAATTTCTGCCTCTTCCAGACGAATCTTTCCATGTGCCAGAGGTGAGGGCATGGCCAAAATTAGAAGTCCTGTCACATGTTATTAAAAAAGAAATCTACCTGGATGCCTTCCCTGGTACTCAAAGGTTGCTGAGCCCTGTCCTGGTGTTTGACTGCTCAGCTCCTGTGCCATGAGATTTGTGTGGTAAATCTGAAAAATTATCATGTAGCTCTCAAGGTTCATTGGGAAAAAATCCATTGGACATCTCCTCAGTTTCTAATTGTAATTCCTGTATCTTTTTGGATCAATACCTTCAGTTGCCCTTGGTCTTTGCCTCTTAAAACAGCAAAATGTTCACAGCTTATTTATTTCTTCTGTACTCTGAATAATTGATGTCATTTTCTCTGTAATTTTATGCTGGCTGCTGGAGCTTTTCTTGCCTGTTTGCTTTTATCTTGCTAGCACTGAACTGCCTGAAATGGAATGTGGAAACCCAGACTGAATGGACTCAGTTGTTTGCATGGTGAAAGAAATGAAATGTACATAATTAATCCAGTCCTGCCTTGTTAAACTAAATATTGGGCACAATTAGAGTCTCCAGAGCAGCTGAGAACTAATTTTTGTGTGCAGTGTGGTGTTCCCTGCCTTGTGCACTGGGTGCAGATTTTCCCCCAAGATTAGAAAACTGGGCAATTCCTACAAAAATTCTGATTTTTATTGGTTTTAGTGGCCCTTTGAAAGGAAACAACACTAAGGGCTGGTTTTGATGTCATCATGAAAGGCCAGACTTGGGCGTTTTAGGGATTATTTCTGTTTTATTGGTTTCATTAGTCCTTTGTGAGGGAAGGGGAATGGGCTGGAATGACAGGCTGGAGCTGGTTTTACAGTCTCCCATGGCATGAAAGGTGTTTTATGGTGGGTGGGTGAGTGACTCCAGCCACTGTCTGCTGCTTCATTCGGGTCAATAATAACTCATTTTTTCTTCTGAGTCACCACTCCTGTTGTGTCCAGCAAAGGGGAAGGTGAGGCTGTTTTATCATCTGGACAAAATTAATGGTGGGGCTGAATCCCTCTCATCCCTCTAATGAAAAACTGAGGCTCAGTTTGAACATCCTTCACTCCAGGGCCCGTTCTCTGGAGTGGAACTTCCTTGGAGTGATTGGACTTGCACTGCCCCATTCCAGCTGGAAATGTAAAGCATTAATGATGGGGCTGCTCCATGCAGAAGAGGTTATTCCACTTCTCCTCAGCTGCATCCCCTGTTCTTTTCCATTTTCCAGCCTGTGATTATGGCACAGGGATAACAATTCTACCTCTTCTACATTTTATTTTATTTTATTTTATTTTATTTTATTTTATTTTATTTTATTTTATTTTATTTTATTTTATTTTATTATTTTATTTTATTTTATTTTATTTTAATTCCTGAGCAGTAGAACACCTTGCCANGCTGCAGAAAGGATAAAGAAATAAGGAATGTTCCATGAATTCACAAGCTAAGTGGGGTTTCTGCACACAGAAATGGCATTTTTATAGTGAGTGACATATATGGAGCTGTGACATATCCACAATAGTTTAAATTTGCAGCAGAGCCTTTTTTTGGCACCATTTTGGGACCATTTTCTTCTAAAATAACAATAATGGATTTGTAAGTTAGGATGGTAGTGCAATATCACCTTTCCTTTTATTATATTATCTATATCTATATCTATATCTATATCTATATCTATATCTATATCTATATCTATATCTAATCTCTATCTCTATCTCTATCTCTATCTATATCTATATCATCTATATCTGTATCTGTATCTATATCTATATCTTTCTTTTCATTTTTAATTTTCATTTTTACATTTATTTTTACCTTTTATCACTCCTACTGAGTTTTAGGGTTACAAGAAAACAACACAAGTAAATTAATTTTGGCAGTGGTGATAAGAATTTAAAGACTGTTGCCTTTTTGCCACGTGTCAGGGGAAAATAAGGCTCAGAAAACTCTGGCTGGTGGAAAATCAGGGTGATAAGTAAAACAAAAAGCCAGGAGTGATGAGTGTTTCCATGACTCAGTAACACCACAGGAATTAACAATGAGATGTCACACTGGAACCTGGGTTTGGTTTTCTTTGCCCAGTTTTAAATCCCTGCTCTGTCAGTCACATTTTTACACTCCACGAGGCAGCTGAGTGAGATGGGGCAGCTGATGGCACAAAATCTGTCATCAGTCCCTGGGATCAAAGGAGGCAGAATTCAGGTGTGAGCTTTTATCTCCACATATTTTTGAGTTTCCTTTAAGTTTGACTTAATTCAGTTCTAATGGTTGGGTGTTTTGGGGTTGTGCTGATTTTGTACATGGATTTCTACCCAAAAATCTGAAAAATCCTTGTTGTCTTAATTTCACCTCCAGCTTTTTTTTCTTTGCTTGTTTGAAATCAGCATATTCTTATCCTGAAGATCTCACTGAAAATTTTATACCTCGCAGGAAATAATAAATAAAAATAAAAGAACCTAAAAGAGGAAAATTTCAAAGCACTGAACAGCAGCACCATTTACATCTGAAGGGAATTATTTCAAGTGTCAGTAACAAAGTTACATTACAGAAGAACAACCCTAATCTTGCACATTCTCCTGCATCATCAGCATTATTGTCAATTATGCTTCAGCTGAATAATCTTTTTCTGGGGATGATGTAAGAGGCAGAAGGTTTCAAAAGAGAGGTGTGTGCCATCAAACAGAAGGAAAGTGAACATCATTTTGCTGTTCCAATTTTACTTTAGAATATTTTTCTATCTTTGGTCTGAATTTTAACGGTCACATCTATTTAGTTTTTTTTTTTCCCCTGGAGTTAAAGTACAGTTAATTAAGATCCTGAAATATCAAGAGTTATATTAATAATTTATCTGGCTTCAAAGCAAATTTTCTCGAGTGCAATGGTGAAAATATAAATATGCAGTACCAAGATTCCATCTCCACAAGTTTTGGTTTGTTTGTTAGGTTCTTTCCTTCTTTTTCTTAATGTCCACCTTAAAGTGCATTTAGTTGTGGCTTTTTTCCCTTCTTATTCTCAATGAACAGAATACAGGAATATAAACATGGTCCTGCAAACCCTGAAGTTTAAAGATATTTTGAAACCCTTTAAAAAAATTATTACTACAACAGTTATGGTACCATTTGAGTGCTAAAAATCCAGGGATTTTGGTGCACCAGTCGTACTGACCTGATGGAAAGGGTGTGAGGGGCAATACATCTGCTGCACCTGGGGCTGGTAGCAGTACAAACCAGGCTGCCCTTCCAGGGGGGATGTCCTGAGCTTCATGTCTGAATCCTGCTGGAAAACATTCAAGGAAGGAGTTATTGAACAGCTTCGTTTAAAAGGGGATAATTCTGTTAGTCACTGTCTGGATTTGCCTTCGTTATATTGACTTTTTGGGGCTTAATTCTGTTTTAGTAAGGGCTAATACAGGTTAGTTTATGTTTTAATGGTGAAAATCTGGGGATGATCCATCCCAGGAAGTGTCCAAGGCCAGGCTGGATGGGGTTTGGAGCACCCAGGGAGAGTGGAAGGTGTTGGATAATCTTTAAGGTCCCTTCCAACCCAAACCACTCCATGACTCCATGAAGACATGAACCAATCCCTGCATTTCCATAATTACAACCTCAGAAAAAGGAAATCCCAGGCCACATTCCATGCAAAGAGCAATTCAGAAAACATCGGGCTCCATTTATATTTTTATTCTTTTCCTCCCTGCACACACAAACCACCCACTCCAGCTTTCACCCCTGAGTGTGCACAAGTGTCTCCCTCTTTTTTTCATTCTGCCTGATTTTATCTTGCAGGCTGGCAGTGCCTCCAGCTGCCTCTGGAATTTTGGCATTAGCTGGAGGGTGAGGTCTGTGATGGACAGGAAAGAGGTGGCAGTGAAAAATTGCACTGGGCTGACTGCTGGGTTCAACCAAGGTGCAGGGAATATGTGAAAATGGAGGAATCCAGTGAGAATCTTGTTTTTTCAATAATCCAATAGCACTTATCCTTCTGCTTAAAAAAATGTTTTTATGGCACTTTAGTCTGTCTAAAAATTTAATAAATTAATACATATACACATAACTTCTTATATTATCTATATTTTATATATCATGCATGCAATACATCTAATAAAAATACAAATATTCAGTATTTTTATGGTCTATTATTAGAAGCACAAATTAGACTTGGTTTGACATTTGCTACTAATAAACTTCTGTGTTATTTTGCTGACCACCAGATGAAGATTTTCAGAAATCCCAACTTTCTGGCAGCATGGAAGTGATTTAAAAGTGGGAAGTTGGGTGCTGGCAGAACCAGGGGAGACACCAACAGGGAGTAGCTACACCTGCTTGTAAAGGGCTCCTGCAGTGCTGCCTTTGCATCCTGCACATCCTGCAGCCCAGGGATTTGGGAACACAATGGGAGTTTTTGTTTTTTTTTTTTCACATCAGCTGCTCATAGGTTTTGCCCTGAACTCCTCTGACCTAGATGAGTGTTTATCCAGGAAATAAGAGATTTAGATCAATTTCCTCCTTAACCTGGATGGCTTCAATCCCCAGGTATGTTCCCTGACAACATCTCTCCATTCCCTGGTCTTAATCCAATTAAGACTTTTTTTTTTTTTTTTTT
>VXBB01004560.1:114007-145162 GCA_013399915.1 Illadopsis cleaveri
TTTTTTTTTTTTTTTTTTTTTTAAACTCCTCTTTCATTTGGTAGCCATAAATTCTGCCTCTCCCAGCCATTCAGAACCAGCTCAGGGCCCTCCTCTGGCAGGTGGAGTTGTTCATTTTGGCTGCAGTAGATGATCAAGATACACTTTACAGCCTTGGAACACAGCAGAGATATTGTGGAGATACTGGAGGGCAATATAATTTGCTTTTCAGGGATCTCTGCTGCCCTAAACAGGCAGTTGCCTCTATCTAGTATTGAAATTAGCCCAGGTAACTTGACACTGCACATATAAACAGAGCTGATATTTATTTTTGGTGGGACTGGTGTCTTAGACTTTCTCTTCTATTTGTACTGAGGAAAGTGCAGGTGAGCTGAGGTGTTGGACCAAACCTGCTCCACATCCTCATGCTTGAAAACACTGTTTTGTGAACTTTTGTCTCTTGAAAACACCAACTGATGGCCAATCCTGTTGTCAGGGAGCATTGGGATATTCAGGATTTGTGTTCCCCTGTCTAACTGAAAATAATTTGTCCTTGTGCATCTCTCTGAGGATTGTTTGAGGAAAAGACCAGAAAATAGAGAATATTTAGAAATTTAGAATGTTTAGAAATTTTAGAAACTTAGGACTATTTGTCCAACAGAAAATATTGGACAAACAAACCTGGGTATGTCCAAATATGCTTTGCCTGAGCTCCAGCCCGTGGAGCTTGACAGAACCACAAACACCAATGTAACCACACCGTAACAAAAAAATACTCCCAAAAGCACATTTTTACCACTGAAAACAGGGAAAACAGCCACAAAAAAACCACTGACCATGACTTGAGAGCCATGCTCCTGCCCCGTGGTGCTGTACTGGAGGCTGCTGCACCACGGCTGCTCTGCAGAGATATTTGGGATGTGAGTGGGAAACGCCTCCGGCTCCTCAGGACCTGCAGATCCTGGCAGACCCTCAAAACCATCGATGTTCCTGTGATTTTTGAAGGGAGAAGCTTCTGGTGGCAGGGCCTGGTGTGCTTCCTGGAAAACATCCTCGCTGATCTGCCTCTTGTAAGGGTGGAAGGGGTTCCTGCTGCTCTTGAGGAACCGGTCGTAGCTGCCGGCGGCGTTTTCCTCGTAGCTGTAGCGCCGGAATTTTTCCGTGCTGAAGGATGCCTTGAATTTGTTCTTGCCACAGGGGAGTCCTTGGCTGGCAGAGTACCTCCCGTGGATTTGGTCCTGGGAGCCTGGGGAAGCTGGGCTGGGGCTGTGAGGGGATTCTGAGCTCCTCCTCTCTGTCCTGGTGTCTGGCTCGAAGGGTTGGCAGCTGTAGCTGGCGTTGTCCTGTGGTGGAATATCGACATTTATTTATTTGAAGGTTAGTATTTAAGTTTGAGCAAATATTTTATTATTTTCATTGCCTAAGTTAGTTATTTATATACGTTTCAAAACATAAAATTTGTGTTTTAATTGCATTAAAAATGTATTTTTAATGGTAAGTATGAAATGACCGGTTCTAACCACCTCCATGCAGAAAAGCCCTAAAAAGACCTCAAGGGTTTGTTTACTGGTTGCTTGGCATCCAAAACTATTCAGCAATTAATAAATAAAAGCAAGGCCAGGTTGGATTGGGCTTTCAGTAGCCTGGTGTAGTCAGTGGCATGGAACTGGATGATACTTAAGGTCCCTTCCAACCAAAACCACTCTGAGATTCCACCAGAAAACTGAACTGTCCTGGAAAAGCAGGGCACCTTGACTCTGGTCTGATCATTTCAGGGACAAGCTGAGGAAGATCAAGAGATGAAAGATGAAACGACAGGAATGTGATAAATGCAAGTCTTGTCGCCTGCAAGTTTAGTCAAATCAGCTTGATCTCATCCCCTGGTGGTGTTACAGGCTCCAGATTTGTTGTTGGTTACATCACTGCCCTTCATTAGGGTGGCCACACTCATTTGGAGACACAAGACAGGCTCTGGGCAGACACTTCAACCTTCCTGTCTCATCTCCTCCCCTCCCTTGTGCACAGAGAGAAAACAGCAGCTACTGAAGTGCTCTTTCATCTGGAAGAGAAAAGCTGAAGCAGGGCTGGAGTCTGGATCCTGGCACTGTAAATATGCATGTTTTCCCTGCCATCAGGGATGGGTAATTACTGGGATGCCTTTGAGAAGACACCCAGCAGTCAGGAGCAGGGTGCTGAGTTCAGGGAGGGGGGAAATGGAACGTCCTGGGTCCCTTCCCTCCTTTCCTCTCCAAATCCAAGTCAGATTTTGAGAAATCCCACAAGGGGAAATCAGGATAAACCCAGTGCTCTCTACAGTGGAACACAGCACAGCTTTTCCAGTCATTTTAAGGAATGGAACAGAACATTTAGCTGGAGTTTAGGATTAGCTGAGCAGGATAACTCAGGTTTCTACCCTTTAGGAATAAAACTTGCAGTATTTGCTTTGTCACCAGTAGGTTTGGGGAGATTCGGTACAGCCAAGAGCTGAATGTTGATTTTGATCTTTGAAGGAAGAGAACAGATCTGGGCCAGTTTATTTACTCACACTTTGCTGAACTGGGGATATTGAATCCCCCTGTGCCTTCATGAGGTCCTGCTGGTCCCTTTCCAGAGTGTCCGAAGGAGAAAATTTAATATTGGATTGGTCCTGGAGTAGCGAAACCATCACCAAACCCACGGCAGACAGAAATCCTGTTAAGGCAAAATCAAATTACAATAAGCACTTTTTAAAGACTTAACCTGTGAAACAAATCCCTTGTTGGGTGCAGGGGGCTGGACAGGCTTGGATATGCAGCTGGAACCATCACGAGGAATTCCTGATACAGTGGATTTTTTTTTTTCTCTTAAAGAAATGTTCTGTAGATGCAATTCCAATGAAGATGTGGTACAGGGTTTCTATGGATTCACCACACAATTTTTTATAAAAATAAGCACTTTCTTTCCTATAGGATCATAAATCAATGAAAATTTATTTTTTGGGGTTATGTTAATTTAGCAACGTCATATTATTGAGAGATTGGGATATAAATGCACTTCAGTTGTTTTCAGAGGGACTATATTAAAAAAAAAAAGGATATTTTTCAATCATTACTCAGATTGATGGTTACAGAACATTCATATTTTCACTTTTATTTTTTATTAGTCCCAATCCCTTCAGTCTTTCTGTTCTGTTTTGCATGACTTAAATGTATCTGAGATATGCAAATGACTTCATCATTCCATCCTTGTTTTTGTTAGTTGGATCTCCTCTCAAGTTCCCAGTCTTTGATCTTGGGATGTAGGAGCCATATCTGATGGTGTTCTTTGGATTAAAAGGAATAAATTTAATCTTCTGGTGTTTTGTTTTCTACCATGATTTTTTTTCTTTGTTCGCTGTAACCTTAGAGTAAAACAAAAGTAGAACATGCATCCTTTTATGTCATGCACCAAGTTTGTAGATACATAAAGGTGTTTGTGCTCATAATTTCGATTTCAGGTGAATAAATTAGGGGGAAAAAAAGCCACTTTAATTCAAGAGTTAATCTGCCAGGTCTTTGCCACGTGTTGAAATAGCTGTTAGGTAAATAACTAAGGGGTTTGTTAGGTTTGCTTAACAAAGATGTATCATCTAAAAACGTGGAAACCTTTTTTTGCCTTTATAGTTCAAAGAGAAATCTGTATTTATGATGAGTAAGACTGCACTGCCCGGGGGGATGGAGCACAATGGGGCTTGGAAATCAAGCAGGAGACCTGGAGTAGTGCATCAGGAAAAAAATAAAAATGATGTGAGATAAAGTTCAGAAATGTCTCAGGCACAGGCTCTTCTCCCAGTGGCTTAACTGGAGGCTGATGAGGGGAGAGATTCCTCATCTTGAAAGAAGCAGGTGGGAAAACTGACAGCTAGGGAAGATATGTGAGTGTCTATTTGTAATTTGTAAGTGTTCCACACTGCCTGCCCTCCCCGTGCTGCTTCCCCACTTATCTTCAGGTTATACAAAGCTGTCTCTGACCTCTCTTTTATACTGCAATTTTTCAGCCCAGCTGCCTCATTTGTGGTCTGGAGCATTAGAGTTTTATTAAGAGCTTTTGCACAGGTACAGTTCTTGCCTGGTGGCTTCTGCATTATGAGAGAATTTTCAGGAATCCTTTCTGAAAGCAAAGTGAATTTATTAGGGTTGTTTGGACCATCAATACAAAAGGTCCAGGAAAACCAAATCATTCTTGTCCCTCCCCTCTGAGATCTTTGCCAGGCTCTGTGGAGGAATTCCATTTTGGTAGGAAAGGAGGAGTCTTAGTCACGTTTTAGACTATAAAAATTTCAGTGTAGAGAAACTGTTTTCTTTTTATTAAATGAGAAGCAGCCACAGGGAAAGTTTTTTTCTTTTTCTACTGTTAAATAAGAAGCAGTTTTATACTTAAACAATGCTGGGCTGATAATCTGCATTCATGTTCATTGAATGCCTTTGTCAAGAATCCATTTTGGAGGATTTCCCATATGGGGATAAATCCCAAGGCTACAATCCCAGTGCTGTTTTCAGTGTTCACACTGGCACCAGCAGCTCAGTAAGAACTGCAGCTCCAGGTTCTCCCCATCCTGGACAAAAACCTCTGGCCATCTACTTCTGATTTTTGTTTTATTCTTGGAGTCCAAACTTCTCACTCCAAAAGCCATTTGCAGTTTCACCCTTGCTGATGTCTCACATGCTGATCAGATTAAACTGAAAAATCTTTGCTGTCACTGTTCATGAAATCTTTTTAAAGTATCCCTTATAGACACTTTATCTTGTTAAAGGAACACAACACAAACAAAAAAAACCCACAAAAAAAAAACCCCAACAAAAAGCCCAAACCAAAACAAAAATCAACTCCAAACCGCTTTGCATTGTGAACACAGATTTTAGCAAAGAGAAATCACATCACTCACTGACAAATCTTCTTTAGGAGCAGAAATTACAGCCAGGGGGTGGTTGCCAATAATCAGGATTACAATAAATCATTTGCAACAAACTGTTCCTGGGAGACAGAGCTTAAGGAAGTTGTGGGCTGCCCTGGATGTAGGATGTGCTAAAGCAAACAATGATGCTTTGATTTGGAGAGAGGTATCTGATTATCCCAGCTGCAGCTGGAACCATTTCATCTCGTTTTGGCCGCCGCAAATGTTGCGTGACCATGCGAGGCTCCTGTGATAAGATAACTACCTCTAAAATAAGAAAGCAGTGAGAAGCTGTAACCCCAGCTGGGTGTTGGGGTAAGCAAGGCAGCAGCAGCTGATCTATTAGCTCTGCATGACTGAGCCCCGTGGCAGAAATCCACGGCTTGAACAATCCTTGGGTTTGTGTCTCCTCTGCCTCTTGGAGCCACCTGAACTGGCTGGATGTTGCTGGGAGTGCCCTTCTCCAGCCCCTGGGGCTGAGATTGCTTTTCACAGGAGGTGTTTGGATGTTCCTAATCCATCCTCTGTGCCTGCTGCAGGCAGCTCCCTGAGCTTGGTTGGACACCAGCTCGTGTGACCTGCTCACATCTCTGCCCAAACCCCTAAATCATCCTTTTCCTCTCCACATCACACTGCTGTTTCCCAAACAACCCTCTGGCATCTTTTTTTCCCCCTCGAGTCTTTATGAAAAAGGAGCCAAAGGAGGTTTCAGAATTCCGTTTTTCCTTTTACAGTTAAAAATCCATCACATGTCAGCCAATGATGTGTGGCATATATCATGGAAATGCCCAGAATGTTGTGACTAACACTTGTCATGGAGACAGGAATATCTCTACACATAATTAATTATGGAAAATGTTCAGAAAAGGGGTTTGTTAGTAAGAATCAGAGTTTTAAAAAAAGGCTTTTAATGAATTCAAGACTTTCCTAAGCTAATTCCTGCCAGGTTGACATTGCAGGTTGTGCTGGCTCATCAAAGCTGTCACTGCTCTGTTGATCCCTGACATTCCTGTCTCTAAGGCTTGCCCTGTTTTTAGGAGACACTTTCAGGAACAGGATTGGAACCTGCACAGCCCAGCACTAAACTCTGGTTTGGCCACATGAATTCCTCCTTGCTCCTCTTTACAGGATGCATTGGACCTTGATTACAGGATACTTGAGTAACTTTACAGAGCTTGTAAGGACTGTAATTTCTTTTCTTCTGAATTTAAATCTGCCGGCGAATTTGTTTAATTTAACTGTGTTATTTTTGCTTTCTTATTCAAGGGTTCTGAGCTCAATTCTCTCACAGTTAGCTGGGACTGCTGCCCATAATTTGCTACCTCTGGACAGACCTTTTGCATATTTAGAGAAAAATAAGGTTAATGTGACAATCTCAAGGGTGAGGGAAGAAAATTTGCAATTATGAGACCCTTTCTGCATCCAGTGACATGGGATGTGTTTGCTGCCAGCTTAGTAGTAAAGTACTGAATTCCTGTAAGAGAAGGATGCCATTTTTAATTAAATCATTCCTGAGTTATCAAGGTTTCTTCATTAAGGGCTACCTGTAGGCAAGGCTGACTACCAGGAGGACTAATTGGGCACCATGTCCAGGTGTGCTGTCCAGCAGGAGTTGGGAACTCTGGAACATCCAGATGGATGAGATGGTGGGGAGAGTGTTTGCAGCAGGTTTTTAATCTACTCTAGGAACATATTTATAAAAAACTACAACTCTCTGTAAAAATCAACCCTCAAAAGGCATTTATCCCATATCTATTTTATGGGAAAAAAAACATTTTTAGAGGCAGAACCAGGAATTTTTTTACATTGCAGAAAATATTCAGTTTTTTAAATTAAAAATAAACATCACTGTGGTGTTTGGTCCAGGCTCCCATCCTTACACCAGCATTTTAGTTTTTCTTCTTTACTTGTATTTTATCCTTCATTTTTTACTTCTGGCACCAGCAGTGAGTACAGAGGGCCATGTCTGTCCCTGCAGAGAACTTTGTGAATTATTACATTTTTCTTAGTTTTCCACTTTCTTTTTTTTTTTTTTTCCAGATGAAATGTGGTGATTTCTCATTCTGAAGCCATTCCACAGCTTAGATTATACTGTAGCCCTTTCCTGAAGGATTTCTAGTTCTGCTGACACTTTTCTGGGCTGGAAAGGCCAAAACCACCTGTGGTGTTTAAGATGTAGGCACACTGTGGTGGTTGCTCTCCAAGCACACAGAAATTCCCCCAAATAGAGAAAAGCAGATTACAGGGCTTCTTCTCAGCTTCATTGCAGATCCTGTTTGTTCTGGGAATGAATTTTACCTCAAGTTCTAAAGTATTAATTTATGCAGAAGTAGAAAGCCTGAACAAAAATTCACATAGTAAGGCTGAAATAACACTATAAGGACTTCCCTGTTTCTTGTAGGCTGGGCAGACTCATCACCTGGGAAGTTCTTAATAGAGAAAAGTCCCTCACAGGTGCTGAACTTGCATAATTAGCCCAGCAAAGAGGGAACTCAGCACTGAACAGAAACCAAGCATGGAAAAATTTAGCTGAGGAGGTGAATGAGTTTGTCAGGTGCACTTGGTTTTCCCCTCACCTTTTCCCTCCTCACCCTAAACACTAAAACACCTTTCCAGCTCCACAGTTAACGTATAAAATACATGTCAGCTCTCCCTACCATCCCTGCAACCCTGCCAGTATTTTCAAACCCAATCCTTTGCATACCCTTGTCCTGTTTTCTGGATGAATGGTTCTGCTGCTTCCTGAAGGAGGGGGATGAAATTTCATTGCTTTATTGTAGACATCTAAGCATGAAGTCAGACACGGTTCCAAGGGCTGGGAGCAGTTGATATGATACAGAAACTGTGTGATTCTGGCCTGAATAACCAGCTGGGTTGGCAGGAAAAACCAGCACAGGAGATAACGGGCTGATGGCAGCAAATCTGTGACTGAATTCTCTGGGCTCAGTTCATAGTTTTGCTCTGGCTCTGGGGAGTGCCAGTGAGGAGATACCACAAATACAGCAAAGCTATCAACACAACCATGTCACTCAAAAATAAATAATTCCTAGGAAGAAGGAGGGGTAAAAAAACAGCTACAGAAATAAATTGGATGGTGGATAAGGAGATGCCTCCTTTGGCTCAGAAATTCATGAACTGCAGATTGCTGAAGGCTGGGGGAATGGAGCAGGCCATGATCACCTTGTCCTTCTCCAGGCCTCCCTCACAGTCCCTGCACCTGTGCCTCACTCTTACCTTTTTTACAGCCCTGTTTCACATCATCATTTGTGAGCTTTAGTGTCCCTTTCTCCTATAATTATGTGTTCTGTCTCCCACGTATTCCTTTATCCATCCTTCCCTTTCCTCTCCCTGCAATGACAGTCTGTGTCACTTCACTTTCTTCTATCGCATTATAAAGCCTTTCAATACATTCCAGTGTATCCCTTTCCTTTCTGTGGCTATCTTGGATCTTAGTTTCCAAAGCAGCTTGTGGGCTGTCCACAATATTTTCTGTATCCACACTATTTTCTATATCCACAGTATTTTGTATAAGGTTATTCTTTTTCAGAGTCTACCGCTACATTTGAATGGAAAGCCAAATACCTTGGAAATTCTGAATTTTCATTTGAATGGAAAGGCAAATACCTCTGGTTGGTTTTAAAACCAGGTGCTAAGAGTGGACATTGGTTAACATTTCCAAAAAATGTGAGGAACGCTGAATGATACAATAAATAATGTGGGTCAGGGATTGTCAGCTCCTCCAGACCCAAAATACAACAAGTTGTGGCCCTGCCCCTCGCTGCTTGTGCGTAATAAAAGATGATTAATGAGCAGCTGTTCCTATTGATAGCTCAAGGGCTGTGAGTGCCACGATGCACCCCAATTAATCCTCTTTGGGGAACATCGTGTAGGGGGACACACACAGGGTAAGGACTTTTTGGGAGCCTCCTAATTTGTTTTAGGTTCCTTTTTTTCTCCCCAGGGTGAGTCACTCTCATCTCCCTGTGACTTGAGAGTTCATCTTGGGATCTCATGCCATCTTTCTGCCTTTATGAGAAGGTGTGGATGATGATCCACCCTAATGGTTTCTGTTGCTGGCTGTGGCAGCATGTTTTATGACGGGTGTGGTACATTCCCATTTTCTCTGTTGTGCATGTTCAGCCCCACCCGTGGCCACTCCCACCCTCCCACTGGGAATCGCCCACAGTAAGCTCTGTAATTACCTTTATTTGATCTGAGGAATGGATTTGGGAATCTTATTATTACTCAGCACGGTCGTAAGCTGAGTATGTTAGAAAAACAAAACCAAAAAAAAATACCCCAAAAAACTCCCCCTTTGGATGTCTGATTCACCGAGCAGGGATGTGTTAAGTGCAGGAACATCAGAGACACCAAAACACAATTTCAGGGGCTGTTTGACTTCAGTTTTCTTTAGTTTTTCTTTGGAAATGTCAGACTGCAATACGAGTAAACACATGGAATTTAACCTGCTTTGAATTCTTAATGTCAGCAGGCAGAGCTGCCCTGAGTTAAGAGTTTGGATTGGAACAAATTCTGTTGGTTTTACATGGAATTTAACTGAATCAGCTCAAACTACAGTTTGTACATGTTCTACGTGTTTACAGTGCAGTTTATACTCTGAGCCTCTCAGAAAAAAAAATCAATTTATGCAGCCAGTAATGCAGCACTGGTTCGAGCATTTCTTTTTTGGGGGAAAATTTTGAAAAGGAGAGAAAAAAAAAAAATCCACTCAAACCCCAAGACTAAAACTCCTGCTCTGACTTCAGAAGATCAAAGGTCTTTCAGCATCCACGTAAGAACCAGTAGCTAATCCAGGCACTCACAGGAACACAGCTGATGGGGAGTGATGTGTTCTGCTGACACCTATTCCTAGGCATGCATGAGAAATGGTGCATGTAAAGCAGGAAAAATGGAGGAGCAGGTCATGGAGAATGACATGTTTTCCCCTCACCTTTCACTCCTAGCAAGAACCTCTCTGTCCATAAAACTACAGTGCTGGTTTTTTCTCCCACTGGCCTCATGTTAAGGTTTACTGGGGAAACTGGGCTGATGGTTTGCTTGGGTGAGCAGGAAGAGCTTTTGACAAGTTCACTTCCTCACCAGGTTTTAAAGGAACCAAATATCCACTGAAATCCTGAGAACAGACAGAAAAATCTCTTTGCACGGATGAATGTCTGCTTGAAAGGGAAAATAGAAGGTAAATGTGCTGGGGTGATATTTGGGGGTCTGCTGGGATTTTGTGGGGCTTAAAGTACTCCCAAACAACTTGAAAAAAAGAAGTGCAAAGCTCCAAGAGAGAATTTGCAGGTGATGGCGTTGCTCTGAACAGTTATGATGAAGATGAGGTGGAAGGAACAGCAAAAAGACGTGATGAGGTTCAGTGATGGGGCATTATTAACCTGACGGGTTAAAGAGGAGTGAAAAAAACATTGTGAACCGAAACAGGGCTGCAGTTCTGCACCAGCTCTGATAGGAGAGGTCTGTTTTAAATACATCAGCCCATAGAACATTTCATGTTTCAGTGCCATGAATTCCCTGCAGTGCAAAAAGTGACATAATTCCAGAAGTTACAGCTACAGGAGCAAACAGTGCTCAAGGAAAAGGCAGAGACAGAGCGAAATTATGGGTGAAAAAATAAAAAAGGCAAATGCCTGATTATCCCAACACTCTTGTCTTCCTTCCCACACACAATTACAAAGTCATTGCCAGCCCAGCATCGAGCTGAGAACTCTGTCTTGTTATTTAAAACATTGTCTTTGGGATTTCGGAAAAAGCACGAGACAGGCTGAGGAATAAATGAGGGAACAGCTTGGAGATTAAAAAACCTTATGGGAAAATAGGGCCTGACATTATTTTGCAAAATGAGTAACACAGAAATATGTTAATCCTTTAGGGAGGAATAACTGCTGGGAAGAAGATGAGATAGAAGTGACTTGAAATTAAGAAGGCTAAAAGAAGTGGGGAGGGGGAAGGGAAAGCAAATCTTATATTGTGGACAAAAGCAGAGGTTGTGCATGAAAGCATTAAACTCCCCAGGAAGGTTTTGTAAGTATTGGGAAACTGAATGTTTGCTGTAAATATAAAAAAGGAAATTCCCAGGACAAGATCTGAAAATGAAGGAAAATGTGATATAGGCACAGCCAAACCCATCTGTTTTCACAGTTCTGAGATGCACCAGAGTATCTAAAACCTGTAAGTTGTGGCCATCTCACTCCTTCCCCCAGTTCCCTTCTCTCCCTTCACTGCCAAATGTCCAAGGCTGGTTCTTCCCCTTTTCCCTGCCCACTTCCCAACCTCTGCTACACCCACCTGTTTTCCCAATGCCTCATTTATTGCTGTAGCCTATTTCTGTCTCATAAACACTCTGTCCTCACCCTGAACAGCAGAAACACCAAGAGCAGCTGTTTGGTGTTACTTATATAATAATATATATATTATTATTATTTTTATTATATAATTTAGTTTTATTCTTCATCTACTTTAACACTTTTGGGAAAACTCTTTGTGGAAGCTGCTTCTCCTAAAAGAAAAGCAAAACAAAGCTGAGTTTCTTTCCCCCAGTTCTCTTCATTCCTGAGTGTTTGGAAATGGATTGTTCCAGCCAGCGTGACTTAAATGTTGGATGTAAAACTTTTGCAAAATTGGTTTATCTGGGGTAGATTCTTTTCAGCCTTGTGAAACGTGAGAGGCTTTAATAATAATTGTAGTTTTTCCTCAGCAAAACCACAGAGGGAAAAATGCCAAAATTGTGATGTGCAGACCCTTCTTCGAGGGATAAATGAACTTCTTCAGGGCTTCAGTCTCGAAAGTATTTTTATCAAGGGTAGTTAAGAAATAGAGACCATGATGAAAGTCTTTTCCATGCTTAAATATCTCTGCTTTTTAATGAACATCCAAAGCAATAACCTCCTTCAAGAGCTCTGTTGGTGTTCAAAACAGCATCTCTGCTTTCCACTGTTTCTGAGCAAATTCCAAATTCAATCTTTTTTGTGTGTCCCTGGTACTGAGTGAATCCCTTCAGGCTGACCATGTCCATTGTATCGATAACTGAGACAACAAATGCTCTTTTTACTTTTTTCCTATCCCAAATTATGGTTAATGAAAATATCTTATGGCAAAGCAGGAACAAAAATAAATAAAAACTAGGTTAAGTAAACTGGAAAATGCAAAGGAGGAATTCAGTTCTATGATTTTACGAACACCTCTCACTTACAGGAGAGAAAAAAAAAAAATAGGGATTTCTTTCACCACAAAACCTGAGGTAATAACACCCTTGAAATAAAGGAGAGGAATTTCACAGAAACAGCAAACATCCCCAAACCGTGTGTGCAAAAACAGTTTTGCAATAAACACTCTGGATAAACAGTCCCTGTCTTGTTGAGGAAACATCATTTAAGCAAGAATATTGAACTGTGTACAAGACCTTGAAGCTGTTACAAAATTCTTAATAGAGATGAAAATTAGAAGCAAGAAAATGGTTGAATTTAATTAAGAATCATCCAAGTCCTGCATTTTCCTGTATCTTTGTGCAGTTTATGAAGCCCAGGAGATTCTTCCTGGGAGCCTCATTCCCCCTCTGAACAGGGATTTTGTCCATTCTCTCCTGAGTGTGAAAATGAACCCCTTTATTGTAATAGAATCTTAAATTTTGGGGAGCAGCTGGCTCTAAAGAGGTTGAAACTACGCTCATTTCTTCCCTTAAAATATTAAATTTCTGTGATACATAAAACATAATTAACTGATCTAAGGGGATTACCACATTAAAGGCCAAGACATAAAACTGAACCTATTACAAAAGCTGTTCTGTTTTCTTTTACATAAAAAATCATGCAAATGAAACTTTTTATAGGTGTTTGTTTTCAACACATAAAGCACAGCTGATAAAGAATATTCATTAAGGGACTAGAAATACATTTTTGTATTATTGCTGACGAGGTCCTCTGACAAGCAATTTCAGGAGAAAAAATAATTGATATTTTAATGTGTTATTAGATGATATAAACCCTCACAAATCTGTATCAAGTTTGATAATGGCAATAGCTCAACACTGTTCCTCCTCTCACAGATCTCTGTGGGTAATCAAATTTTCACTTGGGGCAGTGGTTTTGTTTTCTTGGATTTTCTAAACAACTATAGGACTCAATTTATAACATTATGGTGTTTTGGGCATTATAGAGAGTGATGCAAAACCAGAACAAGGAGCCATGGATTCAGTAGGAGAAAAAAAAGATGTCAACATGGGGAAGTAGAAACCAGAACAAAGAGACTTTGTAGATGTTTATGAATAAAATTAATGAATAAACTTGGGATTAAAGAATGTTTTTTTATTTTAGGCCTTTTGCAGTCACATATTTACACTCTCTGATTCAATTTTTTTCCCATTAAACCCAGAATTTTATCTTGTGGCAGCTCATCAGTTGTTAAGTGGGAGATGTGTATTATAGCTGAGGAGATTTGTGCTGTGGGTGAGTTTTATCTGAGTCTGTTGTAAAGGAATTTCTGTGTGAGAAGTTTTTGTCAGCTTTAGCTGCTCTTTGCTGGTGAAGAGGCACAAATTTCTATTTGGAAGCAACCTCATACTTTGCTTCCTTTGTCAATTTTTTTTTTTATTTTGTGACAGAAGAACCCACTCCATGGTCAAAGACCATTTTCCTCTGTGGTTGGGAGTCTTTAGAGCAGAGCTAAAAATTGCCTGGTTTTCAAAGCCTTGATTTCCAATCCATACTAAGATCTACAGAGCAGAAATATCACTGGAGGAATTCAGAGTCGCAGGAGAATTGGGCTGGAAGGGATTTCTGGAGATGATCTGGGCCAGCTCTCCCTGCTCATATGGGTTAAAGTGGAGAAAAGAGGAGGAAAACAGTTAAAAAATTAAAAAGCACGTGCCTGGTTCCTGCTGTCAGGGAAATCCAGGCCCTGTGTCTGTTCCAAACCCTGTGCATGATGTTTGGGCATTAACATCCCTAATGAGCCCAACACCAAACTTGCTCAGCCAGGGCAAAGGAATTCTTATGGGTTCTCTCATTTGGTTTTCTTACAGTCTCTCTTTTCTTCTCTCTCTCCAAATTAAATAATGCCACTTGTCACTTTTCTTATTGGGATTCCTGGTGTATCTCCTTTTTTTTTTGGGAAACTCAATGCTGCTGGAACAGGGAGTGTGCAAGAATTGCAATTTTGATGTCATCAAGAATGCAGATGTTTGTATTGACAGTTAAGAAATAAAAAGTAAAAGCTTGACTCTTACAGGTTTCTTGTAACACCACAGGCAAGTGTCATTGATACATCACATGTTTATTTTTCAGAATTTGGAGAGGTTCAATTTGATTATACATAATGTTAATTTCATAGAGTTCACTCCTGACACTTCCTACCTTCACTTTCAGTATTTACAGATTCCACATTTTCATTCTCTCTTAAATTCCACTTTGCCTTTATTTCTCTTTTTTTTTTTAACTTTAACAGTGTGTTATATGGGAAAATATTCTATTCCTGTATACCTGATCTTTTACTGTTTTTGTTGAACAGATTTTTAAGAATGGCTTTTTCTGTGGAGCCTTTCAACAACGAGGAACATCATCAGCTTAAGCCAAATTTTGCAGCCTCCTTTGCAGTCCTGTTGAACATTTCTGTATGGATAAACCTGACTTATTTTGCTTGTTGAAAACAGTTTCCTGCTGTATTTTTTTTGTTGACCCAGAGAGGAAAAAGAGCAGGTAACAGAATTATGCTGGGTTTTAGCTGTTAAGTTTGCTGAACACCGAGCTGCAGGGCACTCTCACCTGTGTGAGGATGGGCAGAAATCTAAGGAGTTTTACCTTTTTTAAGGAAGAATTCTAAAGTGTTTTAATCATTGAATGATTTTTTTGAGGGAAAGATCTTTTCCATACAGGTATTTTATGCTGTGTGCTGAAGTGATATATACCCACGAACAGTAGATTTCCATACATTTAAATAAGTGGTATTATTGCTCAACACCTCACAAGACTGTGTGCAGACTATCCAAAAAAAAAATTACTTTGCATAAGTGGCTAATCTTGGACAAGTTGGTCCTGGTTTATAATTTTTCAGCCCTTTGAAAGGTTCTTATAAAAGATGTTGGCCAATAATATTTTGCTGCATGTTCCCAAAACAGAATCCAGGTGTCACAAAGCTGACCCCAAATCCATAGGGCAGAACAGGTGCTCTCTAGACACTCTGCATTTCAAAGAAAAAAAAATAAAAATGAAAGAACCCATCCCAAAATCTATTCCTGGGTGGAAAAGTAGGGCAAACATTAATTACTGACCTTAAAGCACAGGGGAAAACTAACGGGGCATTGCCAAGTCAGAGGATGAGAAATTCTGGGATATTAAAGGTGTTTGCCTGTGATCTCAGCCGTGGAGGAATACCTGTGTTCTCACCTCCCAGAGGACAGGGCTGAGGCTTTTTGAGGTCTCCAGGTTCAGTGGCCCCAATTAATTTCGTCCTGGCGAATTTTAGAGAATCAGCTGAAATTACTGCAGAGCTGCAGGTCTGTGAATTGGCTGAGTACAAGTGGATTTGCAAGACTGAAAGGAGGTAAATCACTCCCTGTCAGCAAAGCAGAAAGGGTGAGGGAATTACAGGTGGCAGATTTAACTTTACCTCCCACAAAAGGACAAAATTTTAAACCCGCCGAGCTAAGGGGAAAAAAAAAAAGTAAAAGTAGAAGCTGTTCTGAATTTGCTAAGGAGGAATTGTCCTGGCAGTAGAGTTTCCCTGGATATTGGCCTTGCAAGGACAGAATAATACAGATTATACAGCTGGGTATGAGTGAGGCTGCTCTGCTTTTGGCTGTGATGTTCTCACAAGCAAGCTAAGAAAACGTATTTGAGATAAAACTCTAGCAGAGAGGAGGTAAATCTGGGTGGAACAGAGCATTAGGAGGAGTTAGAGACTGGCTGCTGTCAGAATGAAAGGGTATTTGGAGGGGATTTCTTCAAGAGCCTGCCACTACTTGGTATTTTCACTAATGACTTGAGTGATAGGCTGGAGAGGAGTTCTAATCAAATTTGGATACAACTGGAGACGAGAGGCTTTGCCTAGCTAGGTGTAGAGCAGGATTAATATTCAAAAGGAGCCAGGAAAAAGAGTGTGAAGACAGCAAAATACACTTGAATGGCGACTGAGCTCAGCATCCAGGCAGGAATAATAAACCCTGCAGACAGTGAGTGAGGAGAAGGCAGCAATTCTGTCTTGGGGACAGATCTTGGGGTTTTAAAGGGTTGTAAGCTGAGCTTAAAGCAGCCAGATCATGACATAAAGGAACAGGCAGACAGGCTGGCAGGGGTGAGGTGCTGGCAGAAACGTGTTCTCTGAGACCTGGGAAGAGAAATCCTCTCAGTCAAATGTCCAGCTGAAGGTTTGGGGTTTTGGTCAGTGCATTTCAAAAGGTTGCCCTCCAGTTTGAAGTCCACAGGAGGGGAGGGAGAATGGCCAGAGCCCTGGGAATTCTGCCTTATGAGGAAAAACAGAATTAAGGTTGTTTGGTCTGGAAGAGAATTTACACTGCAGGACATTCCAGCTCTTTTTTTCCCCCCCCTGTCTTACTTGCTCTTCTTTGCAGCAGCTCAGGAGGACAGTGCCTGGCTGTTTAATTATTCCAGCTGGGAAAATAGTAAATTATTTCCTTCTATGAATTACTTGCATTCCTGGGAGAACAGGTTCCTGTCTAATATTTCTGGCATCCTACCATTTGCCCACAGAGGGGAATGTTGCAGGGACCTGTCCTGGCAGGTCTGTTGAACCAGCAGTTAAGGAGTTTGCAGGGCAGGGATACCTACCCATTCCAGGAGTAAAGTACTGGATAGGTGTGGAAGTTGTAAGCTGACACTGGATGAGCTCCTTTGAGAGGCTCTAACAAACTGGTGAGGCAGCAGTACAGAGGGAAACAAATTGGGTTAAAATGACAGCATGTTTAGCTTCATTACATGACTCTGATGGAACCTCACCCTCGATGCTTCATTCATTTCTGAGCACTTCACCAACAGAAAGATAATAATGCTCTGGATTGCAGTGGCCCTGTCTCATCCAAACATCTTAAAACGATTTTACATATATTTACTGAGCCTCAAAAGGCCCTGGTGAGATTTGTAAAGGCTGCACAGGGATTGCTTTGCTAACCACGTGTTTAGCAGCTCCCTCCAGCACTCAGCAAACATTCAGCAGGGCCCAGAGAAGGCAGGTCTAGTTTGAAAATGTAGGGAATTTAGGTAAAAGACATGTAATCACCTTATGTATCATTATTTTGCTCATAGAATGCTAAAAGAGGAACCAAACCAGATAGCTCTATGCCCTTGCATCCTGAATAAAATGAAGAATAATGTATTCTGTCACAGTTGTTTGGAGCAAGCTGGTCTAGTGGAAGGTGTCCCTGCCCATGGAACAAGATCAGCTTTAAGGTTGCTTCCAATCCAAAGCCTCCTGTGATTTTATCGCTCTTTTAATTGCTTTTTTAAGCAATAATAGTGGCATATATTCCCCTGAGAAGGGGAACTTTTTTTTTTTTTTCAAAAAAGAGGGGTTTTTTTCCTTGCAAAAAACCAGCCAACACAGAGCTCTGAGTCACAGCCAGGCCTCAGCTCTCTTGGCAGGTTGGAAACAACCACTGATGGTATCTCATGTGTGACCAGGAGACTTGGGTGCCCGAGATGGTGAACTCCCCCCCAAAATTGGCAATGCTGTGTACAGGACTTAATTGATTTAAAAGAAAACAACAGAAAAGCCAGGATGTTTGTCTGTGGGGTGAGGAGACTGTTGGGGATGTAGCAGCGGATGTATTAATGAGGGCATGATTTGGATTTATGTCTGAAATGTGGCAAAAGAGTGAATTATTGCCCTAATCCTATTAGAAGTGACAAAGTGTCTTTGATCAGTAGGACTGGCCAAGACTTTGCTTTTGGTTTCCAATTCAAGCAGCATCAGGGCATTGATCCCAGAGTGACTCAGGAAGAAGAGCAGCACCTCACAGCTCTGATTCCCACAAATCCGTGGAATTGTTTGGGTTGGGAAGAACCTTAAAACTTAAACCTTTCACCAGAGCTCCTTGTGGTGCTTTACTCAGGGTAAATCACTTTCCTCCTCCAGCCTTGCAGAGCTCTGGCAGCTCCCACCCTGCTCTCAAACATTGAGGAATTCCTTGGGAAGACGCGGCCTTGGCCCTCCTCAGGAGAGGAGGATGTGACTTGTAGCTCTCTCCTAATCTACATTATCTCCATAATTAATCTCTTTGTCTTTGGAGGTAATGATTTTTTGAGGTGCAGGAGAGCAGGGAGGTGTGTTTGACCCAAATCTCACAGCTGGGGCTGTCTGAGAGGAACGAGGAAGGGCAAGGCCACCACCAGCAAATCCTCCCTGCTGGGAACCATCCACATTTCCTGTGGGGAACTGGAAAATTCCTTAGGGACACTGAGCCCCCTCCAGCTGCTGTTTCACCTGTGCCACATCCAAACCAAATTCTCCTCACTTTCCAAGGGGCACAGGCAGCAGGAGCCAGCTCCAAAGCTTCAGCAGGAGCCAGGCCTGGAGTGTTTTGCATGTGTAATTGTTTGGTTTGTAGGCAGGACACAGCAGTATCTGTAAAAATCCTTCATTAGACACTTCAGTGCTTTGAGTCCCTGCTTTTTAAAGGGTAAATACATGTAGTTGTTTTTATTTTTTAAAAAATTTTGTTTGGGTTTTTTTGAAATTTTATGCTTTTTAAAATGTCTTGCATGGATTAATGCAGGACTTCTGCCTCCCAACCTATTGGTGGTCACTTTAGGATCAGTTTGGTTCTAACATGAATTAAATACCAATATATTTTGTAGGGGCTTGGAAATTTCTGTTTCAGATTTTTTTAGAGGCCAAATCTCTGTCTCCCTGTCCTTGGTCATTTACCAACACATGAAATCAGGTTATGGGAGTGATTTCATGACTGAAAGTAGTTCTGCATGACACCTCTTCTTGTGTGAAATATCTGGAACTTTGTGGCCAAAAATATTAGAATATTGTTGTTGTGGCTAATGTTTAGTTTCCAAAAATCCTAAAAAATTATGGTTTCTTTGAATTTCTCTTTTACAACATAGATGCTCCGAAAGGACATTTTCTGATTTTTTTAAAATGTACTTTTCTCGTTATCCCTGAGCTGCAAACTATTGTCCTAAGAAAGGAAAGCCTGTTGTCACCAGGGATGGAACTGAAGGATTTTGCTCCATGTAGGTGAATCTTCCCTCTCTCTCCACTTTCCTCTTCTAGGCCAGTAAAATTAAGTGTTTTATGTATTCCAGGCAGGCTCCTGTGCTGCACCTACCACAGGGGCATTTTACAGATATTTCCATTTACTCCCCAGAGTGCTGCACTTGCTCCTGTCTCTGGCACGTGGCTCCAGTAACATCCAGACCTCAGCAATACCACACCAGAATCTGTGTTCATGTACACGCCAGCACTTTCTCACACTCTGCTTTTACATTTGAACCTCAGATTATTGCATTCACATTAACTCTTCTTCTGCCAGTGCCCATTTCCCCTCACCAGGATGAACCATCTACTTTAATTGTGTATTTTCTTGGCTGCATATATCATATCTGACTGACAGAAAACTTCACAACCCTTTGCTCCTTCAGAAATATACTTTATCTATCCAATATTTTTTCCCTTTATGCCCATAATTAGTTATT
This sequence comes from Illadopsis cleaveri, assembly GCA_013399915.1. Classification (NCBI taxonomy): domain Eukaryota; kingdom Metazoa; phylum Chordata; class Aves; order Passeriformes; family Timaliidae; genus Illadopsis; species Illadopsis cleaveri. Next base: position 133,574 of record VXBB01004560.1, read on the forward strand.
AACAAAATAAATACATTTTCAGCCTACACCTCACCCAGTTCAACATACCTCATATAGTATTCAAATTAGAAACACATGGTCCTGATAAACCAAACTGAAACATCTATAAAGTCTAATTCCCATAAGATCCTGATAAACAAAACTGAAACCTTTATAAAGATTCCCCAAGATTTAATCTGCTGTCCAGGAAGGCAGGAGGGTCAAGAGTTGAATGACAGATGGTTGTTATTTATAGGTTTAGATAATTATTGTGTTTGTAACACAAACAGTCCCTTTCTTGCTGGAAATCTAACAGTCTGAAACTAAAAAGTGAAAAGAAAGTAATATAAAGAAATAAGAATTCAGTTTCTCCCTGCTCAAATTCAACCATTCCTGCGCTTAACACATGCTGGCTTCTCTCTGGATGTGACTTCAGTCACCTTTCCACATGGGAATAAATCTAAACAAAGTTTTCATCCTCTGCTACAACAGCACCAGATTTAAAACAGCAGTAAAAACAAGCTCAGTTTCAAAACACAGAACTTCCCAAGTTTTTGATTCACGACTGGAAAAGTTTGATACAAATCCTTTAAGAACTGGTAGACATGAGGCTTCTCGCATTTTTTCAGAAATATTTCTCTTGGTTTGTTGTTTAATTCTCCCCATTTGTTTTTTCTTTCAGGTAATGGTAAACACTTCCAGCCTTCTTTATAATTACGGAGCAGAAGGATTGGATTAAGCTGCACCCGAGACAAGAAAAGCGACTTTTTTTTCCTTTGGGAAGTCACCTCCAATCCTCCTTTCTCCCAGTACCAATGGATCCATGGACTCACCTGGAGTTTCCTTGGCTCCTTCTCCTGCTGCTCCGCGCTGCTGGCTGATAAATAAACACCTACAGGAGCTGCTGAGGAACGCGATGGAGGTGCTGACCTTCCCCTTCCCTCAGCCTGCAGTTCTTCAAAGTCAGCCCCAGGGACTCCACATTAAATAGAGGAGCCAAGGCAGGAGAGCTCTGCTCCCCCTTCTGTTTGGCTTTCACGGCTGAGTTCTAAAAGAGCTGCACGGAGCTGTCAGAGGTTTCCTCTTACCTTTCTACTGAAGCACAACGGCGTGGTGCTGCTCCAGGACAGGATTAGGTCATTCAAACAGCCCTGCAGAGAGAGTGGAGGCTCAGCGGTACAGAGGCTCCAAAGGCTGGAAAGATCTGATCTTACATCAGGTGAGAGAAGGCAGCTGGCTGGGCAAGCCAATAATTATGATATCAGCTCTTGTTCGCCTCAGGCAGTCCTGCATTTAATAAGAATACAAATATGACTAAGCTGCAATTTTTTTTTTTTCCCCTTGTTCTCTTGGTAATTCTTCAGAGGAGTTGGGCAGGTATTGAGCTCTAACTGTCTGGAAGGAGAGAGCTCCCTCTCCACCTCTCTGTTTTCCTTTTGATTTAAAATACCCATCTGTTACTTTGTTTTGCAAACCTATTATCCACCTGTGGTTATTAAAAACACTCTTTCCTGGCATGGAGCTTGCCAGAGGATCCCAAAGCCTCCAGCTCCCAGAAATAGGTGCCTTTCTTGCATTTGTTCAGCCTGAACTCTCAGCATGGAAAGGAGCCGTGGCTCCACGTTGGAATGTCAAAACATCTTGCACTGTTTAAAGCATCAGAGGAACACTTCAAAACCAGTGCACTCAAGATTTTACTCCTTCCCAAAACCAGAGTGCCTTACACAGTCATAAAACCAGGACTAAATCAGAGGAATAGGTCAGTGTGGGCCTGATTTTGTACATATATTTATGTGGAGAGGTCTTTTTGTGTGCACATCCATAAGAGAGGAACAGGAATTGAAATGTGCAGTTGCAGGAATGTGTGTTCCTGCTGCCCTTACCTGGCTTTGTGCACACTCTCCTATCCCCTGATCACACCTACTGTAATAATGCTCACCTACCTCATAGGGTGTTGTGGGGATTAATTAATGTTTGTAAAGTGCTTTGAAGATGAAAAGCCCTGAATGAGTGCTAAATATAATTATCGTCATTCCACAAAACAGTAGAAACATCTCCATGGCCCCCAGGTCATTGTATAGGTACACCCATGTTTATCTCCCACGATTATGGTCAGATACTGAACAAGGTATTGAAACTTTGATAAAAATTCCCTCTCTGCTCTGGAGGATGTATTTAAATTCATGTGAATTGATGCTGTTCATGAAGTGGTTTTTTTGTGATACCAGCTGGAGGATATTTTACACCGATCTGAGATAGAAAAGCTCTGCCAGGGCTCTGCCACAAAAACAGGTGGAAGGAAAATCCACATTTTCACCTGTGATGAATTATTTCCTATAACGAGTTTGCCAGCTTGATTTTGTTAAACCTAAATCAGAGACTTCTGATAAGTAGAAATGAACACTTTGTCAATTTATCTGCTGGATCTTCTAGTAATGTGGAGTCTTGGTGGATATGCTGTTTCCTGTCTGGAAGATCCCAAAGATAGTGCTGGGTAATGACTTGTCTTTTCCAGGGACCATCACGTTTGATGTTCCTCAGAGCTGCCTGTCTAAAGCCAGCAGGGAAGGCTCTGAGATGGCTGGGGTGACACTCCACATCCTTACCTCATTATTCCCAAATTCTGCACCACCTTTAATCTCCAGTTCTCACTGTGACAGCTGGGACAGACAAACCTGAGATGGTTTTTGTGTCATGACAGCTCAGAACCAAAGGCAGCCCCTGGCCTGAGTGTCCCCTCCAGGCTCTTGGGATGCAGCTGCTGCAGCCAGGGAGTTCCTGGTCCCTAAATCGGCTGTTTTAACATCATCCTGGTGGGTGTGTTCACTCCAGCTGGAGTCACAGGTCTATTGCAGTGCAGAGACAAGAGCCTGAATGAAAGTGAACCACTGACTGGAGAGCATTATCTCTTCTTTCCTGGGATAAGTATCAGGAGGAAATACCTAGAGGAAAGCAAGGTGTCAGAATTCAGTGCAGATTTTGCTGTCTCTCACCAACGTGGGTCACAGCCTTGGATCAACACCCACTGCTGTGGATATTCCCACCTACCAGCACTGCTTTGCAGACTCTGTCCTTTCCAGTGGCAAAACAGTTTTGTAGAATTTAAAGTCAGTTATCTCTTTTTCCTTAAAGAGTTTTGTTTAAAGGTTTGGTTTTTTTTTCTTCAGGAGATGAAGTCAAACAACAGGAGAGATCAAGATGTTTGAATCAGAACAGCCTTGGTTTTGTCAGATCCAGACTAGACTACTGCAATGTGATAACTTTATATCTTTCCTCAGTCTGGGCTTTTATGGAAAGGCTGAGCTGCTGATTTGCTGTACTGGCAGCTATGCTAAACTGTTAAATTCAGTTCCCTAATCTGATGTTTAATTTTAGGGGAGGAGGGGAAACCCTAAAATTGCAGCCGTCAAAGCTGCAAAGCAAATATTCAAAACTTGAGGCAGTGGAACCAATTCAGTGCTGACTGTGTCTCCAGCCTGAAGTCAGGTGGGAATGGTTCCTTTCCACTTCCACCAGGGCTCCTTGTTTTCCACAGTTTGATCGTTGTCCCAGAAGTGTTCCCTGGTCTGGTGCTTTCTGCTCTCCAGAGGAAGGGGATCAGCTGAGCTCAAAGCTGTGCCTGACACCTTGTGTGCAATTCAGAGTGTTTGATCAAATTTAACATTAAATATTCTTCGATTCCTTGACAGGGAAAAGCACTGCTGACCTCATTATAAACCCCTCCTGCTATTTATAATTGGCAAGAACAGTCTTGTCGATCTGCAAATTTGTCAGCCAGGAGTTCTCCCTATGAACTTCACTTTTTGCCCAGCCAAAGCATAAATTAATCCATTTGATTAAATATTCCTGCCTAATTTAGTAGTGGGATAATTGCTTATATTTAATGCATTGTTTGTATTTTATCATGCAGTGATGGCAGCAGTATTTGTTATCATAAATTGCTTTGTAGGATTACAATTTTTGTGTCCTGACATTTGGATGATAAGCTTACAAAATTACTTAAGACGTAATCTAACCAGCTATTCTGCCACAATTAAATAGGAAAAGTGGCCCAGCATCTCTCCCTTGGGATCACCTGAGGGAAGACACACCTGGGTGTAACTTTAACCGTCTGCTGGGCTGCCTTTAAATAGTCAGGGCTTGCTTTTTATCTTCTGAGATATCCCTAGGGAATACACACCTTGGTTTAACCTACATACACTTCAGTCCATTTCTGTCCCTCAGAAGTAATCACAAGTGCATTTATCTGGCAGTTTGATGTGTCTAGAAAAACACATTGGTTAAACTGAGCTTAGCAATGTCAGCATTCCAAATATTTCACCAAATCAGAGCAGGGTTTGGGCTGGAAGGGACCTTAAAGACCATCTTGTTCCAACCCCTGCCATGAGCAGAGACACCTTCCACTAAACAGGGTTGTTCCAACCTGAACAATTCCAAGGATTTAAGAGAATATAATTCTCATTCCCTCTTCTTTTGGCAGAATTTATCTGTCTTTTACCCTGTTATTGTTACAGAGGAGCTGTGAGATGGAAGACTGAAGGCCAAAATTCACCAGGGAGATCTGAATTACAGCCTCCAAACCTGGCACACCCAGAAGATGCTCTTTTGTTGGCATTTGCAGAACTTTCAGCTTGCTAATTGTTCAATCTTAAATTAAAATATAAAGAACCATCATTACACAGGAAATATCATTTCCTGACCAGTGGTTTAGTGGTGCCCATAAAGCGCAGCATGGGGAGCAGTGTGGCAGCTACTGTAAGGTGTTATTTTGTTATTTTGGAAATGAGGGTGAGCTCAAGGTGGTGCTGGACTTGATTCTGTGCCTTTCTGCTCTAGGTGAAATTCAGGAAGGTGATCTGGACACGTGTTATAGTTCTTGTGTCATCAGCACTGGCCTTTGCTTTGCCTTTTTGACAAGATTGCTCGTAGTGTGCAGCTTTCAATGCAGGAGGGAGACAATTAATTACAGAGAGAGAGAGAGATCGGGCTAATAATTGGGAGTAATGACCTCTGATTGCCCTCACGGGTTTGTCTCCTGCTTAATTATTTGGTCCTTCTATATTGAGCAGTTGGACCCTGCATTGTTCCAGGATAGCTGGATCCTTCTTCTGTCCTCAGGGAGGAATTCCCCTTCCTCCTTGGAACTGATCACTGTAGAAATACAAAATTCCAGATTTCAGAATCAGGCTGGAATGTCCTGTATCAGATCATAAACCTTCTTGCCTCCTCACAGAATGTAATTAGTGAACAGTTGGCAGGGTTCTGTCAACTTTCCCTTTTTTGTTGACACTGCACTTCAGAAAAAGCCTTTTGTGATTCTACCCCCCCACCCCCCTCCACCTTTTTATTTTGTATTTTTTTGTATTGTTATGAGGTTAACAGAAAGGGAGCAGGCTTTCCTAGCCTGCAGCTGCTGGAGAAGTGGTAGCTTGGCAGGCTGTCTTTGTTTGTTTGGTCTTATGGCTTCTGCATTTTTGGCTGCCAGGCTGTTTCCAACATCACAGAGCTGTGCAGAGCGAGGCTGTCAGGGGAGTTTTGGTGACGTGACAAGAAAAGGAGAGAGAGCCTCCCTTCCATCAGCTTCCAGAGCTTGGGAACTGCATGGATGTCAAAGTCAGGGGTGCAGGAGAATGTGGCCAACATCACAAGACAATGATGGAATCCCAGCAGTGCTGCTGATATTGGAGAGGTTCTTCCTCCATCTCCTCACCTCCAACTCCTCTGTCTGAGCAGGACTTTCTAAAGGTCAGGCCACAGGAGATTCAGAGGAGAATGCTGCTGCATCCTGGTTTTAAGGGCCTGAGGGACTGTGGGAGTTTCAAGAACGTGTGGATCTCCAAGGGAGACCTTTGAAGCACATGAGTCTTCCCAACCCAATCCTGTCACACTCCTGGCTCGGAATATGTCACACAGGTTTGGCCACTTAGTGCTCAGGCATGAGCAGGGAAATGATCACTCATCCATGACTTCATTCTGTTGTTTCTAAGGCTTGCTGCCTGCTCTTTTTATTTTCCATTTATTTAGGCTGAGTGGTGATTTCAGAGGTGTTGAATAACCCACACCTTGCTCCAGTAATGTCCAACTTTCAGTTCTTGGGAGGTTTTTTTTTTCTGTTCCTCCTTGCTGATGCTCTGTGGTGAACATGCAGCATCATTTCTGGAGCGGAGGCAGAGCTCAGAAGCAGAATTAGTTTGTGAATAAGATCTTGCTTGGTGGTTCAGATGAAAATGTTTGCAATTCACTGCACTTCACAACCCAAGGTGAAACACTGTGCTCTGGCACTCTTCCTTTACAGCAGCAGAAGAGAATTTTCTTTGAACTGCTAGGGTGTCTCTCCACATCCTCAACTTGCACAGCCTCCTAATTCCCTTCTGAAAAAATTATGAATTCAGGAATATTGCTCTGGATTTTGCCTTGCTCAACATATTTTCTGTAGAAGTCAGGGAATCCTTCAGCTAGAGATCAAACACTAAACCCTCTTGGTACCACAACCTTTAACCAAGTTTCTCTCCAGTTAGTGACATGATTGGTTCTAAGCAGCATGATTAATATTTAGCCAGCTAGAAGACAGCTAACAGTGTTTTACTCCTGCCAGAGGCTTAGACTAGCACATGATTATCTTCTTATAACTGGCTTGGCAGAAACGTGTGTATGTGTGTTGGTTTGGTGTTTCTTTTCTTTTCTTTTTTTTTTTTTTTTTTTAGCCCCTTAACCATGTCTAATAACCAGAACAACTGGTCTGTCTTCTTTCCTTTCTGGAGTGTGTGCTTGGATGTTCCTGACTGCTCCATGAGCAGCCAGTGCCAATACATGCACACCCTTTTTGTGTTTCTCCACTTCCATGGCATCTGGGGGAATGTTTTTCCCCAAGCTTTCCAAAGTGTCAATGGGATAAATGCTGATGCATCAGCAGAACTGGGTTGTACTGCAGAAAAACTGGTTTAGGAACACAACTCAGATTTAGCTCTCGAATCACAGAGTCCCAGGATGGTTTGGGTTGGAAAGAACCTTAAAGATCATCTCATTTCAAGCTCTACCCAAACATTAACCAGGCTGAAATGTGAATTTCTTGCAAGCTCATGAAGAGAGCACAGTTATACCTGCAGGATTTACAGGTAAAGCTGACAGGTGTGTGATATCACCCCTCCAAGGTGTTGTCTCAAATCCTACCAGCCATTAATGTGTTGATTTTGAAACAGAAAGGAGAATTGGGAAGAGTTGTCCTGGGACATTGAAAAGAACTGACACACTTGGGTTTTCTAACCAATTATAGTGCAAACACAGCCTGGGATGAATTCTTTGACCCAGACTAGGGCAGTGCCTGGATTTAGGGAAATAAGCAGCATGAGCAGCAGGAAAGTTTATTGAATTACAGCTGTCTGTAGTCAGGCTTTGAGCTGACCTCCCAGCTCCTGTATTCAGGACTTTGGAGCCATCAGGTGAATAATCAGAATTCCCAGGTTCTCCCCATCCAGTCCAAACTATTTTCCCATCTTTTTCTTGGACCATCTTCATCTTCACCTTCACCCCCAACACTGGAAAGCACAAAAAACCCTTTGTGCTTCCTCCAACAGGCACTGAAATCATCCCAGAGGTATTATCTTAGAAACGAGAAAATGATTCAATGAAAGAAGGAGTGAATCACGTAAATACCCAGAGTGTTGTACCTCAGCAATGTCCCTCCCTTCTGAGTACAAAGCAGAGAACAAAAGCAGGCTGCTGCCTGGCATGGGCCCCTCCTAGATGACTTACTGGGACTGTGAAATCATCAGAAGCCTCAGAAAGAAGTGCTTAGGCAGCGTTTATAACTTGATTTTCTTCTCTTCAGTCCTCTGTGAGCGTGGACCTGCTCACTGTGTTCTCTTGTCTGTAGTCCAGAGGATGGATGAGGAAGGCAAATATTTAATGCTCACAGAATTCTGGATGCATTTTTACATTTCAGAGGCTGACAATGGATTTTTTTTTTTTTTTAGAGCTAAAACACATTGCATGGAAGAAGGAGCATAAACATTATAAGGTCACAAAAACATGAAACCACATTTTTATTGCTGAGGAGGATTTTAAACACGCTCTAAGAAAACAGGCAAGGTGAAATCTTGTGGTCTGCTCAAATGGAGAGTTATAATGGGAGGTAAAAATCCTGAGCAGGCCATTAATTCCTATCTGGCAGCCAAACCAAGATTGCTTCAGCACTCAGAGGATCTTCAGTGAGAATGAAATATTGATCTCAGATTGCCAGGTTTAAAATTAAGTGTGTGAGATATAAGAGTCTGAGTAACCCACTCTAGAAGCTATTCAGTGCAAAGTGTGCTGTGAAAGATCCTAATTATTTTATGAAAAATCATTGTACAAAAGATGAAAAGGCTCAAGGAGGATAAAAAGGAAGCAATTGCAACCCTGAGGTTTCCATTCTAAATTCAGTTAAAAATATTTAAACCAAAGTGTTTTGAGTTCATCTGATTCTCCAAAGGCTCCAGCCCGTAAAGTTCCATTGGAAGCAACAGGATCAGTTCTCCCTCACTGTCAACTCTCTGTAAGTCCTGAGTTTTTAATGGTTTATTCAGTGAAATGGGAACACTCTGCAGCTACTCCACGCCGCACAAATGTCTTTGTCAGTGTTTTTTTTTTCCCCTTTCTCATTGCCCTCCTCTGTTGTTTTTCTGCACCGTGTGCTTTTCACTCCGGCTCTTGTGACATCAGTGGCGAATGTCTGTGAGGAATTGCCTCGGGCCAGTGTGACTTTCAAAGGATAAGACAATTTGTTCCCTTGCCAATGAACAGTTTATTACATTTCTAATTATTGTTATTAGTCTGGCAGGTGGTGCCATGCATATTTTTACAACTGCCAAAGATGCAGGTACTTCTTTCCTGATGAAAAAAAATAACCTGGGTAAGATTTAAAGGTGCTCTGCTGTTGGATGTGTTGGATAATTCTTTGCACTAATGTGGTGTACTGGTTATTTTTAAATCTTAAGTTGAAACACCCTGACTCCTGAAAGATTTTGTTGTGAGACCAATTGTAATCAGAGTGTGTTAGCAGCCTAGGTTAGATATGGAGTTTTCTTTCCCTCCCTCCCTCTCAGGTTCTTTCCTCTAATCTTTATTACTCTACTTGTTGTGCAAATTAAAGACTCATCATATTTATAAACTCTAACGCAGAGTTCACGTTAATCACTGCCTAAGAATACTAAATACCCCTTTCCCAATGAAGATCTGGGTTCCTGAACATAGAAATTTGACTTTCTCTGCTCTGTGGGGTTGCGTGCAGTCAGATTAAAGACATAAAAATGATATAAATAGTCTGTGCTAGTGCAATACCATAATATCCCTCTCGAGCAGCCCAGTCCAGTTCCACCCACTGCTACCTGTGCAGAGCAGTTTATAAAACTCTGAGCAACCTGATCTAGTGAAAGCTGTCCCTGCCCATGGCAGGGAGTTGGAACGAGATGGTTTTTAATGATTTTAGCCCCAGAAACTCCATGATTCCATGATAAATTGTGTCATTCATGCCTTTTGCACTGTCCTGGTATTGTGAAAATACACTTAAAACAGTTTCACATTGTTTATCCAGTAAATCGTGGATGAGTTCACATTACACTGTCACTAAAGAGAAGAAGTGAATTCAAAAGCAGTAGAGAAATAAAACTGATTTATTCACTGATGGTTTCAACAGCCCAACTGCCAATAATTAGAACGGCCAAAGTCCAGCTAGAACTTAATCTGACCTCTGCTGTAAAAGGCAATAAAACTTCCTATAAATACATCAGTAACAAAGGAAGAGCAAAGGAGATTCTCCCTTCTTTATTGTTTGTAGAGGGCAGCACAGTGACAACAGATGAGGAAGAAGTTGGATCCATCCCAGGATCCTGAGGGAGCTGTTTTCTTTCCATCATTCACCAGTAGCCCTGGTTGGAGGTCAGCAAATGTGACACCCACCTACCAAAAAAAAAAAAAAATCTGAAGGGGAATCCAGGGAATTCCAGCCCTGTCAGCCTGACCAGGACAGGTTTGGGACAGACCCTCTGGAATTCCATCACGTGGCACGGATGGCACAGCCAGGTGATCACACACAGCTGGCACAGCTCCACCAAAGGCAGGCCCTGCCTGACCAACCTGATCTGCTCCTGGGACAGGGTCACCCCTCAGTGGGTGAGGGACAGGCTGGGATGAGCCTGCCTGGATGTCAGGAAAGGCTCTGACACCACTTCCCACAGGATTCCCCCAGGGAAACTCCTGGCTTGGATGGGTGCAGTGTTGGTAAAGCACTGGCTGGAGCCCAGGGAATGGTGAATGGAGCCCCAGGCAGCTGGGGCTGGCCACCAGTGCTGCTCCTCAGGCTCAGAGCTGGGGCCAGCCCCGCTGGATATCTCCATCAATGGCCTGGGTTGGTACAGCCTCAGCGAGATTGGAGCTCAGGAGAAACCTCTTCCCTGAAAGAGGAGTCACCATCCCTGGGGGGTTTACCAGAGGTGTGGATGTGGCACTTGGGGACAGGGGTTAGTGGTGGCTTTGGCAGTGCTGGGTTAACGGTTTGGCTCGGTGATCCTAAAGGTCTTTGCCAACCTAAACAATTCCATGATTCCGTGTTTGGATTCCATCAGCACTGCAGTTGGAGGCACCTTGATGTTACTCACGTGGCTGCTGTCTAAACAAACATAAAGCCATTTTCTCTGCCATTCTCACGATGAAAAGGAATTTATTCTGATTTTTTTAAAATTAATTTATTCTTTTCATATGTAATTTATTCTTTTCATATCCCTCTTTTTGTCTCCATTTGCCCAGGAATATCAAACAATCCCATTCAGTAAAACCAGACATACAAATTTACTACCATTAATGCAGATGGATTTTACTGAACTGTACTTTGGTTTGAGGAGTCAAACAGGTGGGACATTCTTCAGCTCTGTCCCCTACCNAAAATATATATTTTATGTATCTATTTCTGAATATATACATAGCCTTTTCTGAATATATTTCAGAAATTTATTTTTGTCCATGCACCATGTAACCCACCAACAGTCAGAGCATCTTAAATTAACAGATAATGCATGAGCATGAAATTGGTGCTTGTTTTNGTGACAGCACAAGTTTCCTTAATGCCACATTTTCCCCCCATACAAACGGGACACAAACTGGCAGCACCAGAAAATCAGGTACGTCCTGTAAGAAAAATGAATCGATCAAATAATTCAGTGCAAAATTGAGTGTTTTTTGTCTTTCTGTGACTTGCAGGAGCTGCAGCTGTGCTGGGATTTGTGTTCAGGATTTGGCTGACTTGTGTCTGCACCCGCCAGGGCTCCAGGTAAGAGCAGATCCTGCCGGAGCAGGGAGCATGGGCATGTTTTGGAGTCATTCCCTGCAGGGGCTGTTCAGCAGGTACAGGAGGCCAACAGTGGCACTGAGTCAAAATAGTGGCTGCAAAGATATTACAGAGCTGACTGCACCTGGTGTAGAGGAAAATAAAGATGTCAGTGCCCTCCCCTTTCCCCATCACTTGTCTCATATTTCTGAGATACAGGTGTGTGGTTACTGTGTAAACAGAGCAAAGATTTTTTTTCTTCTAGGCTAATAAGCTGCATGTTTTTGTTTGTTTGGGGTTTTTTTTTTTTT
>VXBB01004560.1:148300-180278 GCA_013399915.1 Illadopsis cleaveri
TCTCCTCTCCTCTCCTCTCCTCTCCTCTCCTCCAGGTTTTCACCCCTATTTTTTTCTGGAATTTGGGCATCTTTACACCCTCTGAGTAACTCCCACTGCAGATAAATCTGCACTCACCCATGTTAATGAACGTGGAACACCCAGCATTAATGCATTGGCCCCATGACACTCTGGGCTACTTGATGTCTCCCTCCTTTCTTCTTGAGATTGGCATAAAGATTGCACCTGTGCTCCTGCAGGTACTTTATGCACACCACAGCCTCTGAATAATGTAGACTAATAGAAAAGACTTCAAAGAACCATAACACAGTTTTAAAAGGGCTGGCAGGAGAGGCCGACGGGAAATGTTATAAGAATTCCACCTTTCCTGCTTAGCTAAGCAGTAATTTAGGGGAACATGTAAAGTCTGCCCGAGTATTTCAAAGAAAACAAAAAGCAAACAAAAGCAGAGCACACTGCCCTGATGCTGGAGACAAAAGGAAGGAGAAGGGAGAGGCTCTCAGCAAATCATCTGCTCCAGCTTGTCATTTTTAAGTCCTCAGACAGAGGGTGAGCAGGGTCATGAAAATATTTGGAGAGATTTGGGTGTTATTTGATAGAGGTAAGCGCAAAGGGAAAGGAGAGTGGTGTAGCAGTGACTTGAGCAAGTCATTATGTGATTGAAATCTGTTACCCAGGAGCTCATTAGCAGCAGAGAATAAATGTCTTTCCTTCTGGAGCTGTGGATATTCTGTTGGATCTCTATCTCACTTCGAATTAAAACCCTGTCAAAGCCACAGGAGGATTAACGCCAGGCTGTTCTTTCCAAGACAGTGATTTCCACAGCCACTGGAACCATCAGTGCTTGAGGAATCAATGAGCAGCAGACACCAGAATTATCTGGATATTCGGAACTGGGAAAAAACTGCTGCAAGTCAGTGAATTCAGACATTTTATGAATCAAAATTACACTGCATGCCATCCTTGTCTCCTAATAATTAGGGTAGAGAAAGGAAAAAGAAAGATTTTGAGGAGAACATACAATTTTAGAGCGAAATTCCCTTATTTTCACTCTCATGGAATCAGGATGGAGATCCCACCAAGAGTGGGATTTCAGAAATGCACTTGGTGCAAAATTCAAGCAGGTAACAACAGAACAAAGGTTTCAGAGTAAACTCTAGGGGCACACATTGAGTAACTGCTCTGTCTGAACCCGACCTCATTTATGGCTCCAAGAGATTGTTTTGGCAAAGTGCCTTTGGATATTTTTCAGATTGGTCATTAGGAATTTATCTGCTACTGAAAGTCAGCTCCAGCAGAATAAGCATTAGATATGGTAAAGGATTACATAACAGGCTTTTGACAAGGAAAATCTTGGGCTGGGCATTCCAAGAAAATTTGACTTAGTAATAATAACAATGACATAATTACTACTTTAAAGATAAGAGAAAATCAACTATGCTGATTTCTCTGACTATTTAAAGATATGGTAAGTGTCTTTATTGTAAGTATCATGGACAAGCAGTTGATATCTGGAAGACAGAAGCAGTGATTTGTAATAAAAAAAAAATAAACTCCAGAACACAGGGATACCTTAAAAAAACAACTTTAATTCAATCATATACATTTTAGGACACAGGGATTCTCTCCTTTTCAAGGAAATGCTTTATTATGAACTTGCAGGCTGTAATGTGACATAAATAACACTGGGGCGGGTGTTCTGGGAGAAAAATAATCTTTTCCATTCCTAACAAGGGGACTGCAAATAAATATATTTCAAAGCAGGATGGGCTGACAGTGATTCTTCTGTGATCACACAACACAGAGCTTGCTGTCAGTGCCCACAGAGCATACAACAATCATGTACACCTTGAACATTTACACATATACAGGTGGAGAGCTGTGACAGCACAGATCTGTGCATGAAATCAGGAACTCAGAGTCTCTCTCCTTCCTTTTCCGTATTCACACCTCTCTCTTTGTTTTCTCACTGCAGATTTCAGACTTAACTGGAAAAGCACTGGGGAAAAACACCCCTGCAGAGGCAGAAAATCTAAAGGTGGGAGGGCTGGAAAGCCAAAAGTCACCTTGTCCTCCTGCTGGGGTGGCAAAACGCAGCAGCAACTGGGCAATTTTACTGCTGTTATCAACGGGAGGGTTTTGCTTGTCCTTTTCCACAGAAGAGGCTTTTCTCTAAGCCACAGCCTCTGTGGGTGATGGTCCTGCTCTCCCTGCAGCTCTGACAGGAACAGTCGTGGTTCTGTCTCCTCCTTACAGGCAGGTCCCTGTCTTGTTTGCCCACGATGGGAACGTTTGCAGCTGGAACAAGGATGAAGCCCAGGTGTTGATGGCCAGAGTTATGGTCAGAACTCCCAGAATGTTGAGTACAAACCCAGCTTTGGCCTAGAATTATGAAAGAGAAGTGTTGTTAGAAGCCCTGAGCACTTTTTTTCCTTGATGGTTCCCTTTTTTCCCTTAGGATGGTTTGTGTGGTTTGATTTTCTCTTTGGAGTTCTTTTTTTCACACCTCCACCGAATTATATTTAAGTTGGTTTTCTTCACAAATATAATTTGTATAAAGGGAAAGGTTTCCATTGGATAAAACTCTTAAAACTAGAAGTCCCGAAATCCTTTAAATCCACTTTTCCTCTGACCTGGTATTTCTCTCTAATGTTAGTTTGGGTTTCTTCTTGGATCAATTACAATTTAGGGAAGTTATCAAGAGACATGGCACTGCTGTCCTTGCATCTTTGGTGATTTCTTGAGGCACCAGGGCACCCAGTGAGATGTGCCAGGCAGAAGGAGTGCCCAGGTGACAGGGCTCTTTGACACCCTCAGGCTCTATATTTGGGTTTTTCAAGCAGTTAGACATTGACAGCTCTTACTATAAAATTTTCAAGAGGCCCTGGCTGTTCTTTAGGAGCTCATTAGCACCTCTGTAAGATTCTCAGAGTGTGTTAGAGACAGTGTGACCCTTTATTAATGCACACACATCTTGACATAAAACGGGCACACTGACTTTTCTAACGCTCCCTCAAGAAGAACCAGCATCAGGAAAAGGAAAGATCAAACCTAGGGGTGAAAATTCTGGAAAGAAAGAGTTGTTTGTTTTGTTTTTTTTTCCTCACCATATCAATAACCCTGCTCTGTCCATAGGAGAAGACAATGGCATTGGGAGGAGTTGCCACAGGCAGCATGAAGGCCAGCGACGCAGCGAGTGTGCAGGGCAGCATCACATAGAGAGGGTTGAGGCAAATTGCTTCAGCCTGGGCACAAAAAGAGAGCAGAGATGATGGTTTGGATACCCAGAAATGCACAGAAACCTTTTTGGCAGAAATCTGATCGTATTTTGTCCATGTCAGAAGCCTCACTCTTCCCCAAAAACTGCAGCCACTCATATTTTGGTGCTGCTGTGGACACGTCCAGCATGTTTATGCAGCAAACGCAAGAATTGATTTTGTGGTCAGGGCTTTGTGTTGCTGCTGTACAAATGGATAAATAATGCTTATGTTCAGCTCTAAACCCTGGCTTCAAATTGGTTAAGAACAAAAATCATCAGGGGAGGCAGGTGAAGCTC
Organism: Illadopsis cleaveri; assembly: GCA_013399915.1. NCBI lineage: Eukaryota > Metazoa > Chordata > Aves > Passeriformes > Timaliidae > Illadopsis > Illadopsis cleaveri. The sequence continues at coordinate 151,857 of VXBB01004560.1, forward strand.
TGAAGGTGAGAGCTTTGGTTTAGGGGTTGGCTGGAGACTGTGGCCTATGCAAAAAGATTCTCAAGGAGCTCATTCCAGTTTGGAACCAGCTGTTCACTTTGCAGCACGCTGCCTACCCCAGCGACAGGAGCCTCCTGTGGAAATGCAGAAGTCTGAATTAGGTCATGCTATCACCTTCAGAGACTTCTGGAAGGCCAGTGGTGGGGGTGAAATACAGGCATGGAATGTTGCAGGCAAGGAAATGCTGCTGCTGGTGCTGCCCCCGTGCAGAACAAATTGGAAAAAACCAAGTACAGCTGGCAGTGACCTCATGGTCAGGCCAGCAGGCAAAGTCTTCACATGTCAATGAATTTAATCCCCTTGCTTTTCACCAGCAATGATTTTAGAAAGGTTGAACTAAGCACGGCGTGCACTCTCATATGCACACAGAGCTTTTTGTTTTGTATCCCTGATGGGATACAGGAACCAGCGTCAGCCAGTCAGTTTTGACAACCGAGGAGCTGAAAACTGTCCTCACAAGAGTATTTTGAAATGCTGGGGCTCACCATGGAAGCCAGGATGGGGAGGAAGAGGGTGGTGGTGGCCACGTTGCTGGTGCACTCGGTGAAGGTGGCGATGAGGAGGCACAGCAGGAAGGCAATGGCTGGGGGAGGGATGCTCTCCAGGGGGGTTAGTTGGTTGCCCAGCCAGACAGACAGACCTGACTCCTGCAACACAGCAAAGAGAGAGGCCAGGTTGGAGAGGGAAGAGCCACATCACTGTCCTGTTGCAGTCCTCGTGCCCCTTCAGCCCTCCCTTCTCAGAGCAGTTCTCATGCAAACTGCTGTCAGCAGAAAAACACAGCCAGGGCTCACAGACAGGATTGTACAGTAGGTTAAACAAAAAACCCCATCATTTCCCATCCAAGGAATAGGAAAGATCCTGAATTTATAGTGCAGGATTTATTTATTATTGACAGCAAATAATTATTTCGCTGTTCAAATCATTACTTGCACATGATCAATATTTGAGGCACTTTTTTTAAATGTAAGCAAAGATATTTGAATTAATTTCCTAAAATATTTTTATGTATGTCTTCTCAGATGCTGTAGTGATTTTGTTTAATTTCATTTCATCACATTGCCTGAGATCTTGATAACTGTCTGAAGCTTTTCACACTCTCCATCCTTGTCAGTCACTGGGAAGTAGCAGCATCCTCCCTGTCATTCTGGGCTTTCTGCAGAAGCTTTTAAGTATTTGGTTATTTATGCTAGGATAAATTAAAGTTATTTCTTAAATATTTCCTTTTCCAAACATATAGTTTTCCATTTTAATTTTGACCTTTGAATTCTAAACTAATATTTCTAGGCACTTGAAGCCTTTTAGAATTTCTTTATTGTCTATAGATTTAATGAATGGATTGTCTGTTCCATCACTTAAATCATTACTGAAAAATAACATGTAGCACTGGACTCATTCCTGCAGATGTTTTTTACCTGCTCCTGAAGGAGAAACTTCCTCAAGCTGTAGCATTTATCTTCTAATAGTTTAATTTAAATCCTATTTCCATAAATCCTTGGTTTGAAATACTTTGGAGACCCCTCCTGGGTGAATCATCTCCTCATGCTGGCCGCATCAATTACGTTTTATTTAAAAGAACATTTAATGTGTCGGGGCAGTTTTTTAATCAGCCACTTTTCTAGAAACGCCTCATTTTGCTGCCCTCATTGCTGTTGCCATCCCATGACAGGGGAAACAACAAAGATTTGTCCCGATCCCAGAACTCCAAGGATGGTCCCACCGCCAGGAGCGGGGGAAAGGAGCATTTGATGCTCCCAGTGTGCCCTCTTGTGTCCTGGGACAGCACGAAGGGCGGGATGGAAAAGAAACCACCCAGGAAGAGACACAAATCCCGGGTGAGCCGGGGAATGTCACCTCACTGCCTTTGGCCAAGGCAAAGCCACCTCCCAGCAGGAAGAGGATGTTCCACGGCATCTTCTCCTGAACGACTTTCCATTCCAGCAGGGGTGGAGGTGCCCGGAACCTTGCCCTGCCCTCTGGAACCCAAAAAGAGATTTTGTGAAGCTACCTTACACTCTCCAAAGAAAGCAGAACTTCTTGGTGGGAGGTGAGTTTGGTCAGGATGTCAGGAATCCCTTCTGTCAGCAAACTCTGGAATTATCCCCTGAAGCAAACGCTGGGAGCGCCATCAACAAAAGGTTTTAAAACTTGACTTGCAAAAGCTCTAATGAATGATCTTGTAGCTGTTCCAAGAAGCACAGCAGGAGGCAGGGAAGGGTGAGTTAAAGGTGTGGCAACAACTCTGTGTGTTTCTGTTAAGCCCTGTGCTTCCTCCTGAAGATTCCAGCTCGGAATCCTTTACAAATGTGTATAACAGGGGGCAGGAACACCGCTGGGATAAAAGTTTCCTAATTAGTTAAATGATGAGAAACAGAGGATTTTATGCGATGTGGGCTTTGCCAAACCTAAAGCACAGAGCTGGAAGAGAAGCTTGAGGCGTTATTTAATATTTGAAATTTCCTTTGTACACCTAAAATGTGAAAATTTCCCACATACCTATTCAGACAGTCGATTTTTGGTACTTCAGTGACTCACCTGTTTGCTCTTCATCTTTGTCCTCGTTGGAAAAGCCAGAAGGGAGGATGAAGAGCAAAATTCCAATGAAGAGGGCAACTGTAGCATCGGTGACATAACTGCAATAGAGCAGAGAGGTATTTAGTCAGCTATGTTCTCACCTGGAAAAAAATCCAGCCTATTTCATTTTTATTCAGAGTGAGGAGGAAAAGTGGCACTACCTTGTATTGCCTTTGTTGAACAGAACTGTTGCCCAGCCTGGGATAAATCCAGGTTCTCTTGTAAACCACAGCAACACCAGGAGAACGAAGAGGATCAAAACTTCTATCTCTGCAAATTTCATTTTGCCCAGTTTCTTGCTCTCTTCCTTGATGATTTCATAGGCCTGTTGCTCCTTAGCCTTGGCAGCAGGACTGGCACCACAACCAAAATTCTTCTTAAAACTGGAAGAAAACAGATGAGAAATGTCAGAGAAATTTGCCAGGTATCCTGAGAGTTAAGAATCTAAATTTTATACTCAATCATAATGTCCTTATATGTATTTACATATGGATATTGAAATTGAATATATTATGATTATCAACCATGGTGAGTAGGAGCTGCATGTCCTGACAAGATGATCAGAAAAAAAGCTTCCTGCTCCTAAAAGTTCATTATTTAAATGTAAAGAAGTGAGATATCTGGGTACATAAGGAAAAAAATATTACAGAATCACAGAAGGGTTTGTGTTGGAAGAGACCCTAAATTCCATTTCATTCCAGCTTCCTGCCATGGGCAGGGACACCTTCCACTAGACCAGGACAATGTTAATGTGATTGACAAGGCTGTTTGATCACTAGGAAGTAAAGAGTTGCCAAGCTTTTTAAAACGACAGAAAATGAGAATTTTAAAGGAGGGATTTGAAGGTGAAAATACCATTTCAGGTGTCACGGCACTCTTTCCATGGAAAATAAGGGAAGCTGGGATAATACAAACATGATAAGCTGAGTATTAAACAACAATGCAGGCTGGTTGTGTGATCTGCACCAGAACTAGCGCAGAAATAACCTTCTAGGTCTGCAGCAACAACCCTGGTCACAAAGGCATTTACCAGCTCTCTGCAGAAATCAATTTCCTGCTTTGGAGCACAGCAATCTCCTAGGACATGACAGCAATGCTGCAGAACAGGTCATGTGCACTTAGAGCTCCCTGTTTTCATCTACAGAGTCCATTTAGCTGGGCTTTGATCAGATTCCTCAAAGAAAAACTTGCAGAATTTTAACAGGCACCGAGTGTGCTGTTCTGGTCTCTGTTGTATGTCAGGGCTCTGTCACCTGCTGAGTGAGTTTTTTCATCCATAAAAAGGGTCACTGGTGTTCTAAACAAGTCCTTGATCAGAGCTGGATTGCAGGGACTCAGGGGTACTCACTTGAAGCCCAAGTACAGGATCTGCAGCCAAATCCAGGACAAAATCAGCAGCACCAGCATGGTGGGGAAGGCGAAGGAGAACCAGGAGGCAAAGTTGATGATGCCACCACTGTCTGGATAGATGCTGGAAAATGCAGGTGGTGTTAGCATCCCAAATTCCACGTTCTCTTCTGTCCTTCATTGATGAGTCAGGAAAGGGGAAGGTTCTGTGTGGGGGGCCTATTAAGGAAGAGAAGCTCCCTTCCCAGGAAAGGGACCAAACTGACATTTTCCTTCTCTGTGCTGCCTGGGAGTCAGCTGTAGCACAATGCTGCAGTTTGGTGGGTGTGTAATCCCAGACTTACTCATTAACTTGTCCTTGCAGCACCAGATTTGGTGTTGTCCCAGTCAGAGTGGCGATCCCTCCAATGCTGGATGAGTAACAGATGCAGAGGGACATTCCCTTGGAGAGATTCGAGTGTTTCTTCTCAATTTCATCTCTCACTTTATCTTCATCAACTGTCAGGACATGAGAATTACCTAGATCCCAAGGAACAAAAGAGATGCAGGAGCTATATTGGGCAGAAAAAAGCCTTGGGCCTGTGTAATTTAATATTTCAAGGCTAGAACACAATGGATTCAAAGCTGAGGGAACCAAAGTTCCTCATTTTAAGGCTGGCATTGTTAATTTTTTTTGATCTTCTGCCCATTTTCACTGGTTGTCTTGACACAGAGCAGTTTTTCAGAGGGGAGTTCGAAATGTGGGATGAAGTTTGAACCTGCTGCTGACACTTCCTTGTGAATGAGGGCAGTGTCTGAACGGCATGTGGAGGGGAGTGAGGCAAGAATTCAGAGAATTATAAAGAGTTAGGGGAGCTGGGCTGAAGGGAACTTTTTCTGCACCAGCACCTGTCTGCTGGCACCGAGATTTATGTTCAGAAACACTGGAATCACCTCAAAACTGAGGAGAGGGCAAGACAGCTGGTAAAGAGATATTGTTGCTTGATTGTGTACCTTTGGATTAGAGAGTTCATTTTAATCCCTAACCTTCCAGCTGGAAATAGGCCAGAAATATTCACCTTGGGGGTTCCCTATTATATGATAAGTTACACAGTAGATAATAATTGAACTGACATAAATATGCAGGGAAATAGCAAGCCTGATGTAAAGGCTTCCCCTAGTGGAGAATTTGTACTTTTTGTCGGTTTTTTGAGCAGTTATAACCTCTTTGTATTTTTGATTTAACTTCAGCCAAGTCAGCAGCTCATTGTGGTTTTGTCTGGTTCGTGGAAGGGCCTCATCAGTGCTGTGTGGGGCAGTAAGGATTCTTTGGGGACAGTCTTCTTTTAGGATTTACTTGGAACTGATACGACAGAAGAAAGCACCAAGTCATCCTCCATCCCCTTGAAGAGAAAACCACCCACAACCCATTCACCTGTTTCCTCTGGTTCTTTCAAGCTGTCAGGTGACTTTTCCTGCAGCTCAAAGGCTTTGTTGGTGTGTTCAGACACCTGGGCAGGGGTGCCAGACTCGAGCTCTGACTTGTGCAGCTGCTCCATCACGGCCTGTGCGATGGGCAGCATCATGGCAGCGGTGGCCGTGTTGCTGATCCACATGGACAGGAAGGCTGTCACCACCATGAAACCCATCAGGAGGCTGAAAGGAGAGGGTTTGGAAAAGCTGGATCAGAACTCAGCCCTGCCACGCTCTTTTATTTTTGTTACAAAGAGACAGCTACTAACGCTGGGTTTGGAAAAATTCTCAGCAATCCCCACCCAGCATTTCCTCCTGCCCTGGTCCACTTTGTGAGTGGCACAGTTAAGATTAAACACCAACTTCTCTTTTTCAACCAGTTTTTTGACATTCTTACGGCTAAGAAACTGGAAGCTGATAGCTTGGAGCAGTTTATCCAGTCAGGTCCTGCTTATCCCACATCATTCTGAGGAAGACATTTCTCAATAACATGTTAATGCATTATAATGTATTTTGAAGAGGAATTGCAAGCTGAATTGGATCCCAAATGGCAATCAGTTTAAGCCATAAGGAAGATGATATTTTTTTTTTTCCCCTCTTGTTATTTCATCCCACCACTATTATTTAAGATTCTCTTCTTACTCATCTAAAATTGTAATCCTCGTTTTGGTATTACTCAGTTATTTGTCTCAAAATTATCCTTTAGATGAGATGTAGATTATATATCAGATGAAAAGGGGTTTATCTTGTATGCATTTTTATTCTATTGCTTTGTAATTTCCTTCAGTATTCCCTCTTCTTATGAGCTGAGACAGATTAAACAGGGTGATGTAGCTTGTGTAAAGCCTAAAGTTCTAGTCTGGAAAACATTTGCTGTTTTCCAACCAAGCATCCTCGTATTTTCTCTTCTCTTTGCAACCAGCAGCAGGCAGAGTGTCCATTTTTTCTGTGTTCCAGCTGTGGTTTTTCTTGACTGTCCAAAGCTGTACCCCTGGCCCAGCCTGGCAGCACCCTTCTCTTTCCAGCATTGACTCTCTTGTTGCTATTTCTCCACCTAAAAGCCTTTTGGAATTTAAAAAAAACCAAAAAAAACCCACCAGGTGTGTAACAACCTCAAAGGATCCCCATTTGCAAGGCTTGCTCAGGCACTAACTCACTTGGGCTGCAGGAAAGCATTTGCAGGGAAAGATTTGCAGATTCCCATCAGAGATGGGGGGGTCTAATGCCATAAAAATCCTTTATCCCACAGCATTTCCACCCCTGTAACTCACAGGGCTGGCCTGACACCAGTGATGAGCAGCACCCTCAGAGCCACTCGCTTGTGCAGGTTCCAGCTCTCAATGGCAATGGCCATCATCAGGCCCCCCAAAAAGAGCATGTTGGTGTCCTTCAGGTATTCCCGACAGACCTGTGAGGTGGGAGAAAGGAGAGGGAAGAGTCACAAGAGAGGGGACGTTTCCTGAGGGAGTTTATTCCAAAGGCATTAGCAGGGAGTAACCCTGGGTTGCATCTGAATGGGGAATTTGCTCTGATTTCAGATTAGCAGCTCCACCCAGAGCTCACTCTGGACTCATGCAAGTTCTGGCCCATGGAGAAGACAGATAATAATAATAATAATAATAATAATAATAATAATAATATCAAAAATATAATTATGATGATGATCATAATATAATCCTGGGGAATAATCCCAGAATAAAAGCAGCTGAGCGATTAATACATGGAGCAAGGTCTCTTACTGTTGTTGAATCCATGATATTCATCATTGGGAACAGCAGGACAGGCAGGAAAGCTGTGACAGCCAAAGGCAGGGCTTCTGTACACCAGTAAAGTGCCATCACTATGATCACATAGCCACACATTGCCTCCTGCCAGGGGAAGGGGACACACAATCAGAACACGCTGAACATTGAACCCAGAGCTTTTCCAGAAGCCAAGGCCTCATAATTACATTCACTGCCTGATAAAGGGATTAGAGAAAAGGTTATTTCCTGTGCTTCTCTCTCACCTAGCCTCTGACCTAGGAAGATCCTAATCAAATGACAAACTGTGCAGCAACCTCATCAAAACTGTGAGGAGAAGATGAGGCCTTCAGCTGAGGTAAAAATAGTGCCAGGGGAGAAGAGACATGGATGACTTTGGACCTTTCATGATAAGGAATTGGCAATCACTGAATAGGCTTCTTGATTGTGCTGATGGTGTTATATTCTATACCTATGTCCTTGAATTGTAGAATTAGTTACTGATCCAGCCAAGGCTTCTCCACCTGTTCCCACACGGGCTTCAGGTCATGGCCCAGGTGAACCACAGCTAATTTCAGCAGCTGGGAGTCCTTGTACTGTAAATACTTTTATAACCTTTCACTGGATTTTTAGCTTAGTGGAGACTTTGAAAGGCTTGCTGGCAGACTGGTCACAGATCATTTCAGCTTCCACTGACTTTGTCTTGTTTCTCTGAAGCAAGTGAGATCCCCTATTTCATGTCACTCTTCTTCTGAAAAAACCTTGATTTAGTTCTGCTTTGGACAACCACTCCAAATTTCATGTAAAAATGTTGAAGTCAGTCCCTCTACACTGAAAAGATTCAAAATTATTTGTCACAAAAGAGGCATTTGTTTGGGCTGAGAAAGAAAGTAAGAGGAGGTTTTGGTGTCTTCTGCCTTTTGGAACTTGCACAATTATGGGAGACACCAAAGCCAAAGAAAGAAAACCATGGATGTGTGGTCTTGGATAAAGGACGTCCACTAAGATAGACTGGACAGTATGAATGAAAGTTTAGTGATCCTTTTTGAGGCAGGATTACAGAGGATTAAACCAAGGAGCTGGAATAATGGGTTGCAGGGCTGAATTTGGGACGCTTTGGAACACGCTCAGGAGTTCTGAAGGTGGTATGGAGGTTACAGAGCTGCTGAAGGGAAAGGATGAGCAGGGAGCTGAGCAGTCTGGAGGAAAGAAGAAGACAGCAATCTAGGTGTGAATTATCAAAGCAGCCAGGCTGAAGAAGTAAGTCTGAGAGACACCCAAAGATATGAAAATATTCCTTTTCAAGCCTTATTTTTAAAAAGACAGCATTAAGAACCTCAATTATTCATCCCACTGATCACTGAGAGCAATTTGCCCTTTTGGCAATCCTTTTTCCCCATTTTTGTTATTGAGAGACACAGATGGGTGCCTTTTGAGAGACCTTAGCAGAGCTTTGGGATGTATCTCATCGGCACAGTGTCAATGTTTTCCATCCTGCTGTGAACAGGCTCTCAGTAAAAACTGACTTTTCCCAAAGTCAGCCATCCTGTAAGGACATTTGTCTGCCTTTAAGCAAGATTTTTAGCATTGTTTGCTCTCAATTATAATAGCTGAGTGTCCAGTGCTATGTCATTATAGGGCAGGTTAATAGATCAACAGAATAGAAAAAATGTGAAATTCCACCCTGTAGCTGCTGGCTCACAAGACTGTGTGCAGAGGCACCAGCTCTTCCTGCTCAGCAGTGGCACAGTGCACAATTTTAACCCCACAAAACCCTTCTTAAAGCTTTCCTTAAGTCGCAAGAGGAAAAATCCGGGACGTTTTCAATTTTTGTCTTGTTGCTGACTGCATAGAAACCAGAGGGAGTCATTTTGAAAGAGGAACTGAACCAAGACTGCCAAATCATTCCACAGGTAACTCCAAGGACTTACTGTATGTAACAATGCCTCCAGCAAGTGAGTTTGAACTCGTGGCCTCAGGACAGAAAAAAAAAATCTCTCTCTGTCTCCTTAGAACTTTCCTGATCCTGATCTCTTTTCACTTCAGTAACTCCTTTGCCTTTGGAAAAGCTAACCAGCAAAAAAAGATACTTTTTCTTTTCCCCCCCATCCCTTCCCAGCAAGCTTTTAAGTAATAATTTAAACTATTTTATTTACCTAGTGAGAGAATGAGAGGCCATACCTGACCAGGTGTCACACTCAAGAGCTGTGAAGAGGACAGAGCTTTGGGACAGGCAGGGAAGAGTCAGGGAGGTGGAGAATGAAGCTTGGAGAAGGAGCCTAAACTGGGAATCAGCAGGGATTGGGAGGCAGAGAGCAGAGGGAAGAGTTTTGGTGTCCAAAGAGAAGTGACAGGAGGGGCAGTTTGGGAAGAGCAATTTCGTGGGGCTGGGGCTGTAACAAGAGACCAGAGATTAAATCTTTCTGCATGAAGAGGTTGAGAGTGCAAGAAACAGTGAAGAAGCAGCAGAAGGCTGGGATTCTGTCTGCTCACAGCTCTCTCTTTAAATGATCAAAGCCCCAGAAATACCTGCCCAGATACTACAGCTCCTTAGTCAACTTTTCCTGAAGGAACCCTAAGCCAGGTGTCCTCCAGAACTTGGTGTTTTAAATTTAAAATCCTTGTTTGGAAAGATTCTTACAGAGATATGTTAAAGCAAGACCGAAATGTTATTTTCCCTCATGAATCAGAATGTCTTGCCTGTGTAAAAATGCCTCTTCGGAGCAGTAGTGACAACTAGGAAAAAAAAAATAAAAGAAGATGTGGACTGAACTTTGTTAGAAAACAAAAAGGGGGATTAAAATTGAGCCTTGGGTTCACACCAATAATCTTCAGCTTAGAAAATCCCTTTCTAAACCAGCCAGATGCAAAGCAAGAGTCACAAAATCTCACTGAGTGTTCCTCCAGAAGATGCAATCACAGGTTGTTGCTCATCCATCTACGCCCCACTGCTTTTATATTGTCCCAATATGCTCAGGAAAAAAAAAAAAGAAAAAGAAAAAGAAAAGAGATCTCCAAGCAGTAGATGCAGGTGCTGCGAGAAAGAACCTCTTCACCTTTGAAAAGAGCAGCTCTGAGACTTTTCAATTGAATTTTTAAAAATTCCTTACCTTGGTAGGCAGAACCAGAGGCAGAGGGAGAAACAGGAGGGGCACCAAGATGGTGATGAGGTATTTCCTGCAGGCCAGCACTGCCTGCCAGGAGAAAGCCATGGTGCTGGAGCTAGCCCAGTGCTGAACGGGCTGGAATCTGCTGCTTGGAGCCTATATAAACACCAGGGAATATTAACCATTGACCTCGGGAGATTGGGTGTTGTTTTTGGAACTGTAATCGGAGAAAGAAGGAAGAGAACAAAGAAGGGAGGAGACAGCGAAAGAGTGTCAGAGCAGGAACTTTCTCAAGAGAATCTCTCAGAAAGGTGATAAATCCATTGGAGATTTAACTCCTTGTGCAGCAAGTGGGTTTTTGAAAGCATCCTGGAATGGCCTACACTTAAAAAAAAATAATATTTATGATTTGGTCTCTAATAACAGAATGTTTGAATAGGTGCTGTTATTCCTCCTATTAAAAAAGAGAAACTGCTCCCTCCAAAACAGGTTGAAAAATTATTTCAATTTTCAAAAAATTATAGGGGAACACTACAAATTACATCTATGTCTGTAACACTCAAATACAAGGATTAGAAATGCCATTGTAAAATGTTATATAAACATCATTATTTAGGATGTTTAGGTTCCTTCACTGAGAAATTCACTTTGGGTAGCAAAACCCACTGGGCAGAGCTGCTGTCACCGGGTGCCACATCAAGTCCCCACCCGGAAAGGGACTGACACTCCTTACCTTAGGTTCTTAGAGGATTGGGAAAGATTTGGGCATCCCTTTGCAGACACTGGGTTTATTTTTAATTTTTTTTTCACGTTTTTGATCTTGCAGGTTTATAGGCATAGCTTTGGGAACTTGCAGAGTGTATTTGGGGGAAAAAAATTAAGAAGGTGCTACAGGGAAATTACCAGTGATTCTTGTCCCAGTTGCAGACAACTTCCAAAATACAAGCTGTGAATCATTAGATTCTATACGTTTGTAGGAATAGTAGTAAACATTTTAAGTCCAAAGGGTGTCTCTTGTTAATGCCACGTTGATGGCTCTGTTAGATCATCCAAGTTCATCCCTCAGCTAATGATGATAACATTTCCATTTTATTGGTATAAATCATCTTGATTCTGTTTATAGCTTACTCCAGAAGAGAGAGACAACGTGGAGCACAGCCATTATGTCATCTGATGTCAGCTCCACAAAAAGCTTCTGCTGTTCCTGCCTCTCATCCCTTTTCTTCCAGGGATTTTTTTCTTTCAAGAATGTGCTAATGATGGAAAATCAGCTGCCAGATTTGCAGGCTGGACTTGGGCATATTGCTCACAACAAACAGCATCACATTTCTTGGTGACAACCAACCTGAGCTTCAGCATCTCACCCTCAGTACAAAAAGAATGAGAAAGAGCTTTCAATTTAGTTCTATTCCCCCACATCTTGCATCCATTGAATGTTTAATTAGTGTCTGACAAGGTGTAGTGACAAAATCAACCAACAGCAAGGTCATTCTTCTGCTTTTTACTTTTTACTCTTACGCCTTAAGGTTGCAATGGAAATCTAAAAGAACATCCCATTTTTGCACCTCTGCAGCACAAAGGTTATGTAAAGATATCTCTGCAGCCTCATTTCTGGAGTGTAAATACCAATGTGGGAGGGTCTCAGCTGAAGAACTGTGCCTTTTAGAACTTTGAAGAATTCCGGAATTTAAACAATTTTAAAGAATTGTTCTTTAAAAGCAGCACCTCCACAGAGATGGTTGCCACTGTCATGTGAGTCACAATACTTTCAAAGATGCTAAAAATGAATCCTATAAGTGCTTTACTGCAAATTTAGTTGTTTATATCTTGTCCAAGCTTTTCCTGTGGCTCGTGAGCACCTCGGTGCTGTCAGAGGAGCGATGCCAATTTACATTAGTCTGGAACTGCTCCAGTTTATATAAACAGGTTAATCTAATACTCTGAATCATGGGCTTTGAATTAAAAGGACAACTTGGTCTTTGCAAGCCAAACCTCACAGGAAACCAAACAGCGCAGCCAAAACCATCTTTATTAAGTGAGTTTATAAGTTATTTTGTCCTTTATAAAAGGAAGTATTTTCTAGCATGCTGTGAAGTAATAGAAGTGAGCGTATATTGCTAAATACAATATTTTGCTGTTCCTAGTGCAGTTAAAATGTTGATTTTTGTTTGTTGAGCCTGAAGAACACTGAGGGGAGCCTTCACTGCATTCTGCAGCTTCCTCATGAGGGGCGTTGGCTGTTCTCTCCTCTCTGGTGAACAGTGACAGGATCCGAGGGAACAGCATGAAGGCATGTCAGGGGGTTTAGGCTGGATGTTAGGAAAAGGTTCTTTACTCAGAGGGTGTTTGGGCACTAGCACAGGCTGCCCAGGCAAGTGGTGGAGCCCCATCCCTGCCGGGATTTCCCAAGTGTGACGATGTGGCACTTGGGGACATGCGGTGGCTTTGGCCGTGCTGGGTTAACGTTGGACTCGATGATCTCAGACGGCTTTTCTCAACTCAGCGATTACATGATTTTGTGGAACATCATCCCCTGAGAGCTGCACCTTTAGCACCGGGATCGCGGCAGCGCCAGCGCCGACAGGTCTCGGGAACCCCCGCGTTCCCCCGGGCAGAGCGGAGCCGGTCCCGTTCCGAGCAGAACCGAGCCGGTACGGTTACAAGCGGAGCCGTGTCAGACCCGTTCGGGGCGGAGCCGTCCCAGTCCCGTTCCAGGCGGAGCCGTGTCAGTCCTGTTCCGGGCTGAGCCGTGTCAATCCCGTTTCTGTGGGAGCCGTGCCAGTCCCGTTCCGGGCGGAGTCGTGTCAGTCCTGTTTCGGGCTGAGCCGTGTCAGTCCCGTTCGGGGCGGAGTCGATCCGGTCCCATCCCGGGCGGAGCCGTGCCAGTCCCGTTCCGGGCGGAGCCGTGTCAATCCTGTTCCGGGCTGAGCCGTGTCAATCCCGTTTCTGTGGGAGCCGTGCCAGTCCCGTCCCGGGCGGAGCCTGTCAGTCCCGTTCCAGGCGGAGCCGTGCCAGTCCCGTCCCGGGCGGAGCCTGTCAGTCCCGTTCCAGGCGGAGCAGTGTCAATCCCGTTCCAGGCGGAGCTGTGTCGGTCCCGTTCCGGCGGAGCCTCCGCCCCTCCATGGCCGCCATGGTCACTCCGCCGCCCGCCGAGCCCCCGGTGCCCCCCGGCCGGCGCTGCCCGTCGCTGCTCGCCGTGGAGCCGCTGCTGTTCCTGGCCACCGTGTCGCTGGGGCTGCAGGGCCCGCTGGCCACCCAGTACCTGTGGGACCGGCTGGGAGCCGAGCACGGCTACAGCGACGGCAACAGCACCGAGTCCACCGGCTGCGGGGACGGCAACGCTACCGCCGACCCCCTGCGGCAGGTGGGGGCACCAGGGGAAACGGGGGTGCGAGGGGACGGGGGAGCCCCGGGGGAGCGGGGAGCCCCAAGGGGGAGAGGGGAGCTGTGGTGGAGATAAAGAACTCAGGGGGAGAGGGGAGGCAGGGGATAGATGGGGACCCCGGGGGGAAAGAGGAGTCCGTGGGATTGGGGAGCCACGGAGGGAGTGGGAGGCTCCCGGTGAACAGGAGGTCCCAGGGGAGAGGGAAGCTCTGGGGGAGCAGGGGGAGAGAGGTGCCGCGGGGGAACAGGGAGTTTGAGAGGAGCTGGGCGTCCCTGGAAACAGAGTCATGAGGGAACGTGGAGCCCCAAAGTGAGCAGGGAGCCCAGAGGAGAAGTGCAGCGTGATGGAAACAGGGAGCCCCAGGAGGAGTGAGCAGCCCAGTGTGGCCCTGGGTGCTGTTGGAGCTCCTCAGCTGCCTGTTTCTCCTGAAGGAGGTGGAAGCCTTGGTGTCCCACTGGAACCTCTACATCAACCTGGGAGGCTTCTTCGCCAGCCTGTTCTCCGTGACTCTCTTTGGCGCGTGGAGCGACAGCGTGGGCCGGCGCCCGGCGCTCATCCTGCCGGCCGCGGGCATGGCCCTGCAGACAGCCATCTACCTGCTGGTCATGTACCTGGAGCTGCACGTCGCCTTCTTCCTCCTGGGGCGCATCGTGAGCGGCCTCACGGGCGACTACAGCCTGATCCTGGCCAGCTGCTTCTCCTACGTGGCCGACACCAGCGAGCGGCGCGTGCGGACGTTCCGGGTGGCCGTGCTCGAGGCGTGCCTGGGCACCGCGGGCATGGTGGCCAGCATTGGCGGTGGCCAGTGGCGCAAGGCCCAGGGCTACATCAACCCCTTCTGGCTGGCCTTTGCCTCCAGCCTGGCTGCCACTCTTTACGCCGCTTTCTTCCTGCGGGAGTCGGTGAAGCAGAAGAAGGCGACCAAGCTGTTCACGCTCAGGCACTACAAGGCTGTGTACAGGTTGTACACGGCGCCGGAACAGCCGAGCTCCAGGTGGAAGCTGGCTCTGTACTCCCTGGCTTTCTTTCTGATTGTCACGGTGCATTTTGGAGCCAAGGACCTGTATGTTTTGTATGAGCTCGGCTTCCCTCTCTGCTGGGCTTCCGACCTCATCGGGTACGGCTCGGCCGCCAGCTACCTGGCTTACCTGAGCAGCCTGGCGGGGCTGAGGCTGCTGCAGCTCTGCCTTGAGGACATCTGGGTGGCAGAGATAGGATTGATCTCCAACATTGCTGGGCTGGTGGTGATTTCCCTTGCTACCACAACGCCACTGATGTTTACAGGTGATGCTGAAGGCTTGGATCCCTGTTTCTCAGGCCTTTGGCAAATTGATGCTGGTAGTGTGCTTCAAAGGGAGTTCAGGCATGTGAGGAGGTTCTGCCTCGTGCAGCAACAAAGCTGTGGCTTGCTAAGGGCAGTGTTGGCCAAACACTGAAGTTGGAAGTGCATCCATGTAGTTCCTAGAGCATTAGGCTTCCCAGAACTGTATTACACTGCAGACACAGACTGAAGTGCTTTACGAGATCCAGGAGAGTGAATTGTGTCAAAATATAGCAGGGAGACACTGCCAGCAGCTGCAGATTTCTGGGACTGACTTGGGCAACTATTTTTCAGTTGAGCTTTTCTTAATGTGCTGTGTCTTGCTCACAGGTTATGGAATTTTGTTCCTTTCCATGGCAGCCACTCCAGTCATCAGATCCAAGCTCTCCAAGCTGGTCAGTGAGACAGAACATGGTAAGTAATTAACACTTTTTTCTTGGAATATTGAAACCAGACTCTGGGGAGGTTAGGAGTTCCCTGGCTCCTCTGGACTCCTGTGCCCCTGCATTCACCCTCAGGCCCAGGGTAACTCTTTTTTTTTTCCCCCAGATAATTGTCATTCTTTGATTCAGACTTGCTGTGTTTCCGAGATGAGAACAAGGGAAGAAAAGCAGGAATAGTTCGTTCACCCATACATTCATTTTCAAAATGTTTACAAGGAGCAAGAGTTAAAATGGATTATATAACCAGGAGAAAAGTCATTCTCTTGACCATAACTTTCCTCTGTAGATCAGTAACAGTGGGGAGAACCAGGTGTTGTTGGAGGGTTGTATCATTGACCATGGTGAAAGATCATGGATAACCCGTAGGAGGAGCATATTTGCCTTTTGTCCAGTTATGTTTGGAGGTCTTGCACTTGCTATGAAACACAGCACAGGAGTGTCCCTGAGGCAGCCAGAGGGAGGAGAGAATCCAAGTGGCAACACTCAGGAGGTGATTTTGCACAATTCACGTTTCTTATTTTAGGACGGCCACATGCGGCGCATGTGGTCGATTTATGGCGCTAAATCTTCTGCTGTACTTAATGTTTAACAAGTGATAAGAAGTGTTTGGCAGTAAACAGCTCTATAGAGCCCTGGCCTGGAGCATTTACAATGCAGCTGATAAATATCCTGGTCATCTCCTGATACAAATCCTGCAGGTTGGTGAGGTGGTCCTGCCCACAGGCTGGACGTGCCAGACCGGCCCTGTCCCACCTTGCCAAACTTGATATTCACATCCCTTTCTGATGGCAAGTGCAAACCCTTGGAAAGATGGGCAGAATCCACTGAGGGTGATGTGTTACAGCTGTTTGCAGGCAATAACCAGTTGCCTATCTCATCAATAACCTCTTATCTCTCTTTTCCAGGTGCTCTCTTTGCTTCTGTTGCCTGTGTGCAAGGGCTATGTTCACTTGTGGCTACAGGAGTGTTCAACTCTCTCTACCCTGCCACCTTGCACTTCATGAGGGGATTCCCATTTCTCTTTGGGGCTATAATCCTCCTTATTCCAGCAGCTATCCTAGGGTAATTTACTTCAAATGTCTAAACTTTGCCATGCAATGTCTTGTGGAAAATACTATTTACCCTTAGGATAGAAGCTGGCAGTTTTTAAGGCATATTTTCAGTTATGGTTGTGAGAGGGTGTCTGGTGCTCCAGTAAAAAGAGGTGCAGGTCATTTCTTTCGGAATCTGAATCCTAGGGATAAACCTGCAGCCTGAGTAACGTAGCTGCCAATATTTAAAGTGCTTCAAAGACTCACTCCACTTTCAGTGGAATCCAAAATCTGAAATTGAATTTGGAAGTTTTTCATGGAAGAGATGGAGCTCTCTCAGTGGTCTCTCTTCCTGTAATTTCTTTAGAAATGAAAGCAGAAGTTTTGTTGTGATAGAAAACAAATCCCCTGGTGGGTTCTGGGAGAGGGAACGTGTTGGGATTTGCAGAAGTTCCGCAGCTCCTGGTGGGGTTATTTTGTTTTGTTCCTCTGAAATTTTTGAGGCTCATTCAATTCAGCAACATCCCTTTGTGCCTTTGAAAGCTGAAACTGTTCATTCTTTTCTAGGTGGATACAAATCTGGGATTCAAAGCACGACTACAACCACTTCCCAGATGCTTCCCTGTCCCCTACAAAAGACTGAATTTAACATGGAATTGGCCAGCACAGCAGTGTCCTGTTGCATTCAGACACTCGGGGTCACCATATGTAGGAGGATCTGACCCGCAGAAGGAACAAGGCAGGCAGCAGGTGAAGGGAAAGCTAATGATACTTTATTTTATCTTCTTCTATAGTCTCAATTCCAAATCTGACTCCAATCTTTATATACAGTTTGTACAGAGGCCAAGAGATTGGTCACTCAGGTTGCCACCTCTTTCACCTGGATGGTGAATACCACCATCAATCACATTCTCCTCCCAAAGGAGAAATATGAAAAAAGTCTCTAAAAATATACATTGTTTCTGTGGAGCTGCGTGAGAAACCAGGACTGCAAAGTCCAAACTTTCAGGAGCTAGAAAAGTGAGGACAACATTGTCCACCTGAAGATTGCACTTTATTCTTCCCCCAAAGGTCAGATCAGTGTGAGAGGGACACCCTGCTTGTTCTTACTAATTTTTAAATGCCAAACAGTTGGAAATCACAGGAGGAACTTGATTTGAAGCTGTGAATGCCTCCTCAACGTTATGTTGGCTCATCTGTCAGAGAAAACCCAAGAGACCCAAAAGCCAATCAAGCTGTTGTGGGCCTTTTGCAAGGCTGATTCGTGGTTTGGGGTTTGGCCAGAAGGCTCTGCCATGCTTTTAGTGGGGAGAGAGGACTGAGTTCTGGTTTAATTGCAAAGTATTTTCCCCTCAGTTTATTCCAGTGTGCAGCTGAGGAGCTGTTGGTGTGGGTGAGGCACAGACTGAAGCAATGTCCTGCTGGGGGTGGGAAGATCTGTGCTCCAGATGATCACGTTGCCAGTAAAAACCCAACAAATGTGACATGCCAGACCACAGAAATCGTTATGGAGAGGGGGAGTTTAGCACAGGAGTGCTATTGCTGTCCTGACTGACTGAACCACCTTTAGTTTTGCAAGTCAGGGGTGTCCTAAGGAGAGGATCTAATTCATGAAGTGTTGGTAGGGATGCCAGTGGGATGTCCTGCCTGCCTGCAGCTCAGCCCAGGATCTCAGAGGTGATTTTGAGATGTAACAGATCATCTGAGAATACTGCAGTGCCAGTAGAATAAATCCTGGGTTGGGAGGGACCCACGGGGATCCTTGAAGCAACTCCTGTAGGTGCCTTAATTGACAGCTGCCAAAAACTGTGAAGTTAAAGAGAAACTTGTCAGAATTTTAACCCCCTTATACTGCAAAGCTGAGCCCCAGTTTGACAGGTGTGCCCCAGTCTTGTGAAATCACTACTGTGCTTATCCAGAGGCCTTCCTCAGCAAGCTGGTGTGGGGACAGGACTAGTGTCCTTAAGATTAATCTTTTTTGTTGTATGTGGCATAATCTTGTGTTGATTACCTCACTTCTGCTGCCTGTCTTGGGATCTGTTGATGCCAGCAAGCAAACCTCATGTCCATGGTGCTAATAATTGTTCTTTCCAAAGCATTACCTATGTTGCTGCAATCCTTTTTTTTCCCTCAACGTGCCATAAACCAGCAGTTCTGTGTGCACTGTACTGCACCTGCTGTTCAGGAACATGCAGTAATGACTTTAGTGTTGCTTTCAGACTGAATAAAACCTCCATGCTCTTTTATGGTTCATAAAACTCTGGATATCTTGTGCAGCTGTTGATGTCGTTCGTCCTTGACTCATTCAGGGCTTCTCTCCATTATTTGCATTCTCAGTCCTTCATTGAAGACTGCAGTAAAGAAGGAGCAGCAGGAATTTATCTGTCTCGTGGAGAAATGAGAGTGTGAGAGTGAAAAGTCAGGAAAAATGCAGGTTTGGGGCTTGCAAGCAGTCAAAACTTGCTTTTCCTGACCACCAGAGTAAAGCTTGCAGGAGAGAGAGTTTCATCTGAAACCTGTCTCTCAGTGTGCAGAAAATGTGAAATGCTTGTACCCAGCTTTGTCCCTGTCCATTGGGAGTTTGTGGTAAAAGCAGGAGAACTGGGGAGCAGAGGAGGAGGGAGGCTTTAAGAACTTGGTGTTATGCCACTTGCTCCAAGCAGTTATGCCAGGGAACACAGGTCTGATTGCTGGGCTAAGCCTGGAATTGGCCTCCCTGAGGAACAGGGCATGCTGTGAATGTTGCAGTAGGTGTTTGTGGCTGAACTGATTGTCAAGTAAAGTCCTCTCCAGCCCGTGGGTGCCAATTCAAGCAGCTGCTCAGTGAGGTGAAACCTGGCTCTGCATGGGCAGAGATTCAATGGCAGCTATTATACCTTATTAAAAAAATTAAACCAAAAGTTTTTCTAGGCCGTCCTCCAAGAGTTGCAACAGTGGAGCCATGGCTGGGGACAGCAGGCAGGGTCCCTGAGGGTGCAGTGCATCACTCCATGCAAAGGTGGGTGGGAAGTGAGGGGTTCCTGCAAGGAATGGTGCTTGGGAATGTCAGTTCTGCTTCATGGAGAGCAAGTGTGAAAAGCCTGCAGGGAGAGAAGCACGTGATACAGACAAAGAGGTGGGGATTTACAGTAAAAACCAGATTTATTAATAATGCCTGATTGAATAACACTTTTGACGTGGCAGAGCAAAGGAACGAGGGAGGGTGAGGACAGAGGAATTCGTATCCTTTGGACTGCTCCAGCTGAAAGGAGCTGGATGTGGGGTGTTTTGCCAGAAGCAGGGCAAGTTCATTAAGGTTAAGATGATGGGGAAACAGGAGGAGTCACAGTCTGCTGGAGCAAGAGATGGGATCTCGCTTCAGGTGAGACACCTGAGCTGTGGAGAACAAATAAATCCCCACACTGAGTGCTGGGTGAGGAGGCTGATTGCTACAGAGCTCCTGGGAAACAAGACACAATCATCTTACCAGGTGTTATTGCAGGGAGAAAAATCCTTAGGACTGTTTGTGTGGGACTCCTTCAGTGGCCATGGAGGCCTTGACATTGAGTTACTGAAGGCTTTTCCCTGAAGCAGCTCACAAGAGGCTTTTATCCTTTGGCAGATTCACCTTTGGGCTCATCTGCTGGCTTCTTGTTATTTAATCTGGAGATTAGATGGATTCTAATTCTGATGAGCGCTGGGCAGATATGGCTATTAACCTTTCACTGGAGAGCAAAGATGCCATTAACTGTGAGCTGATAAGAACTATCCATAAAGCACCAGAATTAACTGATTTTTTTTTTTCCGCCTGAAATGTTCGTGGGTCCAAGCCAAAAGAAAAAAGTGTTTGTGTTCCTGACAGTTAAAGCAGGGCTTCAGGGAGAGACATGAGGAGGAGAAGGTGGCTGAGAACTCCTTTTTACTTCCTGAAAGGGTTGGGTTCTTCTCGAGCAGGGATAGGAAGAGGATCCTGCTGCTTCTGCAAGGTGATTCAGCAGGCTGGAGTGTGGAATGCAGGGATCTGTGTCAGGATGCCCATGGTTCCTCACCAGCAGTGTTGGCAGCAGGCACTGATGGTTCTGCTCCCAGCTGGAGCATCCTTTGCCAGCCCTTGGTATCACTTTCTCTTGATGTTTAAAGGTGAGGAGCTGAAAAAAACCCCAGTGGGTGTTGAGAAGAGGTCAATAGGAAGAAACAATTGCTACTTGGAATTGCATCCAGCAGTGAGTAGGGACAACCCCAGGGAGCTCAGCCAAGGCTGTGGGGGTGTGGTGGTCAGCAGAGAGATTGACCAGCTCCTGCTGAAGGCACAGACCACGGGAGATCCACCGTGGAGCAGGATAAAATAGAGCCACAGTGTAGAATAACTCCACAAGCACAGCAATTAGCATCTTCCCTGCATGGATTTCAAGTTTTCCAGGGTCACAGTCCAGTCTCCAGTGCCCTGAAAATACAGACCTGATACAGTGGTGAAGCTGAGACTTCAGATGGAGGGAAGGAGGGTATTCTAAAAGCACTTTTTGCAGAGATCCTGCAGAAACTTCACGTGGTCCAACCCCAAATTTCCACTGCCAGAGTTAAGAGCACACAGTGGTTTTGCAGCACTGGGAGGTGGAAGTCTTTTGAGGAGGGAAGGAGCTCTAGTGATAAAGGTACATTGCTGGGAAAGATAAAGCACTGCAGAAGGCCCCTGTGGGTTATCTTTCCCAAACACAAAAGATTTCGTTAGGGCTTAGTTTTTATTTGCCCTTTCCTGCTCTCAGTTTCTGACCACAAGGATATTCCTGGGGCACACAGCAGAGCCACACATTCCTCTCAATTGCTCTTCTCTCCCCTGTGTCCTCTTGAGACGGATTCTCAACACTTCTCCAATTTTCAGTCCTCCAAAGATTCTTCCTCTCTGGACTTGTTTCTGGGGGAAGCTGCTTGTGGGGGTCTGGATGGTGCCAGTCTTGCTCACACCCCATGCATGTCCTGCCACCCCACAGGAGGATGTGGAAGACACATAATCCATCCCAGAGTCCAGCCTGTTGGCTCCCCAGGCACTGTGGGAGTGAGTGCTGGCCTCTGGGGGCCAGGGGCTTGTGTTTGGAGGGCGAGGAGGGAGTAAGAGCCACAGGTTTTCTCTCAAAGACGAGAAAAAGTCAGGAGGGATAAATTTAGACCCACACAAAAAGGGGTCACCTGGGAGTCTCTGAGGCTGCTGTCCTGGTTCTAGCTCTGCCCCAGGGAGTGCAAACAGTCCAGCCCATTCTCTGACCCAGCTGAGGAGTCCCGGGAGGAGCGGCCCTGGAGGAAGCGGATGATTTTGTCAATCGTGGCCTCCTGGTACTCGTGGGACCACCTGTATTCAAGGGGGAAAATGTGATGTTTACTTTTTCTGTTGTGTGTGGGGTGCCACAGGATAGCTCAATTAATTTGGGCCAGGAGCCAGAGACCCCTTTCCTCCACCCCAGTTCTCTAGGAGCTCCCTTTTCCCCACGGATGCTGCAGAATGCCCTGCCAGGCTGGGATGCACAAAGGGAAAGCAGAGGGGGAAAGAAACCCAGGTGAGCTGTAAAACCTGCCAGCATCACTCCTGCCTGAGGATGGGTGTACTCCCAGCAGTGACCCCTCTCACTCTGACCCCTCTCACCCAGAGGAGTCCTAGCACAATACCAGCAGCAGGGATGTGGTGGGAACCTTTGTCCCTGACTGTTCTGGGGCACCTGGAGTGACTCAGTGACTCTTTGACGTGTTCTGCCTCCCTCATCTGTTTGCCCCAATGTCCTTGGGCCCTTTGCTACTCCTTATGCAACCTGTTCTCCCCAGGTGTCAAGGAACCCCATGACACAGATGGCTTTTACCTACATGATACCATTAAATTTCAGGACAGCCCTCATGTCCTTGGGCAGGGTTTCTGGGTCCGGCCACTCAAAATGGTCTGTGACAGGTACAATGTTCTTTCCAGAGTTCAGGGCTGTCACAATCTCCTGCAGGAACAGAACATGCAAGTACTCATGGCCTGTATCAGCCCCTCACCACCTCCCTTCCAGTCCTATGTCCACACAGCTCCCACCATCTGGTGGTATCTCTTACCTTGTGTACCCAGTCCTTGCACTGGGGGTCCTCCATGCATTTATCCAGCGCGTTTGGTGAGAGGACCAGCACAAAATTCCGGGCACTCAGGACACTCTGGATCAGTTTATCTTCAAACTTCCCTGCCTCCAGCTTCTCCACGTCAATGAACACGCTGAAGCCGTGGAGCTGCAGGTGGACCTTCAGCAGGCTGGTGGCAAGAGGAGACAGCACCATGAGGAGAGGTTTTGTTTGCTGTCTCACCATGTTGGCTGAGACACAGTGAGATAAGAGCAGGGAATGAGATGCCAGCTGCAGCCCAGCTGTCTGGGTGCGTGCAGAGAACACGAGGAGCTGATGCTGACTCCCTGCTGCTGTGATCCCCTACAGCCCCAGGAGCGTGAGGAAAGGGTCAGTCAGTGCCAAAGTGGCGGTGACAGGACTGGGAATTGGCCTGTCAATTGGCCTGTCCACTCTGCAGGTTATCACGTGTGCTGTCCCCCTTTGTTCTGCAGCTTTTGGCAGCCTCTCCCTCCTCCCCATTCCACACTTTCCCCACAGCTGGCCACCCACTGGGCTTCACTGCTCCCTGCAGGACTCACCTGGCCAGCTGCGAGCCGGTGCTCCTCCGGTAGCTGATGAACACATCGGTCCCGTTGGACGCGGTTTGCAGCGTGATGGGGGAGTGAAGCGTTTCTAGACAGCACAAACCCACCAGAAATCAAAAACCCACCCGGCAGCTCATCCCAAACACCCTCCAACACCCTTCCCTCCCCGGGGAGCCGCACCCCTGGCCGCGGTGAGGATGCGGACGCGGTGGAAGCCGGTGTGGATATGGCAGTCCTCCTGCAGCTGCTGCTCCGTCACCCGGTGCAGGAAGTTGCGGTCGATGCCGCAGGTGAGCAGGTTGTAGGTGTACTGCCGGAATTTGGGGTCGATGCCCCCCAGCCAGTCGGCCAGGTTGCTGCGGTCACAGGTGGAGTAGTTGGCGAAGGTCTTGAGCTCCGTCAGCTCCCGGAAGAACCTGGTGGAGGGGCAGATGGAGCACTTAGAGACACGTGGTGCCACATCTTTTAGCTGCTCAGGAGGGAGTGCAGCTCCATGCTGGGGTGAAGGATGAGCTCCAGGAGCAGAAAACAGAGGAACAGCTGCATGGGAGTGCTGGTCCTCAGGGCACCAAGGTGTGAGAAGCTCAGCTAAGGGTAAGTTCTCATCTTTCTAGGTAACTTGCACAATCCCACCTGCCCTGGGCCATAGGTGGTCTTTTCCCCACCCATACCTCTGCTGTACAGTGGTCCCGTTACAGAAATCTCTCTGGGACTGCAAAAAGTGCAGTGGAAAAGCCCTGGCAATTCAGGTTTTGCATTTGGATGATCTCCATTCCTGTTTTTGCAAAAAGGGAAAGGCAGAGACCTTATCCCTGGCTCTGCCACTGTGGTGATGGCCCCGAGGGAGCCCAGTGTGCCCTGGTGGTGGTCCTACCTTTTCCGAGTGATGCTGGAGTCCATCCCCAAATCCTTCTGCAGCTCCTGCTCTGTCAGCCTCAGGAGAATGTCCCCATCCACCTGGTGATCCTGCCAAGAGAAATCCAGGCTGGAGAGGTCCCAGAAAAAGCTGGGCAAGACACTTACACCTCTGCTGTGAGATGGGGCAGAAGTGTCCACCCACGTGTCCCTCCCCCAGCACAAAGCCCTACCAGGAATCTCTGGCAGTATTTGTTGAATCCGATCTGCTGCAGCCACGTCTGCACCTCGCAGGACTTCCAGTTGGGAACTGTGGGCAGGATGCGCCGAGGAACCTCCTCCCCTATCATGCGCAGCACCTTTTTGGCCAGGGAGGAGGTGGTGCTGCTGGTGGAGTAGCACACAATCCTCTTCAGGCTCTGCGTGGCCCCAATCTCACTGAAAATCTGGGGACACCAAGGGAGGAGATGTCACTTTGCTTCCCCTCATCCTCTTCCCAACAAGCTGTGCCGGGCTAGGCTGGGACCTGTTGGAATTCTGGAAACTGAGAATTTCAGGCTTTCTGTTGTGGGTGTGTAGTTTGAATAGTATTGTGTGATCTCACAAGGTGAAAATCTTAAATTTGGGATTTTAGTATATAGTAATGTGTGGGGCAAGATGGAGGAGTTTGGGCGTTGTCTGAGTCCTCCTTCTTCACCTTCTTCTTCATGGGTTTGGGTGGTTTTCTGTAATTGGGTGAAAAAGGTCTGCATTGCAGGCCTTGGGTAGTCATTATTGGGTCAGAAATATAAATAATACAGGTGTCACCTCGTTATTGGGTAATCAGCGCTTAAATAACCTTGGAAAGAGTTAGAGGTACTCCATTTTACCTTCATTTCTCTAACTTGCTAGTTAGAGCTCAAGGCTCATGAGTCTGTAAATTGATAAGAAATAATAAACATTGAGTCCGAACATGAACTTTGACTCTCGTGGAGGATCCTGGTAGGGTAAAAGAAGCCACAAGGACCAAGGTGTTTGGTGAGTAAAAGACACCCTGATGCAGCTGTGCCACCCCTTCCCTTTGTCACCACCTTCCTCCAGGCCAACCTACCCTTTACCTGTGTTTTCTTCTGCCTGGCTTTGATGGCAGCCTCAGTGCAGAGGTAGAAGGCGGCGATGCACTGTGCTTCCAGCCGGGAGCTGTCCAGCAGGGGCACCAGGCGCTGCAGGTCCTGTGCTGTCCTCCCCTGGGTGTTGTCACTGCTGCCCAACATCTCCCGGGCGAACTCCTCAGGGTCCAGCGAGGCAATGAAGGGCTCCACCAGAGCCAGCGTCCCCGAGCGCTCCACCTCCTTCTCGATCTCCTTGTTGGTGGCCAGCACCGTCACGGCCAGGCAGGCGTGCAGCCGGATCAGCTCGTCCTCTTTGGAGAAAGCCAGAGGGAAAAGCCACTCTGCTGCCTTCTTCTCGATCATCAGGCGCTGGTTGGCCTGGCCCCCGTACATGGCACAGTTGGCCAAGGCCATGGCGCAGTGGCGCAGCACGGCGGGGTCCGTCCAGCGGCACCAGTACAGGATGGTGTCCAGGCCTCCGTCGGAGATGAGCTGGAAGCAAGTCTCCTCCGTGTGTTTGAACATGTGCTCCAGGATCCCAGAGACGCTCTGAGCCAGCTGGGGCACGTCCCGCTCCTTGGATAAGTTCAGGATTACACCCAGGCCGACCCGAGCGATGCGGTCCCTGTGGGAAAGGAGAGGAAGGTGAAGGGCAGGTGGACCTTGAACAGTGACTGGTGTGGCCCGTGCCTTGATGACACTTATCCCAGGACAAACAGATGTTTCCCTGTAGGACACAGCTAGATGCAACAGGCATGGATGTGTTGGAGGAACAGCTGGGGAGGTGGTGGAGTCACCATCTCTGGATGTGATAAGAAGAGACTAGATGTGGCACTTGGTGCCATGGTTTAGTTGAGGTTATGGTTGGGTTGGACTTGATGATCCTGGAGGTCTCTTCCAACATAATGATTCTGATTCTGAACCTGTCTGGGTCTGATGGAAGAATTTGTGATGGGGTGCACAGCCCACGACCCCCATGCTGGATGCTCTCTTGCTCAAGGTAGGATCTTCATAGCAATTAACAGGCAGGGTAGGTTAATGCCAGGCTGGAAATGGATCTGCTGGGCCAGCACTGCTGTGGTGTGAAGCTGTTTTGTGTTTAGGAGTGAAACTTGTTTGTCCCCTAAGCACCGCTGTCAGTGCTGTCAGCTGAAAGCTTTCACACCTGGAGGAGCAGCCAAGCAGCCCTGTCCACAAGCAGGACACAGAGATCTGTCTGTCCTGGGATGCCAGCTGGAGGGAAGCTCTTTATTTCCTCACCCTGCACTCTTCTGGAAGAGGACAGCAAGAGCCTGGGGTAGGTGGCCAAGGGCCACCAGCTGCTTCTTGGCCATGGCTGATCTTGGGAGGCCTGTGCTTAGAATGACACCTGAATGGGGCTGTGCCTTGAAAATACAGTGAGGAAGGGGGAAATCAGGGCCACAGAATTATTTGGGTTGGAAGAGACCTGAAAACTCATCCAGTTCCCAGCCCCTCCCATGGGCAGGAACACCTTCCACCAGACCAGGTTTCTCCAAGCCCTGTCCAGCCTGTCCTTGGACACTTCCAGGGATGCAGCAGCCACAGCTTCTCTGGGCAAGCTGTGCCAGGGCCTCCCCACCCTGTGAGATGAGCTCTTGGATGTGCTCCCATGAGCTTTCCTGAGGTGAGTGGCAGCTCCATTCCTGCCCTCAGCAGTGGCCATTTGGTGCTGTGATGGAGCTGCTCTGTCTGTGAGGCAGCACTGGCACAGGTGCCCCGTGCCCTGCTGCTCATGAGGGCAGTGGCACACTCTGTCCCCAGCCATGGTGGGGTGATGGCATGCCAGCCTCTGTGCTGGCAGGCAGGAAGAGCATTTCTGGGAAGCCTGTGACCCACAGGGCTCTCACTGACCTTGGGGTGGGTTTGACAGGAAATGTTGTGGAGAGCCCTGGGAAAAAAAATAGCCCTCAGCCTGGGTCTGGCTCGGAGCCCGGACTCAGCCATGGAGCTGGATGACAAACACAGGTCCCCGACTCCCTGCAGCTGCAGATGGAGCCAGGACCTGTCCAGCCCCCAACTAAACACCTCTGCTGCTGTGCACAGATTAGGAGAGTTCTGTAAGTGAGAGGCTTGGACCCAAAGGGGAGCCCCACACCTCCCTGCCATTGCTCAGAAGTTGTGGGAAGAACTTGGAATCCCATGGCTGCTCTGAGACCCTGGCCCATGAACTGCTCCTGGAGCAGAAACAACAACTCCAGTAAATGCTTTCTCTTGCTAAGAAGCTGAATGCTGAATGCAGACCATGCCAGTGATGCTTCCTGGGATTAAATTCCACCCTAATGGGCTTTCCTGATTTAGCTGCTGCTTATTTTTGCCTGCCCGTGCATGAAGTGAGGCCCAGGCTGTGAGTCCACAACCTTCCATCAAGAGACATCCTCCAGGATGCCAAAGTAACTTTGGCCAGGCTCCCTCCACATAATTCCCAGAGCCCTGGCTGGGGCTGGCTAGGTTGGGGTGCTCTGAGGGAGAACAGAGGTGGCAGAGTGCATTTGGGGTGCTAGAAGGGTGAGCTGTGAGTGGGTGCTGTGATTTAGATATGTCAGGTGCCACATGTGCACATGCAGCTTTGTGCACACACGAACACATGCTCAGGCACACACTCCCACCCCACCCCATGCTCTGACAGAGATATCCCAGCACCTCTCACCTGCCTAGGCAGCAGCACACGCACCTGAACTAGGGGGTGAGAGCTGCTGACCAGCTGAGCCCTCCTTATGGCTTCATTCCAGCCCTGGTCAGCAGCAGGAAGGCTCTGGGAGTGGCTTTGTCCTCCTCCTCCTCCTCCTCCTCCTGCAGTTATGGCTAAAGGGGAGTCATGTCTTGTCCTTTGGGTCAGATGCTCTGAGCCAGCCAAGCTGACTCAGCTCAACCTGGCTGAGGGGGGCTCAGGAGGACACCCCAGTCCTCACCAGCATCCCTGAGCTGGGGCTGGTCCTCCTCCCTCCTGCTGTGGGGAAAGGGAGCAGCTCATGGGCACTGCCTGAGCCCTGTGCACAAGCACTGGGTGTGGGGGGATGTGGTGGGGATCCAAGGGAGTTTGTGCACCCACAGAAGGGAAATTTGGCGGGTGTGAGTGGGATGGGTGAAGGCAGGTCAAGGCCAGGTTGGATGGAGTTTGGAGGAACCTGGTCTATGGAAGGTGGCCCTGCCCATGGCAGGGGGTTGAGATGAGGTCTTTGAGGTCCCTTTGAACCCAAACCAGGGTTTGAACCCAAACCTCCTGCTTCTGGGAGCTGGCAGTGCCCTGGAATGGGGTGGTGGGGAGGGCTGTGCCTGGCAGGGCGAGGGGCTCTTTGCACACTCACCTGTTTTCCGCCACCAGGATCTGCTCCAGGAGTTTTCCTGCCTG
>VXBB01004560.1:218402-255710 GCA_013399915.1 Illadopsis cleaveri
GCCCCGGCACGGGGCTGTCCGGGGTGGGAGCGCACGGCCGGCGCCGCACCGAGAACGGGCAGGCTGCGGGGCGGGCGGCGGCAGCTGGAGCGGCTTTGCCCCGGGATGGTCGGTCCCAGCCCCTCGGGGTCCTCCGGGCCGAGCCCCCGGTACCGGCGGAGGTTCAGGGCTGCGGCCGGTGCGCGGGACTGACCGGGAGAAAGTTTAGGGAATGCAGCGGGGAGCAGCCCGGCTTTGGTGGGTCGTTTAACCGTGCGTGGTCTGGTTTGGGCTCTGTAACGATTTTTTTTGTAAATACGGTTAAAGGAGGAGGAGAGAAACGTTACTGGAGTGTGAGCAAGGGGGAAAGGCGTCTTTGACTCCAATCAGTCTGGTGGCAGAGCGGGCGCTGCTGGGGGTGGCAGCTCCTGCACCAAGGGCAGGCAGGTGACTGCTGCTGAACTTGTGGGGATACAACTTTAGTCTTGCTACTCGTGCTCGAGTCTCGTGTTGTGCTTTGCCTGTGCCTTGGTGCTTCGAGGCAAAACCTGTTGCAGGACGGGATTTGTAATTGGATCAGGGCAAGGATTTGGTCAGCTGTGTTAGACTTTCTCATTTCCTACTCTTATTCTGTGATTTCCTGTAAATATTGACATAGATTTTAGAGCTGCCCTAAGGGTGGCAGGCTCTTTGCCTTGGCTTGAATACTTGTCATGGTACTTTGTGGTCCCTGGGAATAACTTTTTCCCTCTGTTTTTCCCCAGAAAACATGAAGGAGGTGAAGGAGCCGAGGCATCGCAAGGACAACAGGCGCCCAGACCAGGAGATTTACAAGCCTGGCCTCTCCAGACTGAGAAACAAACTTGTCTCACCAAAGCAAGAGGCCTTGGAGAAGGAAAGGGGCAGAGCTGAGGAGGACAAGGAGGAGAGTGCTGGGGACAAGGACTCTGTGGGAGTGGGAACTCCAGCTGTGGAGGACTTGGACAAAAGTGATGGCCCCAAGCAAAATGGTCCTTCACAGGAAAAGGAAGAAACAGAGACCAAAGGCGGCCTGCAAAGCCAGGAAAACTCATCCAAGCAGCCCATTGTGGATGAGTGGTGTCCAAAGACCCCCAGGAGAACCAAGAAACCAGACCAGCAGATCTACCAGCCTGGGAAACGCCTGCACTCTGCTGCTAAAGAACCCTCCCTGCTGTCAGCCAGCGAGGAAATTACCGGGAAGATGGAGCAGCTGAAAGTCGAGGGCGATGAAGACACTGAGAAAGGTGCTGGAAAAGACAACAACAGGAAAATTAAATCGAGCAAGGAGGACAGAGAGGGAAGCCAGGCAGGGGAAGCAGTGAAAGCCTCCAGAGGGGATAAAGGGAGACAAGCAGAGCGAAGTGACAGGGTGAGGAGGACGGGGGACGAGGCGCTGCCGGGGAAGCCGGGCTCCACCAAGCGCTATTCCCGCACGGACAAGCGGCGCAGCCGCTACCGCACCTGCAGCACCAGCTCAGCTGGCAGCAACAACAGCACCGACGGAGCCCTGCTCGTGGATGGGGTGGAGAGGAGGCAGGAGCGTGCCAGGGAAAGGATACGTCCTAGGAAGCAGCTCTCTGTGTCCTCCACCGACTCCCTGGACGACGACAGGATTGATGAGGCAGAGGTGTACGTCTCCAGCAGGAATTCGGACAGGAGGCGGCATTCGGAGCAGGGCCGAGCTTCCAGGAGTGAGAGCGAGTGGAGCAGCAATGGCAGGGAAGTCAAGGGACCCTTTCGAGTGAAGTTTGTCAGCAGGACCACGAGCAGGGACGTCAGCCTGGCAGATACAGATAAAAAAAAGTCCCTGAAGGCCTTAGAGGTTTCAGAGGCGAGGAGCCAGAGCAGGGAGCCCCAAGGGAGGGGCCGTGGGATTCTGTTCCTGCCTGCCAACACGGACCTGTCTGCCAGCTCAGGGGGTGTCCCTGAAGCTGCTCACCCCGGGCCCAGGCTCCTGCTGGGCGGGGCTGGCAGCAAAGGCCCCCGGAGCCGGGGCCGAGGTGGCACTGCCCGCCGGCTGTGGGACCCAAACAACCCGGACCAAAAACCTGCCCTGAAGAGCCAGACTGCTCAGCTTCACTTCCTAGACACGGATGATGAAGTGAGCCCCACCTCCTGGGGGGAAGCCCGCCAGGCCCAGCCCTCCTACTATAAATTCCAAAACTCTGACAACCCCTATTATTACCCTCGTGCCTCCGGGCAAGGCCCCCAGTATCCCTACGGTGGATATTCCCTGCAGTATCCCATGGGTCCAACGAATGGAGTGTACCCAGGAGCTTATTACCCTGGGTACCCTGGCCAGGCAGGGCAGTACCTGTGTGGCCCACTCCCCCCTACTCCTCTGAGCCCCGAGATGGAGCAGCAGATGAGGAACATGCAGCAGCAGGAGCTCAGCAAACTCCTGCGTGAGGCTGGGAACCAAGAGCAGCAGCTCAGCAACCTCCTGTCCAGAGATCGCATCAGCCCAGAGGGGCTGGAGAAGATGACCCAGCTGAGGTTCGTGGGTGGGTTGTGGAGAGGGGAGTGACTCATTTCCAAGGTGAAATACAGCAAAACTGTGTCTCCTTGGGGGTCTCTGTGTCTCAGTGGCTGGGAGATGTGGCACTGGGTTGCCTGTTTTTGATGTGCTGGGTCTGTTTGTTGTGTGCCAGTGGTGTGTGGGTGGTGGAAGGAAACTGGGGGTGAGGATGGATGTCACTTCCCTGGGCTGGGAGCTAAGCCGTGGCTTCTTGTGCTTGGTGAATGCCTTGTAGGGGCTCTGAGGAGCAGGGCAAGGACCTGCTGCAGATTTTTGGCTCTTCTGGTTCTTGCTGGAGCTGACGTTTCTCAGTTCCAGTGGTCTCAGTGTTCGTTGTCAGACTTCTGCTTTCTTACCTGTCCTTAGCGTGTGCTCAGGAAGCATTTCATGTGTTCCTGGTGCTGTCAGAGGCAGTGCCTTTCCAGTGCTGTGTAGTTTTGCTCTTGATGCCACTCAGCTTGCTGACACTCCAGTAATGCCAGTCTGTCAGGAGAGAAGTTGCTCTGGGGGGTTGTTAACATGGCTGTAACAAGTTTCCACTTGGCATCTTTCACGTTTATTTGTGACCTCTGTGTCTGCAGGGCTTCTGTGGAGGCTGATTTTCAGAGCTGACTGGCAGCAAATCTAGCAAGTGAGCTCATTTCAGGGTTTGTTCTGTGTTTTGGGCACTTGCTCTATACACCACGGGGTGGGATATGTCTGCAACTGAAGCAGCACTAGAGGTTTCAGGTCTTCCTCAAGGTGCTGAGGTCACCCAGACCTATTAGGGAGGGAGAGGAAACACTGTGGGAGTGCTGCTGTGACCTGTGGAAGCCCACCCTCCCCTGGGAATGTGGGCACAGTTGAGCATGTCCATGCTGGCAGTGTCCCTTGTGTCCTGCCTGTGTCCGAGTGCCTGCTGGCAGCTGCGTGGGGACTCTTACCTGACATCCATCTGCAGAAGTGTCCAGTTCCCTTGGTGTTTGTGCTGTCCCAGTGTGTGTGCAGGGTTTGGGGGCTGTGTGGGGTCAGGCAGCCCATCCTGGCTCTGTGCTTTGTGCAGGAACCCACCAGCATCCTTCTCTTATCCTGTCAGGCTCTTCCAGGCATTGCCATCTGGCTTTGCTCCAGGCTTTACCATCCACACTCTGCTACTGCTTCTGCAGGACTTGAAAGGTTATAAGGAATAAGGCAGGAACAGCTGAGGATCCCCTTTACCATTAACTTGCCCCACATGTTTCAGTTCTGTTCCTGGCCTGCAGCTATTTTATTAAATTTGGGGGAGGAATTCTGCTCCAGCATCCAGGCAGGGCTGTAGGCAGTGATTTCTGGGACTCTGAGACTTTATTTCCATTGATCCCAGCTCATTCATTTTTAAGGAAGTAGGGTCTGTGTCTCTGCTGTGTGCTTCGGTTGGATGGAAGAGGGGTGGGGATCATTTCAATGGCAAGATCTCTGTTGCCCTGTGGTTCTTTGTGTTCTGGTTCCTGGCCCAGACCTTGTGCTCAGAAGGAGCAGAGCCTGGCAGCATGTGTGTTCTCTGTGTTGGAGACACTTGTGTCTTGCTGTTGGCAGAATTGCAGCCTTGCTCCTTGCTCTTTGCCAAGTCTTGATCCATTTTGAGTCACCTGTACAAGGGAGATGCTCCTTTTGGATTTGCCCTCTTGGAGCAGGAAGGGTGTTTGATTGCAGCAGCTCCCATCTCCCTGGGGGATGTGTGTGGAAGCTCTTGAGTGCTGCTGGGAGCTGGATGTGAGCAGCAGGTGGTTCAACACGTGTTCCCCGTGTTCCTGGGCAGTTGCTGTTGCACTGCCCCCTCCCTGACTGTGTTTTGCTGTAGGGTGGAGATGCTGCAGCTCTATGAACGATGCATCCTGATGGATATCGAGTTCTCTGACACCCAGAACGTGGACCAGTTGCTGTGGAAAAATGCTTTTTACCAGGTGATTGAGAAATTCCGGCAGCTCCTCAAGGACCCTCAGGGAGAAAATGCTCAAGAAATTAGGAACAAACTGCTCTTGCTTCTAGATGAGGTAAGAAGAGAGAAACATCCTGAGATTCCACTAAACCTTTGGGTGGGGTTGACTGGTTTTTAGAAAGGGATGGCTAATGGGGCAGCTGGTCGTCTTGATCTTATTCATGTCTCCTTGTGCCTTCGGTCATTCTTATGCAAAGAGGATGCTCAGACATATTATGGTTTAGTGGGGCAGGTGTAGGTCGAGGTAGACATCTACAATTTAAACCAGGTTTGTTTTGGTGTATTTGTGTTAATTAGAAATTGATTGAAGCTAAAATGAAATTAATGCCCTGAAGTGGAGCTGAACAGAAGCGTTTCTGGAGGTGTTTGTGCCAACTTTACCAAACTTGCTTGGAAGTCGTTCTATAAAACTGCAGCTCAGTTTAGTCTTTGTAGCAGGTAGGCTGATCTGAGGTGTGTTTTAAAGAATTAAGGTGAGAAAAGGAACTGCTGGAGGCCTTTAGCCCACCCTCCTCCTCAAAGCAGGACTCGTTGAACACTAAATCAAGTCAGTCCTGATTTTGTGTAGCTCAGTCTTAAAAACCTCTGAGGCTGGAGACCCCCCAACCTCCTTGTTGTGTTCTGAAGAGAAACAGCCCAAACCTCAGGGAGATGGAGCTCCTTTCTTGCACGTGGCAGGGCTAGTGTGGTGATTTTTGTGCTTGTCATTAGAAAGATCATAACATCCAAGTGTGTGTCTGTGTGTGTTTTGCAGGGCTCTTCTTTTTTTGACGGCCTCCTCCAGAAGCTGCAGGTGTCCTACCAGTTCAAACTGGAGGACTACATGGATGGGATGGCCATCCGCAGTAAACCTCTCAGGAAAATGGTAGGTTGGCTTCCTCCTGGAGACTTCTCATCCTGCTAATCCTGTGCAAGGTGCTGCACTCAGTGTGCTGTCCTTGCCAAGGGGCAGGCAGCTGTGCTCCAAACAGAGCCAGTTTGTTTGCAGGGAAATTTTCTCAGCTGCTGGAGAACTCTGCACTCTGGTGCAGTAACATTTCTTAGCCTCCTTTGCAAAGAACTTGTTTTGTACCAGCTCTGTGACCAGAGCTAATAAAGGAAAGAAGTGTCCAAAGGCACCCTGACCTTTCCTGAGATACTGAACGTGTCTTTTTTCTGCCTGTGGAATCCAGAATAATGAGGGAAAGCTGGCAGTTGTGCTGCCTCCCTGACGTGTTGCCCTGAGCTGTGAGTGCAGGTGCAAGGGACAGCTGGGAAAGGATATTTTAGTCCAGCTCCATTCCCAGAGAGTTGTGTTTATCTAACAGCTGTCCTCAAATTGGTCATGGCCTGAACAATCCCCTTCTGGAGAGAGGTGGGATATAGTGTCAGAGAGGAGGTGTTTGGGGGATTGACTTGCCCTTATAAACGCTGAACCAGTGCAATGGAACCTTGTCATTTCATTCTGCTGCCATTTTGTGAGACCTTCAGTGCATCATTGACCTCCTCCTGGCTCTGTACAACCTCTGTGGGCTCACTGGGTCTGCAGGTGGGTCAGGGCTGTGTCCCAGGTGCTCCATGGCTGCTCCTTTGCAGGTGAAGTACGCCCTGATCAGTGCCCAGAGGTGCATGATCTGCCAGGGGGACATTTGCCGGTACAGGGAACAGGCGAACGACACGGCGAACTACGGCAAGGCCCGCAGGTAGGCACTCAGCTGCTGTGTCCTTCCAGCACAGCTCTGCCTCTGGATACCAGGGATGGATGTCTTTTCATCCCTCAACTTGCCTCTAGCCAAAGAAGTCTTTCTCCTCCTTTTTTAACGTCTTTCCACTTCTCCGCTGTATTGCAGTCTTGTAAAGCTGAAAGGTGTAGCTGACTTTTGCTCTTCCAGAGGGCAAGCTGCCAGATCCAGTCATCCTCCATCTAGAAATGGAGGTGGTGGAAGTTGTCCTGTGCTGATCTTGCAGCAGGGAGGGTTTACACCAATTGCTCTTGTATTGGCTTTTGTATCTGTATGCTCTCACTCCATCAGAACTTACCAGCACTTGTTGCTCCCTGCTTATCTGTGGGGTGAGCCAGGGGTATTCCTTTCTGCAGCTGGATCTGCCCTCTCTTGCCCAGTGCCTCATCCCTCCCCTGGATGGGCACAGCTCTCTGTCTGTGCTCACTCCTGCAGGCAGAGGGCACTTGTGGGGAGGGACAGCTCCCTGCAGAAATGCCAGTTCCAGGGGAAGTTCTGCACCGTTGAGGACAAGGAAGGCAGCCTGATGTCCTTTCAGTAACCCTTTCTCTCTGTTTTTTCCCTTCCCCAGCTGGTACCTGAAGGCTCAGCAAATTGCTCCCAAAAACGGCCGCCCGTACAACCAGCTGGCACTTCTGGCCATTTACACGGTAAGATGCTCCTCGTGCAAGGATGTGCAGGCACAGGGAGAGCCCCTGGGATGGCTGGGAGATTCCATCTGGTAGAGAAAGGCATTGTTTGGGGCAGTGCTCAGATGGTTTGGGTTTTTTCTTAAAAGAAATAAAAAAAAAAGCCGATGGCAGGATGTGCTGTGTGGATTCCAGCTGCAGCTTTGTCAGATACACGCTACTCCCTCAGGGATTTTTGAGGGACTGTTCTGTGGGCTGTTGAGAGTGTAATTGTTTAAAGTGGAAAACACAGCCCACTTTTTGCATGAGATTTTTGTGCTCAGAGCCATCTGTTTGCTATCTTATCACGGAACCTGTGGGCATTGGTCTAAGCAACATTCACACGTGACTTCCCTGGGTTTCAGTTCTGCTGGCTACTTCAGCCATGCAGGAAAATTGACTTCAGGGAAGATGTGGCAGCAGATAATGGAAGCATCATGCTGGGGCACAGAGGCTGGCAGGGATCTGCCAGTTCCCAGCACTGGAAGATGCTGGTTTAAAGTAGAGCAGTTCAGAACTGCAGGGTTCAGAAGCTTCCCCTGTCACTGGCTGGGAAGGACCTTTCTCGCTGTGTCTGTCTCCCAGGCAGTATTGAGAGAGAGGGAAGGGGAAGCACATGGGAACCTGGCTTTGAATGTCCCAGAAGGAGTGGCAGCTCTGAGCCACTTGTTTTTGTTTTGTTGTGCTTTTTGCAGAGGAGGAAGCTGGATGCTGTGTACTACTACATGCGCAGCCTGGCTGCCAGCAACCCCATCCTCACTGCCAAGGAGAGCCTCATGAGTCTGTTTGAGGAGACAAAACGCAAGGTGAGCCTTGGAGCTGGGCTGTGGGATGCTGCACGTGCCTGTGCTACGTGTCGTGTGCTGGAGAGCATGGAGTGAGTGGTGGCTTTTGGACTTAGAGACACTCCTTACCTACTTCTAAGAAGTTTCATGAGAGAGGCAGGCTTCAGAATGAAGGTTTTGGGGTGGTTTAGGCAGCTGAATCTCTTGTTTCTGGGTCACAAACTGATTTAGCTGAGCTCAGCAAAGGCTGTCGATTGCTGTGCTTTGTAGCATGGCCTTGGCATGTAGCACAATCATTGCTTTATTCCATAGGTGCCCCACACCTGTGGGGATGGATGAGGGAGGCTGCAGTGCCCTTGTGCCCCAGGGAGTCACCCCAAATACAGCACATGGGCTGCCACACATTCCTGGGACTGGGCACAGCATTTCCTGTCCTGGGTAGCTGGAGTTGAAAACTACTCACCTGCACTGTCCTATAGAGTCAGAACCAAATTCTGCACCTGTCCATGAGTTAGTGTGGTTGTAAAGCAGGGGAAAGGGCTAATTTTTGCACGTATATGAAATGATGCACTTCCCCTGATCCCTGGGTGATCTGAATGTGTGCCCTGTGTGCCCAGTCCGAGCAGATGGAGCAGAGGAAACATCAGGTGCTGGATGTGAGCCCCAACCGCCGGGGCAAGGGCAAGAAATCCACGCTGCGACAAGTGGGAGATGATGCCACCAGGCTGGAGATCTGGATCCATCCCTCCCACCCCCGCTCCTGCCAGGGCCACGAGTCCGGCCGGGATTCCGAGCAGGACAACGGGCTCGTGAACCTCAGCCCCAGCGACGTGAGTACGGCAGGAGGCGGCGGGTGCCTTCGGCCTCATGTGTTTGGAATGCAGAGGAATGACACTGGAGCTGTTTTGCTTTCCTGTTGCTAAATTTTCCAGTGTTTTGGCTTTTCCCTGTGGGAGCTGTGCCTGGGTCAGGCTGAGGAGCTGGTGACCTCGTGCCTCTCGTGCTTAAGGCATGTTGTTACCATCCCTTTCTTGGCAGCCCGTGCTGGCGTGGCTGATGTGGAACAGGGGAGAGGCACAAACAGAAGATGCTGTAAAATGCTTCTGCTCTGAGGGTGCTAACTTGGGAGAGGTTCCTGGTGGGAAATGAGGTCAGGTGCTGGAAACCAGGGTTAACAGTGACCCTGGAAGTTCTGAGGCTTGTTCTGGAAGTGTGTCACTTGTCCCATTGCCAGATGACTGGAGGTTTGCCCTGGGAATGTGAAAACCGTGGTTTCAATTTCCAGTGTAGGTGTTACATTTGCATAACTTGCTCTGCTGAGAGGCCAGACCAGCACCTGTCTTTTGCAAGAATTAAAAATATAATTAACTGGTGGTGTCTCCTGTGAGCCTGTCCAGCTGTACCTTGCAGGAGGAGCACGGGTGAACTCTTGTTTGTCAGACCCAGGAATGCAGGCAGAGGCAGTGGTGGTTGGGAGCTCATCCTCCAGGAATCTTTGCACTGCTCTGGCACATTTGACTTGCAAGAGAACTTGCCAGGGAGATCTAGGCTGCCTGTCCTAAAATGGCTGTTAAGGATGGGAGTTTAGGAGAACTGGGAAAACCTTCCCTGCACACTGTGAGGCCCAAAGCTTCTTGGATTTGTGCTTTTGTAACGAGTTTGTGACTTCAGCTGGGTGGAACTGGGGTGAAGTCTTGAAGCTTTGAAAGATAAGCTCTGGAACGTTTCTGCAGCATTTTTCAGATGTTCCTGCCCTTGGTTGTTTTCCCTCTCCTCAGCTTTTCTTCTGGGGACTTTTGCTTCCTCAGCATCATTGAAAGGAAGGTGCCAAGCTTTAGCTTCTCCATCAATC
Organism: Illadopsis cleaveri; assembly: GCA_013399915.1. Lineage (NCBI taxonomy): Eukaryota > Metazoa > Chordata > Aves > Passeriformes > Timaliidae > Illadopsis > Illadopsis cleaveri. The sequence continues at coordinate 227,904 of VXBB01004560.1, forward strand.
ACTGATGAAGCTGCTTGGCATGAGATGCTGTGAGTGTTTTTGGGGCACTGATGGGGATTTCTCTTTTGCAGTGCTGTCACAGGAGGCAGTGTAGCAGCTGGCAAAGTGGGAGGCAGTGATGTGTTTGTAGTGCAGCACTTTGTGCTGGAGCTTCCCCTTGCTCTGTTCAGTGGGGTCTGTGCTCTCTGAAGAGCAGCTTGCTGGCACTGTCTGTACGCACTATCTGATATTCACCATTAGTCTTGATTTCTTTCTGTTTGAAACATTGGCTCCTGAAAAGTACGAGCTTTCTGATCATGGAGAAGCCACACCATCAGAAATAGAAGGGCAGAAGGGAGCTGAGGGCCTGGGTTTGGTCACTGTTGGTTTTGGCAGCCAAGATATTTATTCTCAGGCTGCCTGTGCCTGCTGTGGGGCAGCACTCGAGTTGGCACAACTGCTTATGGGGCCATGTCACCCAAAATAACCACGTGGAAAGGAAACCTTAAATCTGTGTCGCTGCCAAAGCTCCTGAGTTGTGAAGCCGTGGGCTGGATGAAGACAGCAGCTCTTTGGGAAGCTCTGGACTCCTTCCTCATCGGAGCTGTAGCCTCTTAGCCTGTTCCTCGCAGCATCCCCGGGTGTTTTGGAGCTGCTTGGCTGGAGAGGAGCCCCGAGTTGCCACTGTGTGGCACTGTTTGGCCTTGGAAAGGCTCTGCCTGGCCGGGACAGGAGCAGGAGCAGCCCTGGTGCTGGCAGCACCTCTGCCCCACATCCCCGGCCGGCAGGAAGGGAACAGCTCTGCTCCCAGGAGACGTGTGCCAGCATTTGTGTGTCATTTTGGGGAAATGAGGCTAAATATGTCATTGCCTCCCCAGTCCCTTCCTTGCCAGCTTCAGCCCTTGAAAAGGCAGAGGCAGGCTGTGTTCTGTGTTGGCCCTGATAGCTGTGCTCTGCAGGTAGCAGAGCCATCAGCCTTATGGCAGCTGTTTCTGGGCCAGAGAAGGGGATTTTTCAAGATAAGTTCAGATGCCAGCAGCAGATCTAACACTGCAAGTAGAGATATAACAGGTGTGGATGCATTCTGGGCAGGGTGTGGGAGAGAGGCTGCCTGCCCCCTTCAGCCAGAGGCTGTTGTTTCGAACCCAGCCACAGGTGGTTTGGCTGTGGGGGTGCTGGCTGTTCTACAGGTGGCAAGAAATCGATTGAGGATGTTTTCTGTCCTCAGTAGTCGCTCTCTTCACTGTGCAGGTGGTGAGGTGCCAGTCCTGTGACGTGACACACTTTGCAGGGAGGTGCTGCACAACTGCTCTCCCAGGAGCTGCTGGTGTGTGTGCTGTCCCTGTCAGCACATGCTAACACATCTCTGCTCAGGGCTCACGTCATTTTCCCTTATGCAGTTCTATACAAAGACCTCCAAAATGCTTTATTTCAGGGTCAGAAGCCCACAGCCTGGAGTTAGTAATGTGGGATGGCAGGAGTGAAAAGGTCAGCTCAAACCTCAGCCATTTCTGGGCTGAGGGAAGCATGTGGGGCTGGCAGTTTGCCTTGCACTGTGCTTTTAGGTAGAGGCTTGGCAGAGCTGCCTCTTTCACAGTTTGCTCCATCCCCTTTCCTAGGAAGATGCAGAACTGGAAGAACATGCCACCTGTGCACACCAAGAGGTGTAAATCTGTTTTTGGCCCCTTCCCCTGTCACTGGATTTGGCACTGCTGGCACACAGGACAAGGGACAGTTTCAGAGCGAGCTGAGGAGGTGTTTGATTTGCAGCCTGGCTGTTTTGTGCTCAGGGTTTTGGCTGTTTTGGCCACAGCCTTTTGGGGTTTCATTCTGTGAACGGCTGCTCTCTGTGGTCTCTTGTACATTGCATGCTTCTGGGTGTGCAGGGGCAGGATGGCCCAGGCTGACCCTTTACCTGGCAATATCTGGTCACTTTGTGTGCGATTCCAGTGGGAAATGCTAAAAAAAGAGGCTGAACAAATGAGCAGTCGTGTTGGTGAGCTGAAGAGCTGAGCCTCTGCCATTTCTTCTCTGTCACTGGTTTCGTTTGCCATGGCTCTGTATTCATCTTAAGTCTGATAGTACCATAAACAGTTCGCTCTGCAGGCTGTGAATTGGTAAAGTAAACAGGGCAAACGGGCTGTCAGTCTCTTGAGAAAGTGCTAATATTACACTGAGTTTGAGATTTTAATCACTCCTGTCAGGAAATGCTGAGTTAAGGTTCTCACAATTGCTGCTGCCTGCTGCCTGTGCTCTGCAGCAGGCACTTCCTTGTGCTACCACGCAGCGTGCAGGCACTAATAAAGATTGCTGCAGCTAAGATTAGGGAAGAGAGGTTTTCCCTTGGCAGGCCAGTAATTGAATAATACTTCTCTCCAGATGTCTGAATACTTCATCATCATTAAAGAATTAAGTCTCTTAGCCTCTTTGTGAGAGGTCAGTCTTGTAGAGCCATCAGAAGTTTGGTAGGGCCACCAGAAAAGCTCTTGGGAAAGCAGAGGCCAGAGTCAAGATCTGCTGTCACAGCCCTGTGCATCAGCTGCAGGAACATTCCCATTTTCCTCCAGCCTGCTGGTCAGGGATAGAGGTTTTGGATGTGCCTGGTGCTGGGTGCCCATGGAGCAACAGGCCCTTTGCAGTGGCAGAGAAATTGGGATGGAATCATTAGCTCTGGAATTCAGAGCAGGTTCTAACTTCCATTTCTTTACCCAGACTTTCTTCTCAGCAGCAGGGGAGTGTGGAACACTGCACCAGGGTTTCCATGAGTGAGCAGTAAATACAACCATGAGGCAATTTTGGGAATGCCTGTGCATCCAGGAGCATGGGCAGGACCTTGGGGCTGCCCAAGCTGCTTCGTCAACAGAGCCTATGTGTCATCAGGGAAAAGGGTCCCTGTTCCAGTCAGCTCCTGCATGTTTCACATCCTTTTTTCCTTGGTGATGTTTGTTGTTCCTGCTCTGTGCACTTGTTCCTCTTGGGCAGCAGCCACTTGGGTGACTGGGCTGGCTCCTTCTCCTGCCTGGTTTCAATCCATGCAGTTTTTCATCTGCTGGAGCTTGGGCTCTGCTTCTGGAGGGATAAAAACTGGTGGCAGTTGTGGTGGGGGTTTCTTGGCCATTCTGCTCCTTTGGGCTGCCCTTTGTGGATCAGTGACACACAGGACCAGAAGTGACCCCTGTTCAGAGTTAGGGTTGTCTGGATGTCACTGCCTCTGCTCCCTGGGTGTGTCTGGTTTGTTCAGAGGCTGCTGTGGTGTGAGCTGGGTGTCTCTCTGAGCATGGCCAAACTTTGCTCATGCAAATATACCCCAGAGACAGCCCTGTTTCTGAGAGCTTCTCCCTCCACTCTCAGCTCTTCCCCTCACCTTGTTACTCTGTTCCATTACACATGACTAGAGGTAAGTGACAGGCAGAAGTGGAAATGATGTATTGCTGTAATGATGGTTGTTCTTCCGTACAGATGCACGGAGGAGAGGCTGCTTGGGGAACTCATTATTTTTGGTGCATCCCTGCCAGGCTGGTGGGAGCATTTCTCCTCACTGCCAGCATGGCTGGGTGGTTTCACTCAGGACAGTGAAAGATTGATCTTTTCTTTGCAGACTCCTGTGAATAATCTTTGCAGGATGAAGTACAGGGCTCCTACAGGGCTCTCTCATTTCATCCTTCCATGGTGTCAGGTGGGCAAAGCCCTCAGAATGGTCCATTTTAGGAGCCTGTGATCTGGAAAATGAGCCAGGCAGCAGGGGCTGTGCCTGTGGTTTAGATGGGCAGGGTGAAAACACAGACTTGCTGCCTTCCCCCCACTGCTGGGGCATGGCTCCCCAAAAAGGTAACTCTGCAGGCTGCAAATGATGTCCTGTGCTGACACTTGCATGCTTTTAGGGGTTTTTTAACCCAAAACTAGGTGCTGCTGCAGAGAGTGGAGGGAATGGGACCAACTAGCCCAGCAGTGCCTGGACATGCCCTGTGTGCTGCTGCTGGAGCAGTTCCCGCACCAGTTAAACCTCTGAGCCCCACCAGAGCAGTGGTGTGGGTGTGTCCCCAAAAGGAGGGAGTGTCCCCGTGGGTTTTTCTCATGGAAGGAGCCAGTGTAACACACACAAGCTCTTAGAGTGTCAGCACCTTGTCACAGGAGGGTGGCTTGTGCCAGGAGGTTTGTCCCATCTATGGTTAGATGCTCTCTGGTATTGGATGTGATCCTGCTGTGTTCTGGGCTGTCCTTGCTGTCAGGGGATGGCAGTGCTTCCTCCCCCAGCCTGCTCCTGATCCACACCTCTGCAGAGCTGCCAGCCCCTGCTGAGCCTCCCCTGCAGCACTACAAGAAGCAGAGATGCTCTCTGGGGTGGGAATGCCAGACACCAGCAGTCAGCTAAGGGCTGCCTTTCCTTATTTCTGGCCTTTATCCACCGCCCACATGAGAGAACAGCAAGAGCTGTTGCATCCTTAATCTTGGTGCCCAAAGCGAGACTTGAGAGGGAGAAGAGTGGAGTTCCCTCTGTCCTGCCCTCATTTTCCTCACCCCCTCAAGCTTGCAGGAAGCTGTTGGGTTTGGTTACTCATTCATGGAGGTCAGGACTAGGTCTGGGGTTTTTTTTTTCCTTTGTGTTTAGGAAACAGTTTACAAACTGTTTTGAGCACGGGGGAGCTGGTGGCGTGTGAAAGAGGCTTGTCAGCCTCTTTACTGCTGGACTTGCATTAATTCTCTGCCCTGCCTCCTTTTCTGTAATCTCTTTCTTGGTTGGCAGCATGAGTATTTCTGAGTGCTTTCCCCTGCCTGCAACCCCTCTGCCTCCTGATATGACCTCAGCCACCAAACCACCTTGGGGCTTTATTTTTACTTGAGCCGTTTTGGTTCGCGTGGCGAGGTTGGTTTCTTTCCCTCAGCAGTGTGAAGTTCTCTGCAGAGGAAGTAAAAGAGTGCCAGGCTGCAGTTGAAACTGGTTAAACACCAAAACCACACTCCTGGTCTTGCTGGGTTTGAGACGTGACACTCAGCCATGCAACTCAGCACTGGCTTTTTCTGCCTGCCAGTTGTGCACCATCTCTGCTTGCACTTTGTTTTTTTAATAAATTGTGTTCTCGCTTCAAATTCCTGATAAAAACCTTCTCAGCTGCAATTCCTGTGTCAGCAATCCAACCAGAAAATGCTGTTCCACTTTGCCTGGGCCTGTGATGTTCCGTGGATGCTCAGTGCTGCTCCACCAGAGCCCAATTCAGCCTGTGCACTCATGTCATGTAGAACCCAAATGTTGCTTTCCAGCACAACTTGACTTTTTGTCACTACCCAGAAAGTGAAGACTGAGCTATTTGTAACAGTTTCCAGAAGTTGGTGTTGATATTTTCCCCCCTCCTCCTTCTTCTTTTTAGTTGGTGGTTTTATTTAACTGCGAAGAACAAGGCAGGGACTCATGTTGCCTGAATGAGAGAAACCCTGGCATGTTCTCCTTCTGGCAGCAGGCATCTGGTGCTAATGTGTGTGGTGGATCAGAGGTGGGAGCACTACAAGGACATCAATGAGTTGTGCCTTTGTGAGGGGCTCTGCTCTATCCCTGTGCTCAGAGAGGCTGTGATGAGGGCAGAGAGACCTCATGTTCCAACAAGTTTCTCATACCCCAAAACCAAGTACAATCATCCAGAAACCGCCTTTCCCGGTCAGTCACTCTTCCCTCATTTCCTCTCCTGCTGGTGCTGATCAGGCAGGGATTTGTGTGTAACCAAACCCCCTCCTGCTGCTGCACACGAGGCCTTTCTCAGAGCAGTGGGTTTGATGATCCTGGTGCTGCACAGTGGTGTTGGGAGGGAGAGTTTGCACTTGAGATGAGAATGCTGCCAGAATTGGCAGTACTGGTAAAGGAAGTAAAATATCTTAATAGCAGGGTTGGGAGATTTCCCAGAGCAGGGTGAAGGCTGTAGACGCTGATTTCTCTTGAGATCTTCTTTTTGTTGTTAGACTAACCTTGATCTCTGTCTGAAGTTGGCCCAGGCCAACGTTTCCTGCTGTCTGTTGTAGACATTTTGAGATTGGCACCTCATATCCCACAGCCAAACCTCTTAACTCTGCCATGGGGAGTGTTTATTCCTCTTCAGTGTCAAATGAGCCATTTCCAGACAGGCTTTGTATCCACTGTGGAGGTGGGTACTAGGAAAGAAACTTCCTTCCGGAGGATCAGGGAGTGGAACCTGCTGGAGTCTGTGTCATTTCCTTTGTCCTTGGCTCTACTCCTCCTCCCCAGCAGATTTCACTGCTGCATAATTCCAGGTGGAGAGGGAGATGCAGCAGGGTGAACAACTACCTGTGAGGGAGCCTGAGGCACAGCCTGGCTGGGAGCAGCTCCTGTTATCCCGGATGGAGAGCGTGGCTGGGAGAGTGGGGATGTGAAGGTTGCGTGAGATGATGCTGTCATCCTTCTGGAAGGCTCTGTCTCTGCTCAGCCTGTTGTCCAAATGTCTCCTCTCTTGGCCCAACTCCATCCTAAGCCTTTCAGGGTTCGATCTCTTCAGTCTTCACCCTTCTTAATTCCTAATATTATCTCCCTCCTTTGTGCTTTAACCCCACGAATAATCTACTCTGGAGTAGTAAAGAAGCCTGACAACACCCTGAGCTGCCTTAGCAGCTGATCTCTTACAACCAGAATTCATCACACGTTTCTTTGTGTCAGTTTTCTGTCACAGGAAGGTGAACACTGTTTATTCCTGGCAAACAGCGAGTGTTTGAGTATAAGCTGCTTTTGGTTGGGGCTGCTTTAGTGTACATGTGGTCTCCCCCTTACCTGCTGGACACAGAAAGCTCTGTCTGGGCTTTCAGTGCTTAACCAGATGCAGCCTTGAAGAGCTGGGCTTGTATCCTAAACGACCTGCAGCACCAGAGCCAATTTGTGAAAAGTTTTGTGTCAAAAGTGAACTTGATATCTCAGCTGAGGACTCTCTGGCATGTTTGCATAGATTCAGAGAGTTTATGGTCAGCAGGGACCATTAGATCATCTAGTCTGATCTCCTGTATATCACAGGTCCTTAAATTTCACCCTGCTACTCCTATGTGAAGCCAAATAACTCGTGTTTGGCTAAAGCAGTACTTCCAGAAACACATCCAGCCTTGAGAATCCACCCTTTTCCTGGGGAGTTCATTGCAGTGATAATTGCACTGGTTTTGAGACACTTTTACCTTATTTACAGAGTGAATGTTCCCAGTTTGTTCCCATGCTTTGCTCTTCTGCAAATGTAAAGAGCCCTTAAGCACCGTGGAGGCACTTTACACCCAGCAATCCAATCGCCTCCCAGTCTTATTTTGATAACACTGAACAGATTGAGCTGTTGAAAATTTTCACTGCGAGGCATCAGTTCTAGCCTTTGAATCACTTTTATGGCTGTTCTTCTGGATCCTTACCAATTTTTCAGCATCCTTTTAAAAATAAGGGCACTAGAGCTAGATGCAGTATTTCAGTGTCATCCCCCACGGTGCCATATTTAGATGTGAATGTGCTGTCCAGCCTCTGCTGTGCTTGCACGTCCAAGGGATGTGTTTAATCCTTTTTGCTGGACATTGCGTTGGGAATTCAGCCATTGTGGTCCCTGAAGGCTTTGTGGAGAGGCTGCCTCGGGCACGATCTCCTGGAGACTTCATTTTCCATGTGATGCCAGATGAATAACATGACATTTGGTGCTGGAAACCCCGAGATTTTGAAGCTGTTATAATAAACCCCGTGTGAATGTTCTGTAGCCATCATTACTTACTGCTCCAAATGGGCAGTTTGACAGCAGAATTTCCTTTTATTGATTAAAATCATTGCTAGTGAGTCTCTGCCATCTTCTTTCCATCCAGTTCAGTGAGGGTCCCTGAAGATCTCTCTTTAAGAGGTTATTAAATCAGTTTATTCGTTTAATGATAATATTTTTTCAAGAATGCTGCATATTACTAATTCATGGAAACCAAATTTAGATACAAGCTTGGTTGAAAAGGAAGTAACACACGTATAAACATTCAATTTGACCTGCTTTCGTTGAGTTGAAAGTTCTGCTAGTAAATTCGTTACTAAATTATGTTGAATTTATTTAGAAGTCAGATACTTGTTCTGGAGCCAATGAAGTTACCATAGCTTGATCTTTATGTTACTAAAGTAGATAATTTTCTTCCTTAACATTTTTCCTCTCACCTGCTCCCTGCTGGGATGAAGGAAGAACTCAAAAGCTCACTGCTTTTGCCAGGGGGCTTCTTAAATTCTTCTTCTTCTCTTGCTGGGTTGATGGCTTGTAACCCTTACAGCTGTGAGATGTGTCCTGGAGCTGCTGCACTGCGGGGAGCTGCAGGAGTGTCTCAGTGTCTCTTTACCTGTAAATTAAATTTTTTTATGCCTCAAGGCCATGATGCATCAGGGTTCTCTCTCTCTTCCATGTCATAGCAAATTGGATTTTACGTTTGTGCGGTGTCTGATGTTAAGTAGCAGGATTTGCACTGGAATTGCTTCTCCTGCTACAGAAATGAATCCGTTTCAGGGCAGGACATTGCTCTGCTAAGCAGAAACCTACACTAAACACGTGGCAAGAAGCAGCCAAGGCAAGCCCTGTATCCATTTGTGGTTGCAGGTGGTATATGAAGAGGAGTGATTATGGTAATTAGCCCAGCTGGAATTTGCCCACAGCTCTGTGGGTACCTTGTAAACAGTGCAAAAATGCCAGACAATCTTAACAGCCCTTTTGTCTCGTCTCCTTTATGTAGGTAGCCATTTGCACAAAACCCTTTCCACCAGCACTTTGGTGGGGTTGCACCTGTAGCAGTAAAAATTCCTCTTGGTATCCTGCCACTTGAGCCCTCTGCAGCATCCTGGGCTTTTCAGGAATCTCTGTATCAGTGTTGGACTGGGTGCTCTGAGAGAGCTGCCTGTGGAAAAAGAGGAATAATCTTACTGTGATATATCTAACCCTTGAGCTGGGAGTGAGAATATGGCACGTTTTGAGTGCCTGGATGTTATTTCACACAGTTCTCAGCAAGGAAGCTGTGCCTGGAAAAGCCTGACTGCCCAAGAAACCCTGAAAATATTTGGGATGAGTGTGATACGTGTTTTGGAGCAGAGCTGTGTGGCTCTGTGGTCTGTATCCCAACCCCTTGTCACTGAGGAGACCCTCAGACTCAGGAGAACGTCCTGCTGTGCTCCAAGCCCTTCCACTCCAGTGGAGACAGAGCATTTGTTACAGGCAGTTTTGCATCTGGTCTCTTGATTAATGGACTTGTCTTTTGCAGCCTATTTTGACTCTGACACCGCTTTCTGCTCCACAGATGCTTTGCTGATGTTGAAGAAAGTTTGCCTCGCTTGATAAAGACCAGATCCTGGAATTTACTTCCAAACCTGAAGTAACAATTTTTAACTTGAAACGCTTTTTCCCCAGGAGTCACTTCTCCAGAATCTTTCCCTTATTTGGTGCCTCCTTCACAGCTGGGGCCGATGCTCAGGTGCCAAAGCTCTGTGCACTCCTTGCCCGGAGCCAAACGGGTTCAAGCGCAGCAGTGCCACTTCCCAGCCCTGACCATGGCACTCCTTCTCCTGTGCTCTCCTGTGGCATTTCCAGCATTGCTCTGCTGGGGTGGGGACACTATTTTCAATGTGCTCAGTGCAGTATCTGGAGGTTAAATGTTGCTTTCTTCTCTGCTGGCTGGAGACAAGGCCGACCTTTCCTGAAGCTGCCTGAGTAGTTCCGCGTTGCTGTCAGGCCGTGCTCCCCGCGGCCTCAAGGAGATTTGAGCTGGCTGTTCAGCCCCATTGCTCTCTCTGCTCTTTTAGCTGCTCCACCAGAAGTTGTTAGTCACTGTTGATTCCTTCCATGGCAACAAATCCAGTTGGGTTGGTGGCGAGGTGTGTGAATGCTCCCCGAGCAGCACTGGCCTGCTTCCTCTGGTGAGGTTGCCTCTTCCCAGGTGGATTTAGTCTGTCTGCACATGCTGACTCATGACAGCTGAAACAGCTGTTTTCAGCTTCAGGCACTACTGTGTGCAGGGACCCCTTCTTCTTCTTGACAGCTGGTTTGTTTTTATAACTAATGCCTTCACTATATGCTCATAACTTCCATATCGGTGATGCCCGCTTTTCAGCTGGAAGGGCCAAAATCCAGTTTTTGACATAGTTTTGTTGTTGTATAAGCTTTTCTTGATGGGCTTTTCCCAAGTGAGCAGCTGGGACGATCCAAATTTGGTTTCCTGGCCCAAGGAGCAGTGTTGCCCACAAAGGGCAGCAATGTCAGTGTACTGGGAGTCCTGGTCTGGCATCCTGATATTGCCATGAGGACCATTTTTGGGAAATCTTTGGAGGGGGCTGCTTTTGGGCTGCACAATCAGTGAGAAGAAAGCAGTAAGTTGTTGTAGGTCTCGTGGTAGCACTGTCAGGGTAGTGAGCATGCTGACAGTGCTTTTGGGAAGTGTTCCTCTCCACCATGTGAATGCAGAGCAGCAGGTGACAGAACTTCCTCCTCTGTGCCAGGCCACTCATGGAGGTCGCTGTTTCCCTGTCCTGTGAGAAGCTGAGTTTGATGGGAGGAGCTGAGAGGGCTCCCAGAGGCTGAGGGACAGGTGAGTCAGTAGGGAAACAGTCATCTGGAGAAAAGCCCAGTCAAAGCAGCCCCATGGCCTTAGCATGAACCCGAAGATGAAAGGTCCAAAGTTGAGTGATGAGCTTGTCAAAACCTTGAGGCTGTGAGAGAAAAAGTGGTGAAAGGAGTGTGAGGTGCCTGCTTGAGATGCCACAGTGCTGGGGTACACAGGGCTCTGCCTGGGCTTGCTGGGGTTGTGATTTAAGTTGGCAAGAGGCATGAAACATGCTTCATTCCTAGAGGCAGGTATCACATTTCCTTAAAAATAATTATAAGTGAGCACATATCTCTGTCCCAGTTCTGTACTGATTGCTGGGATGTGTGACTGGTGAGTCCTTGGGATTGTGAGTGAAAAGGCTGAGTGTGAAACTTGCTCTGAGAAAATAGGGGTGAAGCCAATGTCCTGACAAGCCCTCCTGGAGCTGAGTGTCTATGGACACTCTGGGCATGTCCCTGCTGGGTGTCACTTTCCATTCAAGGTGGGGAATTTTGGTTTTCCCCCTGCTGCCAGTAAAGTGTGGGGATTGCAGAGCACTCCTGGGGCCGTGGGTGAATGTGGGCCTTGGAGGAAAATTTCTGCCCCAATTTCTTCTTTCCCCCACCTGCAGCCTGCCCATGAGTGTTGCTGTGAGTAGAGACGGGTCAGGCCACAAGCTCCTTCTCTTTTCCATATTCCCCCTCAAAGGATGCAGAGGATGGACCCCCTCCTCCAGCTCTTGCACAGGATCTTGCTGTGGGGCAGAGCACTGCCCACCACCCCACCAAGGCTCTTGCACTGAGCTGGGGTCTGTGATTCCTTAGATTCCTTAGGCTGTGTCTGTGTCAGGGTCTGTGATTTCAGCCAGAGCTGGTCACAGACCAGCTTTTTGCCTCCACAAGCTGTTGCTGGAAAAAAAGGACCTGTTAAAGGCTTCAAGCTCTCAATTATCAGTGTCCTAAGGTGAAGAATCAGCTATATCCAAACTTCACTGGCAGAATGAATAAGGGCTTTGCTGTGCTGTCCCAGTATTCCCCAGTCTCTTCTGGGTTCCATCTGCAGAGTTAATAAAATGGTGGCAAATCAAGTTGAGTTCTAGTGGAAAGGGCTCTTTAGGGCAGCAGTAAAATAGTGAGTAAGCAAGAACCCCTTGCTGCGGGGGCCAGTTTAATTGGTCTGGCTTGTTTTATGAGACAGGTTTTATGTTTAAACTCGCTCATGGCCCAGGAGCGACTCTGCAGCAGGGCATCATTCTCCTGCATGGATCCTCTGGGAACGCAGCCGGGTTAATTACACCTCACTGAAGGTGCAGAGCAGCTGGCATCAGTCATGGCTTGAGCCCAGGAGCTCAGCAAATGGGGCTGGGAGGTGGCACCAGAGCTGGGATGCCAGTGACAACTGTCCCCTGCAGCCAGCCCTGGCAGAGAGCTCTGGAGGCATTGGTCAGTGCCTGCCCTGCGTCCTCTGGCGTGTGCCCAGTTCCTGGCTGGGCACTGCCACAGCCCTGCCAGATAATCTTATCCTCTCCCTGTGAGTGGAAGTGGGGGAGTTGAAGCTGTAAAAGCCCTGGGTGGATTGGAGCAGCGTGGTGGTGCTCTGGGTCGCTCCTGGTCAGCGTCTCCCTCGCAGCACTCGGGGCCTGGCTTTTCTCAGCGTGCTGAGGCTGTGCAGGCACAGGCGGGAGAGGAAAACCTCCTGCTCTGGGGAAGGTAAAAGTGAGGCCAGTCCACTCCTGCTGTGACACAGCCACCCCCAGGGCCAGGCTGAGGGAGTGCTTACCCACCAACAGCCTTCCTCAGAGCCCTGTAGATAAGGACTGGGAAAGCCCAGAGCTGTGCTGAGCGAGCAGAGGTGGCCTGGAGCAGTAGTAAGTAATTATTCAAGTCAGGTTTTGGAATCAGGGGACCAAAGCAGGGCAGGAAGCTGCCTTCACACCGTGTGCTACAGCCAGCTCCCCTGGGTCCCCTTAGCTCCATGTCCAAAGAATCATGGAATGGTTTGGGTAGGAAGGGACCTTAAAGACCAGCTAGTTCCAACCCCCCTGCCATGGGCAGGAACAGCTTGCACTAGAGCAGATTGCTCAGAGCCTCATCCAACCTGGCCTTGACCACTTCCAGGAATGGGGCATCCACAGCTTCTCTGGGCTGTTATGCAGGGTCTCAGAGGCTCTGCTGGCACATCTGAACACTGTCTCTAACACCAGATAAATGAGGGGATGAAGCATCACCCCAATCCTCCCTTGCTTCTGGAAGTTGCTCCTGGCAGGGCACAAACAAGTGTGAGTGCTGCTGCTGAGCTCTCTGTGCTGGCTGCTCTGCAGAAAAGTGCTGGGGAAAACATCCTTCTCCCTCTCTGCCTTGTCTAGCAGCTGCTCTGCCTCTGACACAGTCGGGAGCATAGAACAGGCTGCTGCTGGTGGTTGTGGGGCTGTGTTTTTCTGTCGATGGGAATGCTAGGGGGGAATGCTGCCTTTGGAGACTCCTTTTCCAGAACCCCTTAGGCTGTGCTAAGCTTTGAGTTGGTTAGACAGGGGCGAGGAGAGCTTTGCCTAGAGTGCCTGAGGTGCAAATATGAGATTTGGGTTCTTGGAGTGCAAGTATCGGGTTTGGAGTGCCCGGGATACAGGTATCAGATTTGGGGGTGCAGTTGTTGGGTTTGGGGTGCCCAGGGTGTGGGGTTTGGGCTCCCGGGGCTCAGCAGCCCTGTGCAGGATCACAGGACCCGGCAGAGGGTGCTGTGTCTCCACCGCCTCTCCCTGCTCCGGTTCCAGCTCCAGCTGTTTGGCACTTGCCTCTGCCTCTGTGCATGATGTTTGTAAGAGTTTGGGCATGTCCATTTGGTTCCCATCTCCAGTGCCACCCCCAGCATCCAGGCCAGGTTCTTCTGTCACTGGGGACATTCTTAATTCACAGGAAATAGGAGAGAGTTTAATTGTTTTCTCCTCTCTCTCTTTTTTTCTTTTTTTTTTTCCCATGCAGCTGAACAAAAGGTTCATCCTCAGTTTTCTCCATGCCCATGGGAAGCTGTTTACCAGGATTGGGTAAGTGTGCAGGATGTTTATTTTATTTTCCTACATTACAAGTCTTTTTGGAATTTAATATTGTTAGCAACTAAGCTGTGTTTGGAGCTGAGGGCACAGGGTGTGAATTCTTGCAAGCCTGGCCTCCTGGTTCTTATTCTCCTTACCCGCCCTCCAATCCACACTGGTTGGAGCTTGGGCTTTTCCTTTCCCCCACCTCAAAGGCCATTCTTGCCCATGCACCAGGACCCTCTGGCAGAAGCTGAGCTCAGATGGTTCACACACACAGAAGGGACTAGAGCCTGTTTTTTCTCTTTCCCATCACCTAACTGTGCTCCTTCCCCTTGAACTTGTGGGTTTAACCCCCTCTCTTCCATTGCCCTCACCCAGTGCAAAGGTGGCTCCTGGGGCTCTCAGTGGCTGTTGCCTGTCATGATCACAAAGCCATTGAGGCAGATCCACATGGTGGCTGAAAGCTGCCATCCAGAGTGTGACAAAACAAGCCTTGCCCTTCATCTCCTCGCTGCCATTTCAGTGAAAGCCCCGTAGCTGAGAGCTGCCCTCGCTGTGGGAGCTGGTTTGTACAAAGTGCCCTTGGCAGTAGCTGTCAGAAATGGGTTTCAAGTAATTGAACAGCTCCCCTTGAAACAAAGCAAGCCTGATCCTGGCCTGGGCTGAGATCCCAGCCCAGGGGACATCCTTATGACCCCGAGGGCAGAGCTCAGCCTTGCAGCTGATGGGCTTCCCATGGAGCTGCCTCTTCTCCAGGTCAAGACTGGCCTTTGCTGTGGGAGCAGCTGGTGAGGGCAGACCCCATGTGTGTCTCTGACAGTGGTGGTCTCTGCTTGAGCCTGCCAGTGCCTCGGAAGCAACCAGAGTCTCCTGAGCTCTGTTGGCTCCTTCATTCTCCTGTGGGACTGCTGACTACAAGTCATCAGGCTGAGAGGCCTTTTCCAGGTGTAGGTAAAGGGAGTGTGGGTGCAAAGTGACATTTGTCCCTGCTGGGAGCAGCTCAGATCCTGCCACACAGCAGCACCTCAGCACTTGCTGTGTCCAGTGCTTACAGGGATGACCACTCAGGAGGAGCCCTTTGGACCCTTCACAAAAAACAGGGAAGCAGGGGCTGGTGATTTGTTGGAGCTCCAAACATCTGAGGGGTCCCTGCTGATCTCTGCCTGAGTCACAAGGCACTGATTATCCACTCATAGACCACCAGGCTGTCCTGCAGCGAGGAGGCAGAGCTGGGTGTCCTCCTGCCTGCAGGAAAAGAGGAGGAGAACTGCCAGAGCCCACAGAAAGTTTGTGAAGTGCAGGGTCTGTGCTGGAGGGCAGAGCATCCGGGGAGCTGCTGGTCCCCAGCGCGGTGGGGCCGCGCTCGCGGTCGAGCTCCGGTTGAACGGATGCCAGCAGGGGATTAATGGGGATGTAGCAGAGATCAGTTGCACATTTGGCTCCTGAGACTTTTTTGTGAAATTAAGATGCAGCGTTTCAGGCAGTTGCTTCCCAGGACAGTCATTTAGAAAACCCAAGTATGTTTAATGGTACAATATGCCCTGAAGTACTTAGAAGGGAACTAGAAAGTAATACCATGACACAGGAAGAGAAAATCGTCCAGCCCTGCTAAACAGCTTCCGTGCTTAAAATAGGTAAAAGGTGAGGAATTGCCAAGTCCTTTCTGGGCAGGATCTTTGGTGATTTATCTGGAGAAAAATATGGAAAAGATGATGTTGTCCTAATTGGACTCTTGCTCCTAAAACCACAGGTAAGCAATTTATTAAAAGCTTCCGCTCGGCTCCTGACCTGCTGGTTCTGAGCTCTGTGGGGTTACTGCATGCTGTTCCAGATGTGCTGTGGTATCAAAGCACAGGTGGTGGAGCTGAGGAAGCCCTCACTCCTTCTTGTTGTTATTCCCTGGCAATAATCTTCATCTCCTCAGTAACAACCCATCCTGCAAAGGGCCTTTCCATCCCCAGAGTGCTGTCTGCCCTAGGAGGATGTTGCTGCATACACTGGATGTGGTCTGAGATTTCTCAAAATTAGGAAGTCTTTAGAAGCAATCAGTTTGCTCTAATTCTCTGGCTGTGCCCCAAATCCAGAGAAGTTGCTTTTTGCAGGGGGAAGCAGTGCATTTGTACTGACAGAGCTGCTCCATTCTGCACAGCTACAAAGTACAAGGAGACTATTTGTTCCAGCCCATGTTTTTGGGAAGGTAACAGAGATTTTGAACAGTGCCCAGGGAGAGGATACCCTGCTGGTAGGCAGACCCGGGTGATGAAAAGCACCCATGAAATATGGCTAAGAAGAAAGCCATTTCTGTCTTTAGAAATAAAGCTGTCACTGTCCTGAAATCTGTTGGGGAAGCCCAGCAGAATTGCCCATGTGGGTTACCAGAAGTGGCTCATTAATCCAGCCCGTGGTGATATCACAAGATCTGAATCTCTTGGGGGCAAGATAGAGGAAATTGCTGTGGAGGCCCCCGAGGTTGCCTGCCCCGGCTCCAGATGCCTCACCCTCTCTGGGTTTTGGCTCCCTCACTCCCATGTGGGCACTTGATAATGTCACTGATGACTGGTGTGGGCACTTTCTGGGAGATACTCAGTCTGCTGGGTCTGGCTGTGGCTTTTTCTAGGGTAGGAACAAGAATCAATACAGCAAACTCTGCAGAAGAGGCAGTGGGACAGGAGGACCTCCCCCCTCCGTATTTCCCAAGGTTTTGGGCAGCTTCTTGGTTATAAAATTGTCTTCATGGGACACCAGGTGAGGGCTGTTGTGGGCAACCACACTTCAGTCATTTTTGGGGTTTGACTGTGCTCTTTGCGATAATTTCAATTTTTCACCCCACTTCAGCTGGGAGGTTGCTGAGGATCCAACAGCTCTGATAAGTGACCTCAGCTAATTCCCTCAGCCATGAGGAGCAGGATAAAGGTGTCAGATTTCCGTGGGCGCTTGTGAGTGGTGTTGAAAGCTCACCCCATCCCCAGCCGTGGCCCCGCAGCCGCGGGCTGCTGTGTCCTGACGCGCGACAGCGGCGCTGCGGCTGCAGGGACCCGCTCCAGCTTTGACACTGTCAGCAGCTCCACCAGTCACAGAGTCCCTGTCCTGTGGGGCTCCAAGTGATGAAGTTTCGGGGCTCAGTCACTGGGATTGTGTAGCCTGGGGGAGACAGGGCTCGGTGCCATGCGATCCGATGTTGCAGCGAGGAGTTCTGGAGGAAGCATGCTCTGGCCGGCATTCAGTGCAGTGGAATTGCCACATCCGCAATGTGGCACCAGTGCGTGCATTTTGCTGCAGCCTTGGGAGTCCCGTGGGCTGCTCCTGGTCCAAGTGAGCTGCTGGCCCCTTGGCACCTCTCCCAGATTGGTAGAAGTCAGTAGAAAAAAATGGTTGGTCAGAAATGACTCATAAAGGCCGTGTTTTCCTGCCAAAAGAATGCTGCCTGTCGGTGACAGAGCAATCCCTCACTGCCCTGTCTAAGGAAACAGCCTGCACCTTCATTCCCCACCACTCCTGGCTGGGAGACAGCACCCCAGGGATCCCCCTTCCCCAGGAGATGTGACACGGGCTGAGCCGTGCCCATCTCCCACCCCACATCCCAGGGCACAGCCTGCTCTCTACAGTCTCTCTCTCTTGTCTGCAGGATGGAGACTTTCCCTGCGGTGGCTGAGGAGGTCCTGAGGGAGTTCCAGGTGCTGCTGCAGCACAGCCCCCCTCCCATCGGAAGCACCCGCATGCTCCAGCTCATGGCCATCAACATGTTTGCAGTGTACAACTCCCAGCCCAAAGGTACCACGTGCAGCTGGAGGGGAAACTGGATGGGGATCAGCCACTCCCCATGTGGAGAAGGGTGGGGGACACACCAGATGGGGAGGTGGGAGGGGTGGTTGGATGTCTGTGGGTGTCAACACAAAGGGACCTTGGCTGTGCCTTTGGAGCTGGCTGAGGTGTCTGAGGAGTGAGGAGGCATCTCATCCCCCTGGAGCCTGAGTCATCAGCACAGAAGGAGGATGCTGCTTTATGGATCTGCCTTCCCAGCGTTTAAGCTGGGCTCTGCTCAGTGCTTGTGCTGGCACCAGAAGGGCTGAGACAGTCTCACAGGCTTCAGCTGTTGGCTGTGGCTGCCTCTGTCCATGCAGGTGGGTGGGGGATGTGATGCCACACTCTGAAACACCAGGTTGGAGCCTGTGCCCCATGTTAATGCAGAGAACAACACAGACCTAGTGTTAATTACTCTCCCCCTCTCACTTCCTCCATTCACCCAGCAGCCTGGATGGTCTCTACCACTGACAAGTTTAACGTGCTGGGCAACAGAGATGCCACCAAACCAGAGCCTCTTCACTGAGTTAAAAATGATGCTTCCAGGGATTGTATTTTTCCGTGTGTTCCCTCCAACACGCACTCAGCAGCAGGTACCCAGGTCTGCCTGAGCTGTGAGTTTGGGGGCAAGGATGGGGCTGCTCTCCCTGGGTGGGAGGAAGCAGCATTTCACATCCTGATGCCTTAGGATTTAGATCCCAGAGATGAAGGCCTCCAGCTGATGGATTTCAGCTAAGGCCAGCATATGGGTGATCAGACTGAGCCCCACAGAGCTGCTGCTGGAAAATCCCTCCTTCATGAGCCAATTCACCACTGGTCAGGTCAAGGTCAGCTGATGGAGCAAACTGGCACAGGCCAGAGGGCTGGGAAGTGGCTCCTGTGTGCTGTGCCTGCCTTGCAGGCACTCTGTTCTCCTGGAGGGAGCTGTCAGTCCCACTGGCAAGGCAGCCTTGCCCTCCTGCCTGCCAGATGCCAGCCAACAATGGCGTGTTTATCTTTGAGCTGCAAAGTCCTTTGTGATTATAAGCAAATGCCTCTGCGTGACAGTAATTATTGTATTCATAATATTAATAATACCCCTGGTAGGTGAATTAATAGTGGTGTCTGTGCCACAGACAGGAGCGGGTGGGAAGGAGAGGATGAGATTTGTCTGGGATGGATGGCAAGCCCCTGTGGCAGAGCTGGAAGCAATCCCAGCTCTCAAACCACTGGGCTGTGCTCGCCCATCCACAGCCGAGTTGTGGATGTGTGTGAGTGACGGAGGGAGTGCTTTTTATCTCATGAAAAATAAGTATTCTCAGAGTTTTCTGCCTCCTGTGTGGGTAGCTGCCAGCTGCTCCCAGCTTTGGGATCCCCGGAGAAAGCAAACCTGTTCCTGCCGGGGCCTGCGGCTGCGTGCAGAGCAGGTGGCAGTGCTCCTGGAATGCCTACAGGTTGGATGGCACCACGGCTGCCATCTGATGCCAAGGGCCCTTCAGGGATTTCCCTGAGGACTCTTTGCTCCGGTGACCCCGAAATATCGCTGAGAGTGTTGTTGGCAAAGCAAACCCTGCTGTCAGCACAAATGCCCCGGTGGTCTCGGAGCGCTCGTGCTGGCACAGCACAGGTTGGGCTCGCTGCCGACGCTGCCATTCTGGGAGGAGCTGGGTGCAGATGGAAATGAAAAGCAGAACAGCGAGGGCTCTGGAGTTCAGGAGGAAAGCAGGAATGTTGGAATGATTATGGAGTGCCCTGCACAGAGTGAGGGTGCTGGCTCACTCCCCGGCGTGTGGGCTGCTGTGGGCAGAGGCCTGGCGGGAGCGCGCAGCAGGAACGCTGTCGGGAAGGTGCGGGTTTCCATTTCCCAGCACATGAGTCAGCTCCCTGTGCTGCAGCAGCAGGGGCAGCAGCGGGAGCCAGGGGGCCGAGCCGCCCCTGTGGGCCTGTGGGAGGCTGGCGGGATGCAGGGAGCAGTCCCACCCTGCCTGCATCCCAAATTGCCAGGAAGCGTTGCTGGGGAGCCGGCTGTAGTCAGAGCTTGGCTGTGTCCACTCCACAGAGCTGGATTTAACTTTGCAGTTGGACCAAACAGCCTCCGGAGATCTCCTCCTACTGAAATCCTCCTGCAAATCTGGGAGCAGAGCGTGGCTGTGTCCTTCCCATCACACGGGCCTGACACTCAGTTTGCAGTAGCAGGAGGAGATCCGTGGGTTTGGGGACTGGAAAGGAGGTCTGAGCCTCTCTTCCCTGCTGTCCAGGGGGTGTTCTCTTCAGGGACAGCTGCTTTCTCCCTTCCCTGCTGTGTATTTCCAGGCCTCAGAAGCCCCAGCTACTCCTGAGAAACTTGTAGTGCTGCCAGTCATGGTGTGGTGTCACTGACATAACAGTCACAATATGGGGAATTCTATGCAATTTTTAACCCCTGAATAAGAACATTTAAGTAAAGAGTCAGGTATTAATAAGAAGGAAACTTAACAATTAAATGCTGTGTTAAGCACCTGTCCTCCCTCTTCCTCAGGCTCACACCAAACACAAACCTGGCCCATCTCAGCCTCAGTTTCTCCCATTTCTGGATTGTGCTCGGTCTGTCCCAGACCTTCAGTGAGGCAATGGGCAGCACAGGAGGTTGGAACTCATGCATGATAGTTTACATCTGCTGCTCTTTGCTTTTTTACTCCTGTTCTGCTGTGGGGTTGGCCATGACCCCTCAGGGGTGCCCCTGTCCTGGCACGTGTCCCCCTGTGGGATTTGTGACATGTCCTTTGTGTCTCTGCTCCCAGCCACTGCCACTTTTTCATAAAGCAACCAACCGCAAGGTCACTGTGTGCTCTTCTGACAGGGTGACTTTTTTTGTGCTGTGTTTAAACTGGTTTCAAAACCAGCCAGCTGTGAGCAGCACGTGGCATTTCACATCCTCTTCCCACGCAGGTCACTGCTGTGGTTACCTGACCCCTGCATTGGGTGCCAGGGCTCAGGTGAGCACAGGCAGGGCTCTGTGGCCCGTGCCCAGTGCAGCTGAGCTGTGCTTGTCCCCAGGGACAACACCAGGCACGCTGGAGCTAGTCTCAGCTGCCTGTGCAGCCGGGCAGCACTGGGAAGATCGTGGGAGATGAATTGGATCTGTTGTTTTCTCTGACAGAGGATGCCAAAGAATTCCCACATGAAGTGCATCCCCTGCTGTTCAGCATCAAACAGTGTGTTCCTCCTTTGTCCAGGGAGGCATGCAGCCAGTGAGGGTCCCACTGACCCGGCTGCCTCCTGTCAGGAGCACTTCAGGTGTGACAAAGCTTCTTGCAGACCTCAAACCCATGGGGCAAGGAGTGTCCACCTATGGGAGGGAGGCAGAGAGAGGTGGCCATTCTACATGCCAGAGACTTGCACTTGCTGGTGCTTTCCAGGATGAGACATAGGTGACTAACCAGTGTTTTGGGCCATCCTCGGCTCTGGCTGGGGCGGGACCGTAGTGGGGTGGCCAGTTTTAACAGTTTGGTAGCCATCTGCACAACTAACTCACAGAGAAGTTTGGATCCCTTTATCCTGACCACAGACACTCCAAGAATTTTAATTTTTTTTTAATTCTGTAATTTGGGGAAATAAAACTCTGGTTTCTGAAAAGACTAATTGAAGCCGTGCTTGCGGCAGGGGCATCTCGGTGAGTGGAGAGAGAGAAACCCCCTCCCAGCCCATCTGTGCCCAATTTACTCCAATCTGGCCTCTCTGAGGCTTTTTTTCTTTCTCTCTCTCTTTAATAATTTGTTTTATAATTCCTGGAATCAAACCCATCTCAGACACACTGTTTTATTTTACTGTATTATTGGATTATACTTCCTATAAATCACTGGATGTTATTCATAGGCCACCACCAGAATAACTTCCCCTCTCCCCCCAAGAGCACCCCCCCTCTGACAGCCCCGCATTCCAAACAAGCACACACTAAGGTGGGGGTGCAGCAGCACAGGGCACCCCAGAGACACTTCCCGGAAATCCCAGCAAATTTGCTTGGCTGCGGGTGTGAAGCATCAGGCTGCAGCACCTGGATGCCTTCTGGCACTCCCGGGCCGGTCGCGTTGTGCCGTGTGGAGGTTGTTAGGAGGTCGGGCTTAGGTGGAAGTGGAGAGGGGAGGGGGCTGCCATATGTGCATCCTCAGCACATGGAGGGAATGAAGCTGCATCCCCCAGAGCCGAGTAGAGTCAGGGCACAGAGGCACAGGGAGGGTCTGGCCGAGTGTGTTGCTTCAGCTGAGTGTTGGGAAAAGTGGAAAAGCAGTGGGAAGTGACAGTTTGGGCTGGGTGACCCGTGCATTGGGCATCTGCTCTGCCAAGGGTGATGGGCGAGGAGGAAAACCTACTAGCTGTGCCCTGGCAGAGGGACTGTGCTCATGTGGATTGTGAGGAGGGCTCAATGTGGCAGGGGCAGGCTGGGCTCCGCTCTGCAGACCCTGGATCTGGTTTTTTTGAGTGCAACATGGTCGGGTTCTCTTGTGCAAGGTGGTGTGAGCTGGGAAACCTCAAAGGCTCGTGCAGAAAAGGAGGTTTCACAGCAGCAGCTTCACAGCAGTATCTGTCGCTTTGCCACACTGGTGTCCTCAGGCCAGGGCTGAGCAGGTCAGTGCTGCAGGGGTTGGAGAGACTCTGCCTGGCTCAGAAAGGAGCTGCTGTCACACAGCTGTGGCTGCAGCCTGTGCAACAGTTTGCTAAGGCACATGGCCCTGCTTGCTCCTTGACCAACAGCACCAGCTTGAGATGCGGATCTTGCCCGAGTCTTGATACACACAAGGAAAGATCTTTAGGTCAGTGCAAGTCACTGCAGAGCTTAAGTAGATACAGGACTTCCCGTTTCCATTGGAGAGGACAGGTGAGAGCCCTGAGATGAGGCTGTGCTGTGATAACCAGCAGCTGGCTCCGCTGCCATCCTGCCCTACTCACAGCCCTGTGCCAGATACAGCAGGTCTTGCTTTGCTGACCACACCTGCTCAGGCTTGCAGCCTGAACCCTTAAAATACCCCTAGAGATGATGCAGAGGCTGGTGGTGTCTGCCCTCAGCAGAGCCTTGGCTCTGACCATTGCCATGGGCTCGTTTCTGCCACTCAGTCAGTCACTCAAAGAGTGACTGCAGCATCAGAAGAGGCTCAGAGGAAGCACCTTCTGATCACCTGCAGCAGCCTCATCTCACTGTCTTCTCATGAAGCTCTAACCACATCTTGCACCTTGGAGCTGAGAAAAGGTGGCGGGAGTCGAATGCAAGAGTCCAGTGCATTTGCCCGAGTTTAAAAATAAAGCAGTGCTGTGGGTGACTAACTGCCTTGGTTTGGTGGAGTTTTAAAATTAGGCACAAAAGAAAGCTTAATAAACCTCAGGCTGTAGATAGCAGCAGAAGAAACTTGATTTTTCCCTGTCTGGGGGGCAGAACGGAGTCCTCTTTTCTTAATTCCCCTCTTTGTGTGGTAAATACACACTTCAGCTGTGGGCTGTGACACCTTTGGGCTAAACAACCAGGAGGCTGATGAAGATGTCACATTGCAGGGCTATGTCTGGGGAATGCTGAGCATCTGCAGCCCTGTGCTCCATTGAGAGCAGAGCCTGAGGTCCCTCCACCTGCCTGGGGGACTGGGTTTGTAGTGCAAAGCTCACTTGATGCAGGGAGGCTGGAGTTGAGCGGTTTGACATCTGGCTTTCTCTGGGTGCTGGAGCTTTGGTTGAAGTACAGCAATTGGACTGAGGTGTGTGTGCTGAGATCTCCAGCTGCACCTGGCAGTTGCTGTGTGACTTTCCCTCTGAGACTGGGCAGTGCTGTCTTTAGCGAGGTGGTGTTAAGACATAACGCTTCCCAAGGCCTTAAGTTTGGAGGAACTGGATGTTCAATTTATCCTTCCCCTCCTTTCACGTTGCTGCTTGTATTTGCTTTGCGTTCGAGTGGTAATCAGGAGAGGAAACCCAGAGGAGGGCTGGGTGATTTTGGTGTCCATCCTTCCCCTTGCTGCCTGCCTTGCACTGAGGCTTCTGAGCGAGCTGGCTCTTTGATGTCACTGCCTTGGCAAAGGGCTTTTGCACTGAACCTGTTGTTTAGTGATACTTGCTACTCCCTGTGTCCAGACACAACCCAGACCTTGAGATGTGTGAGTAGGAGGAAGGGTTGAAGTGGTGCAGGGAGTTATATGTTGCTCATCTCAGGAGCCACACAACTTCCTGTGCTGAGCCTCCTAAGGGACATGTACGTGTCCAGAGATGGCAGCTGACCCTCCAGGGTTTCTCCTCTGAGCCACTGGGAGTGTTGGAGGTTGGCACAGTTGCTGGGAACTGTCGGCGCCTCTCCCTTCAGGGAAGGAAGCTGTCTCGGACTTGAGACACATCAGTAAAGTTCAGGTAAAATAATTCTGGCCCAGACGTGTCTTCAGAGTCTTGCTCTCGGGCTCTTGAGGCTGGTGGCAGCAATGTTTAGACCAAAGTCTTCCTTTGCTTATTCCCCTCTGTTTCCTGTTTAAAAGGCAGATTGTCACATATTTGGGGATTTATTTACCGTAATTGGAGTTATTTTCCTGGCTGCTGGCTTCTGCCCTCTGATGCAAGACTCCTTAGTGAAACGTGTGTCCAGAAAGCCATGTGACTTTTTTTTCCCCTTGCCACAAGTGCCAGCAGGAGATGCAATAATCAACGCGCTGCAGGGAATTTCCACTGGCAGTTCAGGTTTCTGAAATCTAGACGTTGGCTTGGGAGGCAAAAGATTGAGCAGGGCTTTGTGGCAGGGAAGGGAAAGGTTTCCAGCAAAATTGAGTGTTTACTGGTGTGTCAGACTCTCCACTCCTGCCCTCCAGCCCAAGTGCAGCAAAGTCCCCATCAAGTGGTGTAGGATGAGCTTGCTGGGGGCTTCTGCCTGGTCTGCCTGTCACACAGTCACATCCCTACATCTGAACCTGTTCCATGAGGTGATACCGGGATCTCATTTCAGGGCAACAAATCGAGGGGAAACGGTTTGTAAACACAAAGCCTGAGTCTGCTTTAGAGCCAAGCTTCAGCAGCCCAAGCAGCAAATCAGGACAGAGTCAGTGACAGGTGAGGTGAGGCTGCAGAGGCTTTGTGTGGCTCCAAGGCATGGCCAGCTCTGCAAATGCTGAATCCAACCGCTGTTTGGACGAAGAAGCAGTGTTGCTGTGTAAAATGAAAGGCAGGAAATGGAGCAATGGCACACTGTGTCCGTCTGTCCTGCTGCGGAACAAGAAAGGAGGTGCTGAGGCAGCTGTCCCAGGTCTCTGCACCTCCTCAGCTTTGGTGGTGGTGAAGGAGGGGTGCCAGGGAGTCAGAGTGAGGTGCACCAGGTGCAGCAGCTTTGGTGAAGCTTTAGATGTTTGCAGCGTGACAGGAAGTCCTTTTGCTTTTGAAGAGATATTTCTGATTCTTTAATGTGCCTTGCACCTTTGATTTCCTCATGCTTTTAAGCAGCACCAAGTCAATTACTGTATTTCTGTTTAATTCTCTGAGAGAACACTGTATAATTAGGCTAATTATGCTGCTTTGTGAAGTTGTAAAACTCCTGATTGAGCTTGTGGGGCTGTTTTATAACCTTCCAGGTGTAGGCAGGGAGGGCTGCCCGCCCCGTGCCCTGTGCAGGTTTGGGTGCAGCCTGCCAGCTCAGTGAGAGTAGTTCCTTCCCAGGGTCTGCCCGACAGGCTCATCCTCTGCCAGCTCCATCCTGTCTTCCTCTTTTCACTGCAGTCCCTCTGGGAATCCTGTGCCCGGTGCTGGTGGGTTGTTGGGATCTCTTCTTGCCTTAATGCTGAGATCAGGAATGGCAGCACAGCCTAGGCTGTGTTTCTACTCTTGAATGTATCTGAGGAGATGACCTCACACTGGTTTAGGTGTGGAGATCTTTTATTTTCCCTAATTAGGCTGTGTGTGCCATGCAGCAGGTTCGTGGCAGCACAGAGCTGGCTGTGGTGACAGTCAGGAGGGAGGTGTGACCTTCAGGCTGTGTGATGCTCACTCCAGCTTCGCTGACCAGGACAGTTTAACCCCAGGTGAGTGACAGTCCTGAAGGCACATGGCCCATCTCTAATGGAAGGGTCATTTTTAATGCTGGTCAGTGTGGCTGGTGATGGCCGTGGTGGCCTTAGGCCTGGCTGTTAGGTGACACACTGAGAGCACAAGTGATTTGTTTGCCCCTGAGGCTGTCAGGTTCCACCCCAGAGAAGCAGACAGGAGCATGTTGCTGTGGAATGGGAAGGAGATACCCCATGGGTATGGGTTTGGCTGTGGAGTTTCTCCATTCCCCCTTCTCCCATCCCTCCTGGGATCATCTGGCCCCCTGACCCTGGCTCAGTGAACTCCCGGTGCTTCTCCGCCGGCCCCGGGAGCAGAGCTGGGCCGTCTTGCGTAAGCAGCGCCTGCTCCCCGGGTAATGGCACGGGGATGGAGAAGGAGCCTCCGGCTGCCAAAGGCGGGTTGGGAACAGCATAAACCCTTCAGCCCGAGGAGCCAAGGGCTGACAACCCTCGTGCCTGGTGCTGGGAGCGGAGCTTGTCCCACCCGGGGGGCCCCAAGCCGCGCTCGGGGCCGCGGCGGAGAGCGGCCAAAGGCGGCCACATGGGCCCGGGTGGCTCTAAAAGCAGGCGCAGCGGAAGTGATGCTCCCGGCCCCATCTGCACGGGGAGCGGGAGACGCGCCCCAGCTGGTGCGAGGCCCTGGCAGCCCCGGGAGCTGCCGTCTGTTGGGCTTTACTGCTGTCTACGTTGAAACACGGCTTGGGAAGGACGGGAGGGGGGTCGGTGGCACGGTGCCAGTCCCGGTTCTCCTGGCCTTCTCGTTCCTCTCTCCTCCTCCTCCTCCTCCCCGCTCCCTCCAATGCTTTAAAGTCACATTTCCAGGCCAGACATAGAATTAATCTCTGGGCACTTCACATTGCTGGCAGCGCAAAGCAGGATGTGGGATCTTTTTTTCTCTCTCTCTGCGTCTTGGCTGACTTTTTTACCTCTCGAAGAATTTGGAAGGGCCGTGAGATTCCCCCCACCCCCCCTCGCCTCAGTGCCGTGCAGTTTTTCAGCACGCTGATCACCCTGCTGTGGCTTCACCCTAATAGATTTCATATGCTGACACAGTTGACATCAGTACCAAACTATTTTACATGTGATCTGGTGTATTTCCTGAGGAAATCTGCAAGATATTTATTAAGAACTAATAAAATAAACCTCTCCATGAGCTTTTAGGTAGTTTTCAATTTTTCATGTCTCTCTCGTTTCCTCTTATCAATGAGTTTCTATTTTCTCCCTCCTCTCTGACCATTGCAAAAGGAAACAAAAATAAATGTTTTAAACCGTTCCTGAATGGACACTGGGAATATTTCTGTAGTGATGTATTAGCAAAGTCATATTTTTAGGGCTGTATTGTCAAGACTAAAAATATCCCGCTGCAGTGCATCCTTTTTATAGGGCTTTGTGTGTGTGTGTGTGTTGAGCGTTGTACAAGTTTGCACCAACGTGCAAAAGTCTTTGTACTACTGCAGCGTTGCCTCCCCATCACAGCTGGACTCCATTAAGCCTTGGAAATTAGTGTAATCCTGGTTAAGAAAGGGGTGGGGGGGGGAAATCAATCAATCTCGCAGAGCAGCGTTTCCCCAGCTGAGCCGGGATACCTGCGTGGCAGCCACGCTGCAAAGGGCTCCAGCAGCCGGTGGTTTTGCCACGGCTTTCCTGCCACGGAGGGTGTTCCCTGACGGAGAACAGCAGCTCTGCTCTCCCTGCTTCCCCCAGAGCAGCGGGGTTCAGGCAGGACGGGCTGTGGGCTGCAGTCACCCGGTGGGTTCTGCTCATTTGTCACACCCGGGAGCCCTTTTGGGGCTGTGCTGTGCTGGCAGGCAGCAGCGTGTGTGTGTAGCAGGGAGCAGGCTGGATGCTTCGCGTTCTCAGAGGGATTTTCTGCCTTTCTGCTATTTGCGTCTCCTTCAATTAACTGCGATTGGAACAGAGAGAACCAAAGGTGGGCGCCGAGCTGAGAAGCCGCCTCCCCTCTGCGCTGCTTGCGGGGGGACCCCTGTGCCGGGATGGGAGGCGGCTCTGCCTCTCCGTCACGTGTGATTGATGCAGCCCTTTCCAAACACGATTTCCCCTCCGGCTCGCGTCCGCGGATCCCGGCGTGGCGCTGCGGCCGTCACTCCTGTCCCCAGCAGCAGCCTTGCGTCACAGGTGGTGGGTGCAGCGGCTGACGGCGGCCCTGACGGCCGGGCCAGCGCCGTGCGCATGGCACACGCGGCGGCGCCGCGCTCCCCCCTCCGTCCTCTCTTTACTCGCGGGTTCCTCGCCTCGTAGCTTTCCTGTCTGCTGCCGTCTGGAGAGCCACAGCCTCTCTGCTTCCTGTAGAGCAGTTCAGCGAAAGCAGTAATTAGGGCCTGTAAAAATTTATTTTATTAGCGAGAAGTGTTGGTGGGGTAATTGGCCATAATTTGAACGCAGCCAGATTGGAGATTAATAAAAAAAATT
>VXBB01004561.1:4662-84488 GCA_013399915.1 Illadopsis cleaveri
TTTTTTTCAGCCAGCAGCATTCATCAGATTGCCTGCAGTATCAGCTTTTCTCTTGCTCCATTCTTGATACATGGGAACTCCAGCAGCCCGTTTCCCCCTCAGGTCACTGAGTCATCCTTTGCTGGTTTTTATTTTTCAGCTTTCCGCAGTTTGCTCCTCCCTGCCCACCAGAGACAGTACTCCTGCATTCTTCAAGCTCTCATTTTTTTTCATCATCATAGGCTTCACTGTTGCTCCAGAGGGACACCGTGTTATGAGATGTCTAAGCTTGATCACAGCTGTCTTGGCATCAGTCTTTTCTATCAAGCCACCGATCATAACCAATACTTGCTGTCCTGCTCTCTCTCATGATTCTTGGTGGTGACAGGGGTATTGTTAGACTGCTCTGTTTTCCTCTCCCTGTTTTCCTGCCTAGTCAGATAACATCTCGCAAATTTCCCTCATCTGCCTGTCATGTCTTGCTTTTCCTCCTCCTCATTTCTTTCAGGATCTGTGTGATTTTCTGCTTGTCTTGCTCTGCTTCCTGCAGGTGAGAGGCTATCACCAGCACCTCTCTTCTGAGGTGTCACTGCAGTGCCAGCCCAGCCATGGATGGATTAACCAAGTATTTCCAGTGTGTGGAGGCAGAATGAGAGTGAGCAGTGAGTGGCAGCTCTGCTGCCTTGGGTGCAAGGAGCAAACATTCCCACCTCTGAGGAGCATTCTCTTTTTGCAGCAATGGTGTTATTTGTCTTTCTTTGATGGTGCATGGGTCTCCTTGCAGTCAGGCCGGTGAGAAGGGCAGGCTACGAAACGGATGTGTGTGGCCTAACATATGGGTAACTCTAACTGGCAAAATAGCATTAAAATACTTTCCGTTTGGAGATGGAATTTATAGTAGCCAGACGAGTTGCAGAACAAACATCTCTTGTGCTTCTGCTGCTGTGTTTGTAGGAGCCTGAAGGCTAACAAGCAGGCAGGGAGCTCTGGCCCGCTCAGTTGGGTAAAATAATAGTTTCCACTAATGATGAAGTTTGAACGGATGGAATTTTCACAACACCAAAAGAGCGCATCAAAGAAATAAACCTTCGTTTCCTCTCACCCCTCCCTGTCTGTCCTTTAACCTGAGCAAAGACTGCAAACCACCATGTCAGTAATTACAAAAACATCTTTTCTGAGGAGGGAAACTCTGGAAGAGGCCATTGGAATAAGGGTTGGGCTTTTAAAAATTGTTGTCACAAAGTATTTGAAAGATGTGTGCATGTGGCACTTCGGGACATGGTTTAGTGGCAGACTTGGCAGTGCTGGGTTAGTGGTTGGACTTGATAATATTAAGGGACTTTTTCAACCTAAATGAGCCTATGATTCTATGTCTGTTCTTATAGACAGGCCTAGCAGAAGGCCAGCTGATCAGGGGGAAAAAAGCAACCATTTCTTAAAAGCAACCATTAGCTTAAAAGGTACACGAAAATGAAAATGCAGGTTTAACAATTTGTATATTCTATTCACAGCAGCCTAGCTTACAAGTCTGAAATCCTAAAATTGTTTAGGCTGGAAAAATGGGTAGGGACCTGTTTAAAGCAGCTTGGGATTTTCCTGATGTGTTTTCCCATGCCCAGGGGAGGGATTTATTACATCTAATTATACATTTGAGAAAATTGCTTTGGGGTAATGACCAACATTATCACTTTCAGCAAATATTTACAATGTAAGCTGAAAACCGTCACAAATATTGAGTTGGTGTGGTTCTGAGCTGCCATCATTTATTGTCAAACGCTGATGTATCCTGCAACAGTCCCTTACAAGGCTGTTAAATTGATAAGGAGCTCTTGCATGGGCTCAGGAGCTTTAGAGGCTTGCTGTTTGTCTCTTCTTCTTATTCTGGCTCAGTACAAACTATTCCTGCCATCTAAACCCTTTTTTGGGGGGGAGGTTTTTATTTTTGATTGGTTGTGTTGTTGCTGGGGTTTTTGGGGAGTTTTTTGATGTGGGTTTGGTTTTTTTCCCGGTTGGTGTTTTTCGTTTTATTAACCATCTCTGGCTGTATCTGTTCCCACTCCCCTTCACTTGGAAGGGAAAATGTGTATCAAACACCCCAGATAATATCGCTGGGATGCTCTCCTCTCTCATTCTCTCAATAAAAAGGAGAAAAAACAGAAAACTGGATCTCTGTTTGCTACCAGGATGTTGGTATGACCCTTTTCTGGAAGCAGGAGTGAAGCTGACATAATTTTTACTGACCAAGTGATAAAGACAAGTTTCTGTTTTACTCCCTAGATGATGCTGAAGCCCAATGATCAATTGATGCCAGCCTTCTCAGAAATTTTTCATTATCGCCAGAAATGGGATTGTATTTCAGCTATTTTTCTGTGGGATATGTTGATAGAAAGAATTTGAGCATTCAAAGATATTTGGGATCAACAATGGGAAGGAAGAGCACTCACCAGCTGAGTGAGCACTCACCATGCTTTTCCCATGAAAGCTTAAAATTTTTTCCTATTATTAGGGCAAATAAATGGAGTTTTAATCTATAATGAGAACTATTCATGAATTTCATGGAGCAAATGACCTGCTAAAAACAAACTTTAAAACTCTGTGTGAAAATCTAGCAGTTTAAGAACATTCCCCTGAATCTTACAGTCAGGTTGAAACTTGCAGAAATGAACAGGGTAAAGCGAGACCAAAAACAATCTGATGTCAAGAAGGCCAGTGCTGAAAATAAGAAACTTATTCACTCCCTTTTCTTCTGAGCTATATAGACATTTCTTTGTATTGTCTTAATACATATTTTTATAAACAAAACAACTTGCTAACTTTCTTTTGTTTCTTTCCTGTGGGTTTTGGCTGTTGTTTTATGTAGAGTAGACTAATGGAAAAAATATGTTAAATAAAAAATGTGATAGATATTTCATATAAAAAACATCTGGACTGCAAAATACATATCTATCTCCAGCACGAGGAGAAAAAAAAAAAGAAAAGAAGTTGTCAGTAACCAAGATCCAGACCACAAAGACAGTAACCACCAATTAAATTCGATGCATGTTAAATGTCTAAACAAGAATTTTAGTCATGACCCTAATCGTTATGATTTCTAAACTGATGATAACTCTTTCCAACAGCCATTCAAGAAAAGCACTTTAAGAAGCAAGTTGGCCAAACGATGAAAGAGGACAATATATCTAACAAGACTGCTGTACAAGAAGGTGGACTTCTACTAGAGGTGAGTGAAAAAATGCTGGGTTTTTTCCTGGCTGTAATTTATTCAGTTTGATGATGTATTTGAGCTGATGATTTCTGGCAGCTTTGAACAGTCAAACTCTTGGTGGGAGTCTTTCAAGAACCATGCTCGTGAATGCTTCTTGCAAGAGCAAGACTGGCAGACGTGACAGTCACAGTCAGTGTCCATTTGGGCACTTGCACCTTGCACACTTGCTTGCATCCTTGAATTTACCAGTGAACTCCAGCAGACCACGTCACAGGTCTTTTTCTCCTTTAGGTTTATTTTACTTGGCCCATATTTTGAGGATGTCAACATGAGCTTTCCTGGTTTCTGATCTGAGCTGAGAATATTCTAGGATATTTCAGTTTATCCTACTTCCTCAACTGTATTCTGCACACACACTGTGTCAGCAAAAGTTATCCCTTCTATGTATTTTTATCCCCTTTAGGCTGACTTTATATTGGCAGAGCAGCATAAAGGGGCCATGCTGTTACTGAGAATTGGATCCATTAATTTTAAGGAAGAATTAATACTGCTGTGAACTACTGAACCAGCTAGAGCCCAGCGGTCCATCCCAGATACATCTGCATTTCAAACACATGATGTAATAATGCCTTTTATACACTGAGGTCCTTGGAAGTTCCTATGTGATTAGGATTACATATGTACAGTTTTTTTTCGATAGGATAATATTCATGGTATAAAAATTGTGTTTTAATGACAGCCCTGAGATGCATGTAAATGTAAATTAAAGAATAGCCTGCAGCAAATAATTGCTGGATACTATTAAATTAAAACACATTTTAGTATGAGATCCAATACCATAAGTTACTCAACTCCATGGAATGGAAACTGGCACCCTGCTTTCCTTCCTCTTAATATTTCAGGAGATTTTAATTTTAGATTTCAAAGCAAGTAACACAGAGGCATCTGAATCTACTGACTGATTCTGCCAAAACAAGGTGTTTGGCTGTCAGGTGTTATTTTACACCCATTTCCATTCTCAATGACTAGGGAATGCATGGTGTACAATAAATGATAAATATGGCAAGCAGATAAATTTTAACAAGGGTCTCCTATATTTAGTCTATGTTTTGTTGTGTGTACGTTACATGCCCACAAGTTATAATCGTTAAGCATCCTCAAATAGTAGACTGACTGCTGTGAATACATGGAGAGAACACTGCTACACAATGTGGAGCAGGTTACAAGAGACTGCTATTGCTAAATATGCTCTGCTTACTGCAGGGTATGCAGGAGTCACATTCTCCCTGAATGCAGGGGAGATATTTTATCCTGTATCAAACTTGAAGTGGATCATTAACTGGATGATTAAGTGCATGTTAATATGAAGGTACTTGCCAGGCTTCATTTATGGGCACGTCTGACCTAGAATAAGAGGATGAGTTTTCCTTAGGGCTTGTCAGGAATGTTTTCTGAGGACTGAGTTTGGCTCAGATCCTCATTCAGTGGTTAGAGGACATGAAGAAAAGTGGGTTTTTATGTTGTTCAACCAAATTTACCATGTTGGTTATTAGGAACCATGGGATTTTTAACTAAATCTCACATTTCTGATTCCTTCCAAGAAGAAGCAAACCATGGTTGCTGATCTTTATATATTGACTTGTGAATCTGACCATTTTATTTGTTCTCAAAAGATAATTTTCAGCTGTCGAAAGCCACTTTCCATGTCATGACAACACCTTGCACCGTGCAACGTCTCCTAGATGCTTTATAGAATACAAACCAGAATAATCTGAATCACCAAAATATGTGTGAATAATACTGTTCCTGAGTGCAATGTTAATGGAAAATCAAGAATAATTGCCTTTTTTTATTTCCCCCCTAGTGGGTATAGTCACTCTGCTTTATGTATGGAGAGAAATATGGGATAACAAGAACCTAATTACTGGCAAATAGGGTATCTGGGACTCTTGAGTCTTGGAACAATGCAGTATTTCCTTTCCCCTTTCAGCTTGAAAGAAAACAATGGAAATAGGCTGTCGTCAAAATATGTTTAAAATGTTTTTTATTTTTAAAGGCTTTTGCCACAACATGTGTTTTTAATTTAAGATTTTATGGAGATTTTTTACAGCTATAATCAAATAGCTTTCATCAGCAATAACAGAACAAACAATGATACCAGTTTATCAAAGACTTTTTAGTGGAGCACAGCAGGTATCTAAATAAATAATTTCTTTTGGTGCTTTAAGATAATTTCTTCTGGATAAGAGAGACTTTGCTTGCCATCTTTGTCTCCCTTTGAAGGGAAGACAGACAAGGCTCTAAGAACCAAAGTCTAATTTTATTAGGGGTCTTTTTTTTAATATGTCCTATTCTTGCAGTCTTTACTGTCCTTTGAGACTTCACATTCCAACAGTTTGACTGCAGTAATGATTTTTAACTTTTTTAAATTATTTTTTTAGCTTTTAGTATTTTCCAAGACAGGTGGTTTTGCAACCCTTGTGCCCCATGCCTTCTGGCAAAAAACGGCCACATCCAGTTTCTGAAGCCTGTTAGTGAATACTTAAGGAACACTGGGCCAAACCCATAACCAGAAAAAGGGGAAAATACGTTGTATTGGCAGTCAGCAAATCCAGATAGAGTTTACGGGGTGATGGGGTGGAGAAACACAATAAAATGGTGACTTGGAAAAATAATGAATCACTGGTGGGTATCTAGGCAATAGCCTTGATTGCAGCATTCATCTCATGGCTGTTAGCCACCTCCTGCTCTTCCCCCCAGCTATGCTGCGCTCGTAATCTTAAGTCCAGACTCAGAGTCTACACTATAGTGCAGGTAATTGCCCATCCCAAATGGCTGTGTAACTGTCATGTGTTATACTATTCACTGATCACTGGAAGAATTAAATGCCTGCTGTTAAGAGGGAGGCTCTATATGGACTTGCTTTCCTAATGACATGTAATCAGGCATTACCCCATCATCACCTCCAACACTGCCCCTTGAGTAACCAGCATTTGTGCACGAAGCAGCACCCTGCTAAAATTGTCACTTGGGTTTTATTGACCATTTCACAGTTGCTTCTGCTTGTCATGGAAGAATAATTGATGTTCACATTTCTGTCTCAACCCTTGCTGCTGAGGAGGTGCCTTCACAGACTTTCTTTTTTTCTTTGTTATGTCTGTTGGTCTTCCATTATGCTCTTGTAGGCTGAAGCATAAGGTTTATGGCATCTCTGTCTCCAGATGTATTGGACCTAATTCTTTTCAGGTGTGAAAATAGTGTTTTATAACCAAAATGTCACAATAAATATGAAGAAATATGGACAGTGCAGGCAGCTCCTGAGCAGATGCTAGAGGAGTAAGGCTGCCTGGTCCTATCATGCTCCCTTCTCACTGATGAATATTGATAAAGGCCAGACATGGCCTTTTTTGTCATCTCCATGCTCACTGGCAGCTCAGACTCTTTCAGAGAAGACCCATGTTGTTTTTCAGGATGCTCCAAGCCACACTTCTTACAGTTCAAGGTCAGATTTCCATGAGTCTTCTACCCTTAAGGCTTCCGGGCTCAAGAATTTCTGTGGTTTTGTCACCTGTTTTTCTTCATGGCTGCATTGAAGATGCCAGTCATAAGACTGTCCTGATATTTCTTATACAGTGATACTGTACATTCCATTTAATTTCTTTATCAAGGACCTGGATAAGGGGATCAAGGGCACGCTTAGTCAGCCTCACAAGACACAAAGTTGGATGGGAGTGTTGGCCTGCTTGAGGGCAGAAGGGTTCTGCCAAGGGATCTGGAGAGGATTACTACTTATTTAAGTTTTTAGACAGAGACTTAGAGGTGCTTGGCATCTTAAATATCTTAAAATCACAGTTATATGGTCCTTTACTTAAAAAATAGATAAATTACTAATGCCTTCAAAACCATGAAAGCTAGGTTTGGTGGTGCAACCTTTATAATTCTCCACTGATATTAATAATCCTAGCTTCATTATGTTAGCTACTTAAACATATAAAGTTGGGTTTTTCAACCTGAGCTTCCATGTTTTGTAGGCATGCTTTCGTTCCACCAAAGCATGCAGACGAATTTTGCTGATTTGAGTTGTAAGTAGCAAAACTAGCAAGGCACTTCAGGTTATTTAGCTTCTGAACCAGCAGCATATGTGCTTGGAATTGGCTGCCTGTGCAAAGCTACAGCACAATCAGGTGTAGGTCCTGTATCACGCAGAACAGGCACTTTGTCACCCAGACAAGTCCTTTATAGACTATTTCTTAATTCCGTATCACAGGTTTGGAAATTCTGGTTCTAACTTGGTAGCTCCCACTGAAGTCAATGAGGTCTTTCTTTGAGAGCTTTAATACCAAATAGACCCCAAGTCTTCTAAACCAAAACCAATGAAAGTCACATTTATAATGTAAGCAAATGACTTAGGATTTGGCACATGTAAGTTCTAAGCATATTATTTAACATTATGTTGCTACCTTAGAAATGGATTCAAATAATAATCTTTCTTGGAGTTATTTTGGATAGGTGAACGCGCACATTTTGGCACTGAAACTTATCTCCCAGTGGCCTCCACTAACAGCTTGAACTAGAGTTCAAGTTTCATTCCAAGGGAGTTGGAAAATGATACATTAGAAAACATCCTATTGGTGCTGTTCTTCACTCTGCATAAGGAAATAACATAGGAAACCCTTTTCCCACTTGGTTTCCTGTCATTTTTTTAAACTTGTTAGTGTAATTCCACTTCCTCCTTCCAAACTGATTTATGTAATCAGTTCTTGATAAAACTGTGTTCCTGAGAAAGGTACTCCAGCTTGAATTTCAGTCTGAGAGCAAGAGATTTTTCCGCTTCCTGTTATTTTTTAATTTAAACTTGAAAAGGCAAATTGCAAGTCCAACAAAATGCATGGAGATTATATGGATCTATGACCATAGCACAAATCTCAGGAATCAAAAAACTGGTAGAAAGAGACATTTTTTTGTTTATTCTGGTCTGGAATTCCTTCTTAGCTTCCAGTAGTGGTGACACTCTCCTAGCACAGTCCCTCTAAAGTAAATCCTGATAGATGATGACAATGCTTCATTTTCTTAATCTACTGGTTTACAATCAGACCATCAAAATAGGAAATTCTCATAAAAAGCTCATAGTCTTAGTCTTTTTTTTTTTTTTTTGGTTAATACAACATTTAAAGTTACGCAATCAACGCTTTTGCTTTTCTTTGTTTTCAAACATGAACCTTCTCCTAGTAGTTTAGATGACATGATTTAATCTGACATTGTGACATTAGTCACTTAGGATGACTTACAGAGAATTTGTCCATTAAAAAAGAACATAAATGGGGTTAGCAGTGCCATTTTATCACATGCACACATTCACTTTTTTCTTGCCAGGCATAGGCAAAACACAAAGAAACACTTCAGAGGCCCTGGTCCCTTTTTTCCTTTCTTTTCAAATAGGCATATTTCTAAAATCCAGACTTGAAATTTGGCATGGCCACAACTCTCTGAAAAAAACATCCTTTCTGTTGCCCTTTAAACAAATAACTAATGTTCTCGCTTATTCCTTTCTCCTTTTTTTCTTTTTTTTCTTCTTTTTCTCTAACAAATCTGGATAGAAAAGCCGTGACCGCTAAATTCCATTTGCTCTCTGGTCCAGTCCCTAGTGCTACTGTTATGACTGCAACAATCATGATGCTGCCACAGTGCTGAGGTTTCTGAAATATAGGAGGTGGCACCATCCTACTTGACAGGGGGAAGAGAAAAACAAAAGTCATGTTATCCCCTCCCTTCAGATTTTCAGTCTAGTTACAACAAAAGTGATAGAAGATGGATTTTGATGGGCAAAACTGTGTGGAAACAATGAACAAAATGGTAACCACAATTGCCAACACACATAATGCCTGAGAAGCCTGACTTTTGCCAGGACTTTTGCAAGAGTTTTATGGAGGGATTTGAAGAGGAAAAATAGGTGCTTGTGTGGAGCCTTTTTGCAAAAGGGAAAATACCAATGAGTGCTTCTTTTCAGATTTTGTGACATGTTGGGCTGATGAGAGTTAGTATTTACCTTCTCCAACACAAAATTACGGATAATTTAGAGAGAGCAAGCTGGAGGTGGATTGGAAAATCAGGACAAGCAGCCTATGTTCAGTGTGACAGAGAGGAGGAGTGGGCAGTCAGTGCAGGTGTATGCTGAGGAGAGACAGTTATCATCCTCTGGTTGGTGCTGGCATCAGGAAAAGTGTCTTCCATTTGTCAGGAGACAAGCAAACTTGCTGTCATAAGAGGAGAGCTAGCTGAGAAATTGTAGTTGTAGCAGTGAACAAGAGCAGCTGTTCATCCATGGTGTTAAGGTATAGAATCAATAATCCTTGGGCACAGATGCAGCTCTGAATTTCAGGCTGCTGTTGCTGTCTCCAGGCTGTTCATCACAGCCAACTCCACCCGAGCTCACTTTTCACAGCCGCTTCCTCTGTTTCTGCTCAGGCTATTTCGGTGCCTCTTGGAGACAGTCCAGTGGCCACAAAACTTCCTCCTCAACACAACATATTCTCCTGTTTCAAGTCTGTTAGGTTTTTTTTCCTCTCGCTGACTTCAGAGCTAATCATTGGCAACTATTTCCACCAGCCAATAGGTTTGGTGTCTGTATCTGAGCCCTGCATGGTACAGATGCACCAGGACTTAGTCTGCTACCAGAACTGACTTCTTGCATTCAGGCAACAAAGGCACTCATAACACACTGTTCATTTTATACCAATTTCTGTATTTGCTTTTCAGGAAGCGTTTTTGAAGATGGCATAGTCATGTCTTGCAAAAAACCACCCCAAACACAGAAGAAACAGAAATACATTTTAAATAATTGCAATCCTACATTGTTTCCTTTGTCTTCAACTGGTTGAAGTGAAATTATAAATGAGCAGCCTAAATTGTATTCACAGATGATACTTGCTTTCAGTATATTCCTCATTCTCAATTCAGAAAATCTCATGAGCTGCAGCCTTGCTATCTTCCCAATAAGATGAAGTGATGAGCAAGAAAGCAGGTCCAGGCTAGACTGTGTCCAGTCTTGAGAACTTTTGCAAATTTGCAGTGATTTTGTTTTGGAGGTTTCGAAAAAAAACCCTACATATTTTACTACAAATATCAAATACACTTTCACTTTTTCTCTGCTTTAGTTAATAAAACTTAAATGCTCAAACCAAAGCAGGGGCTTGCAGAAAAGACTTGGGGAAGGATTCGTTTGATCTATTATGCAGTCTAAGATTTGCAGTCGTCGTTGCTAGTTAGAGGAAGTGTCTCTAACTTTCTATCCTTATGCCTCTCCTCACTGTCATCACTGATATCTCAATTAGAGAAAGCATTGCCTGTCTCTCTGGGTCAGCTCAATGCCTTTATAGCAGGATTCACCCCTACTGTCAGAATGGGATAGGGTGTGCTTGATACAGGATACTTACAGCATACAAAATATGCATAAGAAGATAACCTGCAAAGTAAAACTGTTCTTAGAGTCAGTTTCAGGAATGCCACTTTCCTTGAAAATTCAACTGACCTGAAATAGTGTTTTAAAAGGCTGGTTTAGCATATATTATCGAACAGAATGTGAAATACAGATTGTTTTGCTCTTCTCCACACTCCCTGAAATAGTTTCATGTTAGAAAATGTGATATACAGTGCTAAATACACAGAAAATCAGTACTCTGAAATTAGGACATAGCATTCTGTTTTCAGTATATAGGCTGCAACATTGTCTCTTTCAGGTTTTGATTCCTTATAGAAAGGGATGTCTGCCATTCATCCTCATTAACAGTTTGCAAGTATAAATAAAAGTCAGCTGTGGATGGAATATTATGACGGCTTCCTCTCTTCAGGACTTGAAGCACTTACATGTAAATAACACCGAAAAAAAAAAAATCCAGACATTTGGTACTTACATATGTCTAATTGTCCAACATGTTGGATAAATATTATTTGAGACTCTTTTCAGTAACTTATTTCTGTGAAAGATAATGCCTAATCTTACTACATTTGTTATTTCAAAGTCTACCTAACTAAATTTGTTATTACAAGTGCAGACTAGTGAGCAATTAATGCTTCATTTTGAATCTTCTCAAATGGAATTAATCAGGCTCACATTTTCTATATTGAAATTGTTGAAGAGAAGACTGAAAAGCTCAGAGCAGCTGCAGAATTCAGAAAGGACGAAGAGCTGAACTTGCACTGAAGATATGATATTGCCCCAGCTTTGCTTCCATCTGTGAATACAACATCTGCTTTTAAGGAAGTGAAATGAGAAACTGCATGAATCAATATAAAGATGGTTTCTATTTCCAAGTGCAGTCCAGGGCATAGTATTTGTGAAAGAGCATTGGCAGGAGGGTTCCATTACTAATAGAGCACAATTTAAATTTGACATCATGATTAATGAGGAGGCTAAAGAAATAGATATAATGATTATGTTGTAATTTAGTATCCCTTCATGATAATTGCTAAGGTAAATGACATGTTACTCCTCCACATACTCACTAACTGTCTAGCAAACGTCATACCTATATCTATATATTAATAAATAAAATGTGTTTTGCCCCAACAATTTTAGAATTAATAATTTGAATATTCTTCTTTATATTATTTGAAGTAGTCTTTAGTACTTGTATACCATCCATTAACTTCAGGTAGCATTCATATTCTTGCTTCCCATATGAAATCCTAAATGGCAATGCAAAGAAATTAATAATGAAATTTTTACAACTAGATCTGAAAAAATCCACCAAACATTGTCATCAATAGAAGATATTTTTGGTGATAATATTTTATTCTAAACAAGCATGCCATAAAACAAATTTGTACTGAGGTGTTCAGTATCACCCACAAATTTACTTTTGCATCAACAAAACCGTCCCTAACCTGTCTTTAAGCTATTAGTCATCAGTATTGCTTCTCTCTGGAAGCATGGTCTGTATTCTCTTTTCCAGTGCGTAGTACTTGTGGGAAAAATGGGTTTTAATGGGGATACATCTCTTTCTAGTATGCACCACATCAACTTTCTACACAAACAAAGTCAGCTGATGCTTCAGCCCTTGTTTCTCAGACCCATCTTGGACAGAGTAGTTGGTTTGGAGGCACCAGGTTCATTGGGGACCAGCAATTCCTGTATATCTTAACAAAGAGAGGCCCTATCCCAAGGACTTGACACAGACTAAGCAAGCTTTTTTACAAAATCTTAGCTTGGAAGGAATATATAATGGAAGAAAAACTGCATTTACAGTCTTGCATTGTGCATTCAAAACAACTTCAAAGGCAAAATTGCTCTTGGTTGTGTCCAATACTTATTACATATCAAGCATATAAAAAACATCACCATGGTTTAAAATGTGTTTACATGTGTGCACACGTTGCAATCTCACCCTCCAGGGAACTACTATGTTTTCTTGAAAGTTTATAGCTCACAATTACCGGAGCCCAATGACTTACATTTTCCTAACTGATTTCCAGGAGGCAGGTTTTGACTGCTGCCTCTTGACGAGCCACAGTGTTCCAGCTCCCTTGTTAGGCTGAAGACACAGAATATAAACAAGCATCTCCAAGGTTTCCCTAATTCCTTTGTGGAAGTGATGGGATATTGAAAAATGGAATAATGAGAAATTTCACCAGCTGAATGATTCAGAATCATTTGTGCCTTTCAGATGGCCCAGCTGCTCCCTCTGACAGTAAATAGGAGGGTCAGGGCTCAAATCTGTCTGGCACTGTGAATGATCATTGAAAATGTTGATCTTGGTAGTGCAGCACTAGGCGCTGAATTTCCATATTGAAAGAAGCCTGAAGTGATAGCCAGGGTCAAGGACACAGGCAGGAACCTGAACTTTGTTTTTTCTGCGGTGACAGGAGGAGTGAAAAGGGCATAATGGTCATATATACATATTTCTTTGTATCTGATAATAAGCATTTCTGCTGTCTATGAAAACCAGTTTATCAGATTGAGCGCTTTCTCTCCGAAAAGCTTCGTATATAACTCCGTGTCTGTAGACTTCAGCTAGTACTTCCTTCCCTGGCTCAAATGATGGAAATTTGTCTTCTGTTTTGTTTCTTTTGCCTGAAATTTAATCTGTACACGCAAACCCTTGATCAAAACTGAATGCTTAAACAATTCTGCCACTCTCCTTTGCACGAAATAGTGCT
The DNA here is from genome assembly GCA_013399915.1 of Illadopsis cleaveri. NCBI lineage: Eukaryota > Metazoa > Chordata > Aves > Passeriformes > Timaliidae > Illadopsis > Illadopsis cleaveri. The sequence continues at coordinate 18,002 of VXBB01004561.1, forward strand.
TACTCACAGAAATATTTCTTTTGAAGTTGCATTGTAGATACCAGAGAAATACATAAGAGTCCAGAGGGCTAAGAGATACTGTACTTGTTGAGCAAAGGCCATATTCTGATGTCACCAGATATGGTATTTCTGAATAGTCTTTTATGTTGTTTTTTATTTCAGGGCTCTGTAAGAGTTTTTTTGTTTTGTTTTGGTTTTTTCTTTTTTTTTTTAGTTTATAAAGAGAACCTTAGGGATTCAGAGGGATTTTTGAGAAGGGCAACTATGAGTCCTAAAAACACCAGTGGAAAGAAATACTGACTCACTAAACAATGCAGTTAAAGACAGAAGACACAATTAACTGTCTGCATTTTCCTCCTGATATTCATAAGACATGAACAAGTATATAATTTCCAGAGTTTTTAAATAGCTACTTATTTAGATCATCAGAAAATGGCCCCATCCCACATAGGACGCAAAAACCCAGTGATCCACTATTAAGTGAAGCTGTTCCAGATAAACTGCGAGCCAACTGACCCTGGAAATTTAGTACCCAAGTTGCGTGACTCGAAAATCTGTTCAAAGCAAGGCATGGCTGCAGGCCTTGACTGTTGTACTTTAGTAGCCATAGTAACATGGTCTCTGGAGACCTAATGCTAGTGAATTTTCCTTTATTTCAAGGAAGAGTAATAAGAGAAATGTGCATTGGAACTTGTTCTCTCTTTTTTTTTTTCCCTCCTCCTTATTTTTACTATGCCATGACCTTGACCAAAATATCTTTGAAGTATTTTCTGGCTGATTTTCTGCTATGAGACTAGGAAAAAAAAATCAGGATATATAAAGGATCTTGCCAAAGGAAGTCCTATCTTCCTCAAAATATTTGCCTTCATTCCCAAAAAGAATCTCTTGACTAATAAAGTTTCAGAAACTTCTTAATGGAAGGAACTGATAACTTTCATCTCACAGCTACTGCAGGCACCAGAATAATATCATACTTTCTTTGAACTGACAGATTAATTGTTTTTTTGTTTCAGTAGCAGGTGCAGCTTTTCGTGAGTACATAATTGGATGTACATGTTTTTTCAAAAGAACACAGGCTCCTATCTCGTGCCAAGCTCTCTGGTTTTTTCTCATTTGGGGAAAAAAGTCCCACATGATTTCATTTTTAAAGTACAACGTAGAAAACTCATGTAAGTGTTTTTAAAAAGCCAAATACAAACAAACAAATGTTCACAATACATACTTAGGTCTGTCTCACATGTTTCAGCTATTATCCTGGATTAGAAATTCCATCTGTCATTGAATCCATATGGTTTGCCAAATGGCAGTTTAAAACTATGTATTTTTTGCAGATTTGAAGTTAGTTGTTTTTTGTTGTAAAAGTTTTAAGGTCCATACTAATACTTTTGTGTGTTTGTTTCTATGTGTCCATGTGACCCTCTGTGCATGTGTAAGAATATGCAATATTGCAAAAAAAATTTAGGATGCAAGTGGACTTTACTGATTGAAACACACTTGCTGCACACAAAACAAATACCACCAGCATTGAGTTTTGGAGTTTGGTTATTTCCCGCTCTAAATACCAGAGCCCCATTTAGGATTTCCATTATTTCTGCTATGAGGATTAAAGTGAAATGAGGAGAGCTGCCTTTACTTCTCTGTGCTGTCCCCTCAGTGTTCAGAGTAAATGTGCTTTCTTTAGGGAGTGCAAACTGGACAGGTATGAGGCTGGTCCATGTCCTTTTTCCTGTTTCAGCTTGCCAGGTTATCCATTACCCAGGCACATGGCTGCTGTGGTTCTGACACAGCACACCTGTGCAGCCTCCTGTTCACTGGGAATGAGGGAAAGCTATTGCTGAGAATTTTATTTCAATAACTGAGGATGTTTAAAAATCATAAGTGGAGCCATACACTTTGTTGTGCTGTTTAGTATGAGACACAGAACAAAAAAGCTGGTAGTAGTTTTCACTCATTCTCGTGGACTGAAGCTGTCTCTCCTACTCAGTCTAACAAGTTACTAGGCTTCTGGCCAGAAAAATGGAAAAATGTCTCTGCAGTGTTACTGTAAAGGATTTCAGTATGGAGTTGTTTTTGGTACCTGAGAGATTTATCTGAGAGGTTGGAAAAGGTATTTCCCTACTGATTTGCAATCACCATTACCCACTCAAGGTGAGTAATGTGCTAGCAAACACCCTCCTCCTTATCCCCACCCGTGGTAAGTAGATAAGAAAAGTATAAATCCCAGCCCATCTCTGACTCTGTTGAGAGTCTTCTGTGTTACAGATATCTGTTTTCCCACTGAACTACAGTTTAGGGTAATATTGAGGAAGCAGAAGAATTTGCAGGCGTGGATGAGACTCACTGGTATGAAGTTTTACTTGATATCCAGCTTGTCTTTTTTTAATGTGTCTGAAGCAGCAGGTTTCCCAGCTAAAATGAATCTAGAGTCATGGAATTTGTGTTAATCCTCAGCGGAGTCATGTGGCTCCATAAAAGTTGTTTTTGCACCAAAGTGGATTTTGCTTTCCCTGCTTGCAGGGCAAAGCTTCTGATGTCTGCAGTTGGGGCAGTGAAAACCCAGGGGGTGCTTATTAAGAGATATAACCTCAGGAGAGGACACCAGCACTTTGAGAAGAAACTGAAAACAAAGCAGGGATAGTTTGGAAATCTCTTCATTTACATACTTGCTTCAAATCCACAATTGTTTCTGGCTTAACATAAACACGTTTTCACAAACTTTTCCTCCATTTCTTCTTCCCTCTTCCTCCCTCACACCTCTTTCTTAATACCTCCTCTATCCTCACAGATGTAGTTGCCAGTACACTGATCTGAACCCTTGGAAATACACATGGTCCCATTTCTCTTTCCAAATTTAAAAACTGTTACACCTAGTCCAGCCTGACTCTATCTCTGTGGAAAAAAAAGAAAAGTATAAAGAAAAACCTTCCTGCTTTTTACTGCTGGGATCAAGTCTTACATTTCAAGGGTAGAGACTGATCTCTTATGTATGTGTCTAGGACTAAAGAGTACGTACCAAAATGTTGAAGACTAGTTTGTTGAAGAGATGATTTTATCTCTTGATTCATACAAGCAATCCTTGACAAAGGCAGATATCCCTACAGGGGCTGAAAAACTCCAGCTTGCCTTCAGGACAATTGAGGATACATTTCAAGGATTTTCAGCATGATAATGTGTAGAATTCTTTGATAATATTCAGATCTTGTGATCATTGTTTAAGCTTTTCCAGGTAGGGCTTGGTGTATTAGTTTGCATAGCTTAAGAACTTTTTTAAATTAAGCACATTTCTTTCATTTTTTAAATGTTCTTAACTTCTACCTGGTCCAGTTTCACAGGCAGGACTCAAGGTCTTTCAGAATATGCATGATAAGAGCCACAGACAAAAAGGAGCTCCCTTAAGTGTACTACAGTTATCTTTATGGAAAATTTTAGTCTATCCAAATTAAAAGGCCTGCCAGATGCTCAAAATGTAATAAAATTCCTAACATCACATCACTGATGGTTTCATTATTGTGAAGACGAGTCCAAAGAGACAAGATGCCAAAAATGCTTTCTTGTCTCCATTTGACGTTGGAAATGTACATGACAGATGCCATCCATGGAGGTTCCCCTCAGTGCAGTGAGGGGCACAGATGTGAAGATGCAGAAATCTTGACATACCATCTTCTGGTTGGTGAGGTGCTGGGACAAATTTGGGCATTATTTAGAACAGGAAATGGCACCAGTTGAGCAAGTCCTTGTGCTTGAAGACAGGGATAACTAGTATTCAACACAAGCACAACTAGACAGAGATCACTCATTCTGCAAAGGATCTGTACCCCTGGAGCTGACCTGGAGCAAAACAAGATTTGCCATTGACTGTTCTTAGCATTGGCTTATGGTTATTGTTGACCTGATTGAATCACTTGCTGCCACAGCCATTGAAGGCTCTCCACTACTTTTCTCAAGTCATTGTTTCAAAGGTTCCTCAAGGCACAGAGCCTCTGGCCAAGGGTGGTCCCACGGGATCACGTTTCCAAAGGTGCTCCACATTTATGATGGGAGCCAAACCTCCTGAGGAGGTCAGTCTATTGTGCACTGAACTCTTGAAATTCTGCCCACCATTGTCACAGTGGGAACAGCTTTCAAGCGGTCTTGGAAATCTGGTCCTTATTTAGGAACCAAAGAGAGAACCAAGCTCACAAAAATATGTCAGTGTATCTGGTTACTGAGCAATTGAAAATCTGTCCTCACTGTGTTTCAGGATTAACTCAGGATTAATAGGCACATCAGTAAATTGAAACTAAGGTGAAGCAAGGATAATAATAATATAGCAGTCTTTCAGCAACAGCTATTTGAACTGTAATCTCAAAGACCTCAAAACCACCACATGAAAGGGTCTAGATTGCCTTGGAGTGCAATCCTGCTGGAATAAAGATATGTTACCAAACCTTTATCAAGGGAAGAGAGGCAAAATTAATCAGTTCTCACGCAGCATGATCATAACATTTGCATCATGTATTTAATTTAATCCTCACTTTTATTTTTGGATTCCTCTGGTTGCTTTCCTTGCATCATCAAGTGTGTAAGAATTAATTTAGCCCTTTTCTAGATTAAACATTGTTTTATATCAGTGAGGTATGTATCACCTACTTTTTATATTCATTGCATTTATGCAATTATGCTATGTATGTACTTTTATAGCAGCTTAAGAAAAAAGAATAGAAAAAATACAGATCTAATTTTAAAGTCATAGTTAAAAGAGCACATGTATTTAATTTTCCCTTCTATATTACTATATTGTATGTATTAACACATATATATTCAAAGCAATTATTATGGAAAGGGCAGTTAGTTCTAAATTAAAAGAAAAAAAAAGTAGTTGACACTTGCTATTAAACTTTTAATTCTATGAATTAATGAGCAAATATAATTATGCACACAATTAAGCAGACAATAAACTAGTAATGCAATATGGCCGTTATACTGTAATTAACTATCTTAACTTTTTTAGAAAAGAAGGAAAGCATGTTCCGGGTTGTTACTCATTTTTCATGGTAGGAAAGAAATTAGTGTCCAACTTTTTTCATTCCTAGGTTATTCTTAAAATTATTACATTCATACTCATTTTATTCTTCATATTCTGATTATCTTTTAAAGTGTTTTATTTTCCTTTTTTAGTCACTGAATGGTTTTGCCTTGGTGGTGAGTGCAGATGGAATGATATTCTATGCGTCATCGACAATTGTGGATTATCTAGGGTTTCATCAGGTAAATATATTGAGAAATAGTTAGAATACCCAGTCACTGACATTGTGTTGACTTTCTTGTCAATATATATACATTGTCAATATTATAACTTCTGCCATTATTTTTAAATGCAGCACTGTATGTTGCTACTTTATCCACCTTATCCTTCTAGTGTCAATTAGACACACACTTACTGAAATAAGGTTATTTTACTGTACCATCTCAGACTAATTGTTTTGGTAAATCCGACAGGTGAAGATTTATTTCTTGTAATTTCCTTTTATAAAGCTTACATTAGCAGAAACATGATCCGTTATAAATCTAAGATGTAGCTAGAAGTTTCTTTTCAGTTTCAGTATAAGATGCTGCTTTTCTAGGCTGATTGTCTGTGTGTAATAAATATATTCTAAAGTCACAGAATAACAGAACCATACAGTTGGAAAGGACCTCTGGAGGTCATCTAGTCTAATCTCCTGCTCAAAGCACATCGAGCTAGAGCAGGTTGATGCAAGACTGATCAAGCTTTGAGTTTCTATGACCCCTCTGGAAGATGTGTTCCAGTGTTTAGCCACCACGACTATAACTTTTTTTTTAGCTTATTATTAAATCCCAGCTTCCCATGTTGCCACTTGTGTCTGTTGCTTCTTTCCCTCTCACTTTGCTCTTCTGAGAAGAGTCAGGCTTTGTCTTCTCTTCCCCTGCTCATTTGGTTGATGTAGACAGCAGTATGTTCTTTCTGTGGTTTTCTCTTCTGAAAGCTGGACAAACCCTGTTTTTCCCTCCTGGACGTGCTCCAGCTCTCTTAAATGTCTTGGTAGCACTGTCCTGAGCTCATTTGCTCTTCAAGGGGTGCCCAAAATTAGGAGAGAAATTTGCCTTTGCTGAACTTCCTGAGGTTCCTGTCGGCCTATTTTTACAGCCCAAAGAGCTGCCCTGCCCTCCCCATCTGGTACCCTCTGCAAATCTGCCTACTGTGCATTCTATCCCATGATTCCTTAGTCAAGAAATTAAAGAGGGTTTGTCCCAGCATAAATCCCTGGGGGATGCCACTAGTCATCACTTGCCAGTTGGATGTTTATTACTCACATTTGCATATGTACAAAAGAGTTAAGAATAGAAAGAGTCATCTTAGGATGTGAAGGGAAAAAGCAGATGTTGAGAAATAGGGGCCTTTGAAGCAACTTTCCTCATTAAAGCTGCTCTTAAGGTGTCCTACACCTGCCATTATTTTAGGTATCAATCTAAAGATAAGTGGCTGCCCCCCTACAGTTACTAATTAACCATTCCTTGTTGTAATTGTTTCAGACTGATGTAATGCACCAAAACATATATGATTACATTCACGTGGATGACCGCCAAGATTTTTGTAGACAACTGCACTGGGCCATGAATCCTCCCCAGATGTTATCTGGACAGCAACTACAGTCAGAAACAGGTGGGACTGTGTATGTTGATTGGAAACATAGGCACCACTGTACAGAGGTAGAACTGCACTCCACCTACGCCCATGTCCGTACCAGGTCAAGTCAGATTCTTCACTGGAAAGATGCACAGTGGTCATTTATTTATGTTATTATCTCAGAGATGACATTTCTTCCTGATCCTGGGCATTTATAAGGTAGACTGTGCCAATAGTGCTACGAAGTTATTTCCTTTACTTTTCTCTAATGTGCCTACACATATTCTTACATACTAAGAATGAGCAGCATCAATTCACTCTGCCAAACTTCAGTTGGCAACAGATCAGAACATCAATAGTCCTCTCATTGATGCAAAAGGTTTCTGTACAGAACCACTGTGGCAGCATCACTTTCTGCCATTTGTTTTCCCACGCAAAATGATGTAGACAGGAGCTTTCTGAACAACAAGTAGGTTTAGCAATGCACTTTTTCCTCTGAGGCTATACCACCCTAGGATGGGAGTTGGATGCCTGCACTCAAGGTTTCTCCTACGTGAGGTATTAAGCTGAAATCACAACTACAGAACTTATAATCAGGTTGAGATTGTTAACTTTATAAAGAATTCTTGATTCCAGCAAAATGTATGCATTTCACCAGAAGGTGAGGTAGCAATTGAGGAAATAAATTGGGAAGTATAGTCACCAGATAAGTGGGGAGAAACTTGCAAGAAATCCTGCAGCAACCTCTACAAAGTCCTCAGGAACACAGTCATGAAACTTTGGTGGAATTTCTTGCATTTCCTGTAAAACAGTTTCTGTGTTTTACAAGAGTCTTATAAATACCTGAGGAGATATGCAAGATTTTGTAGGAAGTACACAGGAAACAAGCAAAACAACGTGCACTACTAATATTTCAAATGATAAAATTTACAAATATCTGGAATTTTTGTCCTAATCTATGTTGTGGAGAATTTCAGGTCTTGAGTTCATAGTTTTGTATGAATATTTGTGTCTTTTGGGGAATATTTCAAAAACTATGCACTTGTACAGAAAAATCAAGGAGGCACAACAGCAGAACATAAGCTAATAATCTACTGTCCATTTTTTTGTTCTGTTTTTTTCCTAGGATTAGCATTTTTCCTTATTTTGTTCTCCTGTCTAATGCATTTTCTGTGATCTCTGATCTCAAAACCAGCAACATCTGTTACCCTGTTTTGCGTCATTAAAAATCACAAAAACTCAGGAAATAAAGTCCAAATTTCTGAAGAAACTCACCCGAATCCCATTGCAGAGCTTTTCTTTCTTTTTTGGTAGAGCATATGCAGATGTATCCATACATGACACCATTGAATATTCGCCCATCCATAAAGCAATTTTTAGCAATTTCCGTAACAGCTTCCTCAATTGGCTACAGAACATTTTCATTATTTCTTAGTGTGATCTGATATATGTTGCCTCCACTGTTGTTCCTAGGAGAAGATTATATTCTCAGTAAATTGTTCAAAGCACAAGAGAATGACAGCATGACAACAGATTATTCTTCGTTTTTAACTCGCTGTTTCATCTGTCGAGTTCGCTGCTTGTTGGACAGTACTTCTGGATTCCTTGTAAGTACAACTTCACCTAGATGATTGTAGGCATGACATAGTAGATTTTAATTACTTCATATGAAAAATTCTTCAACATAAATATTGTGGAAATTCATGGACAGTGAAGACCATTATTTTGCTGTGCACTAACAAGAAACACCTAAAGTTAATTATTAATATGTGCAAAGAGTGATGGGAGAAAAGAAGATTGTAATATTTGAAACTGAAAGATTTAAAAAATTTTTATGTTTTAAGCTCTTTTCAACAATATCTGTCCCCAATTTGTACTGGGCGTAGCACAAGAGTGGCAAGTCTGAATTTCAACAATTAACATTTAAGCCCAAAGTATTTGCTTTAAGGAGAAGGAAAAATAAGGATCTGTTTTTTCCCTTTTGTAAAGAGTCCTTAAATAATAAAACCCAGAATTAGAAAGTCTCTTGCATGCTCCATACTAGGAGCAGCTCATTTCTAGAAATCACTTCTCCATTTCCTTAGTGAAGACGTGAAGACCAATGCTGAAACTAATTAGGGGAAACTCCAGCACGTGCAAAGAAAACAAAACGATCAGTGTGAGACTGGGAAATGCAAGTTCTGTCTCAGATGCTCATTTGCTGGAAAGCTATGGGTCTTAACAGCCACCATTTCTGCACCCCTGCTTTAATCTTGTAGCTCTAGAAAATGCCTAACTCAAACGGGCTGATTTTTCACTGGGTATTTTCTGATAGTTAATTTTTTTCACTGAGAAGCAGCAGCCTGCTGTTAACTTGATCCCTGCCTTCTGACTACACAGACATTTGAGGCAGGGACAGACAGTTCCTTCCAAGCTATGCACTCTGTATCCAGCTACCTTGGGCCTATCTTTTCTGTTGGCACCTGTCTGCACAGTCCTTGGGTTGTGCCAGTCCGAATACTTCCCAGAGAAATTGCAGCATAAGAGGAAAGAAACTAAGAGACCATTCTTGCTGGAGAGAACAGAGCTCAGAAAAATAGTGGTTCCAGCTTCAGTGGAGTACAGAGGAAACAACCGTTTGTGCCACTGAACATGGACCATTTTGGCAAACAGAACGTAACACAGAACTTCTACTTCTGAGTACACAAGAGACGAAAAAACTTAACCAGCATCAAAAGTCTCATCTCACTGTTGATAGTACCTCCACCCATTCTGTCTCTGAAATGGCATGGTTTAAATTATATGAAGAAAATGAAATTCCTAGTTTTACTCCCTGATTCAAAACCAGGTTTGTTGTTAAATAAGCCAGTCTATAGGTTGTATAAGTATTTAAAATGTTTATACACTAAATGCTTAAGAGTTTTTCGGTTTTTGGTTTTTTTTTTAATACCAGACAATGCAGTTCCAAGGCAAATTAAAGTTCCTCTTTGGACAAAGGAAGAAGTCCTCATCCGGAACAGTACTGCCACCTCAGCTGTCCTTATTCTGCATAGTGGTACCACTTCTGCTCCCTTCTGTGACAGACATGAAGATGAAAAGCCTGCTTGTGAGAGCAAAACACAAAGCTGATGATGCAGCAGCAGCGAACACAAAGTATTTACAAATTAATCTTTTGGCATTTAGTGAAGATTATGGGCTATTAAGCATGTAAAAACCACAAATTATGCTTAATATCTCTCAATTTTCAAACTCCTTCTCAGAAAAGTAAATAATTTATATGGATTTAACTACTGAGTAGAAAATAAATACAATACAATTACTATAACATAATATAATGCAAGATGATGCAATATATTGTACTTTATTTATAATACATGTTAAGTATTATATTTCAATATATAAAATTTTATATTAGAAATGGAACATTAGGATATCTTTCTAACCTTCAGAAGTTACCAACTAAGTAAGCTAGTTTACTAGCTGTAAAAGTAGAAAAGGAAAAGTATTTTTACTGCTATTTTCCAATTTCAGTATCTTCTGCTAACACAATTATTTCGACTGGGGCATTTTGGTAACAAACAAAGGAAAAGGAAAACTTCAGAAAGCTGAATGTGTGTGTGGGGGGGCAGTGTTCACAAAGAGTCTAATGAGTTGTACTTGGTGTATGCATTTATCTTTCAACAGAAGTTTTATGAACACGTAAGTTTACAATTGCACTAAATCGCTTGGGGGTGATCATTTGGTAGCAATGACAAAAGATCAGGACAGATTGTGTTCAGACTCATCTCCTTCCTAACACTTATTTTTGTTACTCCTCTATGGCAGCATTTGTTGATGTTTAGAGCTAGGATATTTTCCCTTATTAGCTTAAATATAACCTTACAGTAACGAGTTCTATTGCTGTCAGGATGATTGACAGTATCATAATATGGTTTTTAATTAGATTATGCTTGTGTATGTGTGGATTCACTACCCAGATGTATAATGTGGTTCTAGCACATCCATCCTTTTGAGAAGAACTAAATTGCTGGAAGTCTGGTATAATGGACTATGCAGGCTTTTGGAATAGAGTTGGAAAATCATTTCTACCTGCTCGTTTTTCCAGTGGCCCAGGTAAAATTAACTGATGATCAGAACTGACCTCCTAATAGAGATGCTTTACTACCTGACTGGACAGTGGCCAAGGATTTGACAAGAATGAAGCAACTATTTATCTTCAGAGTTTCCTTTGGTTCAGGCCTGAAGCATGGTAGCCAAGGATGGTGGGCAGATTTACAGAGCTTTTTTTTTTTTGGATGGTCTTAATGCAGGAAAGCATTTGTAATTCAGTGTTACAGAAATTGCACCCTGTTAAAGCTCTGAGTCAAGTGCTTTCAACTAAAGATTGGAAGAAATATATTCAAATCATATGGTGCTTATTGCAAATTGAAGTCATGCTAACTCTTAAAAGCATTGCTGGTCACTGTGATGTACGTACCTCAAATGTAACTTGAATAGGAAGAGCAGAATATACACAGCATTTGTCTCAACTCCAGATTAAATTTATTTTTCCAGATACAGTAAGTCATGAGCAGAATATTCCTAAACATAACTATTCCTCTTAATTGAATACAGAACCCCAGTCACACACTAGTTGGAGCAACCAAATGATGCAGGAAAAACATAATTATTTAGTGCTAGTTACTACATACTTAAACCAAACGCCTTTGCTAAGGGTCACCAGCTTGAAGATCATATCTTTTAGAGTCTGTGATTCTACTGTGTTGTCATTCACTGACAAGGAATTTTCCACATTTTCTGCCCTCTACAGCTCCAGTTCAAAAGGCAGTTCAGGGCTTTGTGAAGCCACAGAATTATATGGAAGAAACAATCACCATGAAGGTGCCGCCTTCACTAATGGATTACAGATGGCCGAAAACCAAATCAAAGGTACTGCTAAGTACTTCTAGATTATATACAGTTCATAGAAAAAAACCCTCGTCTTTTATTTTCTCCTGGGAAGTTTTTCAGGCTTTGGTCCCAATGCTCTCTTTCTTCTTCTTCTCCCTAACACCTCTTCTTTTAAAAAATACAAAAAAAATTGTCCACCTCAAAAGATAATACTGAATCAGTCTGTGATTTCAGAGTGGGCAGAAAATTTACAGAGAAATAAACCATCATGGTAAATAGTAAATAGTAAATAAATAGTAGTAAAAGAATACTCAACGTATGCTTGCCTAAAAGTGGCAGTAGTGAATTTAATAAGTTTATTGGAAAACCCTAATAATTAATAAAAATATCTATCCCTCTTTGAGGAAAACTGGATGACATGTTACAAATGTTAGTTTTCCCCAAAGATTAAAAAACAGAGGAAAATTAGAATGCATTGTCTTTAAAGCCCATGATGTGCCCACAGCTTTGACTCATGCTTTTCCAGTGTTTGGTTGTGGAAAAATTATGAGAGTCTAGGCTCTATTTCAGATTTTACAATGGATAAAATTTTGATGGAAAGTCCACTCCACTGGGCAACTTCTTGAGTGGACTTGTACTCATCCTTCTGTCATATCTGCTGGAAATCCTTAATGTCTTTAAAACCATTCCTTTCTTATAGTTCAATTTTTCATGAACATTTTTTTGTGGGTATAGTACTACTACTGCTGAGAGGAATATATTAGAAGGAATGAGTAATACTAAAAATCCTTCGTTACAGCTTATGTGCCTTACTAGGCTGTTCAAATTCTAGTTTTAAGATGTAATTTGCTTCATTTTGTGACACATTTTAGCTGGTACTTTCCTATGTTGATGCTTTTAGGGCAACAAAGAAATATTTGAACATTCACAGTTTAGATAACAAAAAATACTTAATACTGTTGGTATTTAAATCTATTTTCTTTTAAATTATATAGCAAAGAATAATGGAGAAAATGGCATTTCTCTAGTCAAAGTACAAGCAAATGAAGATCACTGGGTCTGGGTTCAAGCTAACACTCAACTTCTTTATCGAAGTGGTTGTTCAGAATATGTCCTTGCCCAACAGCAAATGTTAAAGTAAGTATATTTTCCAGTACCAAAAAGAAAAAAAAGGAAAATGAATGTATTCTTTTTGTATGAAATCTTTCAAAGGGCTGTAGTGACCTAAGAGAAGAGCTGAGTGAGAAAAATATAGTTTACTTATGATATGGAAATCTATTTTTGTCCTGGAACGTATGAAATGGCTGTTACAATTCTAAACAATATTTATTTTCTGTCTTCACCTTTACTTCTTCTGCAGTTCAGTATACATATACACTAACACAGAAGGAAAATACTTGACTATTAATATTTGACTTTCTTGCACCTATTTTCTTGTCCTAGTTTTTCTGCGTATCAGCATTTGACTATGTTAAGCTTTTTTTTTCCTTCATGTAAGACAGTTGAGCTCATGTTTTTATTTGTGTATGTGCAACATAATCTAAAGAAGGGCACCCATATTAATTGTATGCTTGTAGATAGATACATCTAGTTGCCTGTAGGCTCAGTCATGGGGTATAAACTAATCTCACAGATTTGCATTCAGAGAGGAGTTCTTGGATGAGTTTTACCCTTTCCTCCGAAATGGCCTTTTCATCCTCCCCCCATGGGACTGTCTGTTCCAGTTCCTGCGGGTCTTGTTGAAGTGTCTCTTCAAGCTGGTCTGAGGGAAGAGGTAAGAGACTGGACTCAGTCAGCAGGGGCCAGGAGTTTTACATAGCCACCATCTGGCCCAGTGTTAAAAATGTGGCTGTTATCCCAGACCTTTTTCTTCAGAATGCCTTGCAGATGGAAGATACAAATGAAAAAATTCTTTGCACTTTTAGAGGAGATATTCCTTGCAGGCGGCATATCTGCCAAGATCCACATGAATAGCAGGGGAGCTCCCACCTGAGGATGCTGGAACATTTTACCTTTACTGGGATGGCACAAATATCATCTTGCCGTGTCAGTGAATGATTTTTTAGTAAGGAGCTGATTAAAAGGGGCTGTTTCTTTTATTAGTTTCTCTACTTGAAAAAGGTTTGTGTGAAATTAAGCATGTTTATTTAGTCACATTTTTGCTTTCTGAGCGATTAAAATCCTTCCTTTGTGCTTGATAGTTCCCACAGACTGAGGTATTACAAGAGTTGGCCTTGGTGATTATATTCAGTTCTGTCTTAGTCTGCAACAAACTCAGTATTTACTACAATTTTTTTTGATGTTGTTGTTGTTAAAATTTGTGCTGTCTTCCAGGAAACACAGATTCTTTTGGAGAATTTTCACTGGATACTATTTCACTGTAAAATTCTTCATTTGGGGGTTTAACTTTTTTTGACTATTGCATTTTGTTAAGTCCTGTGCTTCCCAATTTGACCATTTTCAGAGAAGCATGTTCTGCAGCAAACTTGTTAGGCACTATTTCCACCTCAGTACTGTAAATAAAAAAAACCAGTAATATTTAGCAGAGGACTGAAAATATTTAATGCCTCATAAAAAATAAAAAAAGAGAGAGAAAATATTCTTCTTTCGTGGTCTACATTATTGCAGTGGAAGGTTCTGTCTTTGTAACAACGTGGACTCCCTCTACTGGAAAATCCTTTTCTTGCACATTGATTCGATACCCAAAGAAAAAGTTCTACTGTGAACTAAGAAAAAGCTTTCTAAACCCCTTAGTAGCTCTTCAGGTTTTCATGTACAGTTTCCTATTGAGATGTCTGCTTCTTGTGTGGAGGGGGATGTGGTGACTTCATAGCACTTGATCCCACAGAGCTGAGAATCAGCACATTAGTGAATTCAAGAACTAAATCTCAGAACTTGGACTCCAGTTCTGAAAACAGCTGCTTTAGGCATGGAAGTGCTCATGCAACACTCTCTGCCAGTGTTCTTCTTTAATGTTGAGTACTTCAGCTGGAGGTCATGGAAAATTAATTCACTGCTCATCTTAGAAAACAAAAGGCAACATAAATTAAGTTAGACATATAAAACAAACCTACACCCAATATGAACATCTGTGACTATTTGGTTATTTAATTTGGTTTCTTTTCAGTTGGGTTTTTGAAACGTAAGTCCTCATGGTTCTCCCTCAAATCACTCTGATCAGAAAGCTCTTATGAGTCCAAATAACTCCTTGTTTACAAAACAGATCTCATTTAAGATACTGCTTGTATTTTATCTCTGGAATTTTCGACACACAAATATTATTTACATTTATTTTAAGGGAAGAAAAAAAGTGTAAGGGGATTACTGTATTGTACTACAATATTTAGGTCTTTATTGAACTGTGTGCCTGAAATGGAAAAGCAATGCATGAATTCAAATGAAGCAATGCCTCAGAAAGTTAGCTGTGCACAAACATTGGCACCCAGATCCAGGGACATTCTTTTGTTCTCTCAAGCAAATGCACAAGAGTGTGAGAGTCCCGTATTGAGGACAATGTATGGCTTGTAATGCATGTTGAGCCACTCTGTATCCCAGAAAACAACCCTTTAGAAACCTCTGATTTACTGACTTCTTTTTTCTACTGTTTTTGAAAGGGAAGAAGATGAACAACTGAAGATACTAAGTGGTCTTGCCAGTTTGAAAGGAAACTTGGAGGGGCTTTCCTATAACAGTGCCATTGAAACTCTGGGCCAGTGGAAGCATCTTAACTGGGCAGCAGTGAAGAATGAACAAGATAATGTAAAAGTGAAGTTTGAGCCTCATACTAATGGTGAGTGTTTTATGCAAGAGGAACCTCTCAGTTCTAACACATCAGTTTTAGGCATTCAAAACAACTGCACCACAAACAGTAGCTGGACTTTAAGAAACTCAAGTTCTTGTTCTATGAGCCAGAGAATGAACACATGTCCAAACAGGAGAGCCGGATCATTCTACAACAGAGACCAAAATTTCTTAAATTTGGCATCAACTTGTCCTTCCCACTGGGGGAGCACGGAAAATGGCCAATCTTACTCGGGGTTCCAACAGCGCTGTGCAGAGAACTACGTGACAGACCATTTGAAGCTGCAGAGACCACTGATATCCTCAGAGGCTCTCTATGACACAGCCATTCCGTTGGAGATGCCTATCAAAACGGAATACGACTCTGATTCTGAAAACATTGCTGATAACCACCTGCTTTCGCAGAGCCGAGCCTGGCTGGAGGAGAGCGGCTCAGTGAGAAGGCAGGTGTCCAGCTATCCCAACAGAATGCACCTCAAAACAGAACCGGACCTCTGCCAGCCAGCCTTGCCTTGCCAGAAGCCAAGGCACTGCCTTTACACACCCCATAACTGGCAATGCATCATAGCAAATCACCCCAACAACCTGAACTCGAACAGAGCTTGCAAGGGTTCACGGAACAAGGAAGTGGCCCCATTTTGCCCTCAGAACTCATCCATGTGTTTGGAAGGCATGCCCAACCTGCCACACACAGCTTGCTACAGCCACTTCTACAGCCCCAGCCCAGGGGAGGAGAAGGAGCAGATTAATGAGGTGTTCAAAATGCCATGTGAATTTAAAAACCCCTGCTTGGTTCAAGCAATCAAGCGTGAGCCCCTGGATTCTCCACCATTGTCCAACAGCGGACAGAACAGAGTACATGCGAGCTTCCCTGAAAATACATTAGCAGGTCCTGTGCCTCATAAAACCATTGAATGTACATTTTTGCAATAGATTTTATAAGATTTGAAATATTTATAATGTTAAAAGTAAGAAGTTGTAGATTCTCTTCCAGTTGAGTTAAATGTCTTACTAAAATCAAAAGCCAGTGGAAAGATTTTGGGTCTGTGTGTGTGTGCACCTGTGTGCGAAAAGAAACAGACACAGGTGCACACATCCTACCCCAGCTACTGCCCTTCTCTTAATGATCTTTGGAAAGAGGAAAGAGACATAAAACCTCAGGCACAGAAAAATAATCATTACTTGCTGCACAGGTATACCTGATCATTTTTCTTTTACCACCTTTCCTCTCTCGTCTACAGTTCATTAGCAAGGTCTAGCAATTTCTGTTTCCTTTGTTCTGTTTGTTTTTCTCAAGCTGATGTGAAGCTTCCATGCAAATCAAAAATGTTTACGGTCTTCATTGTGGCCACTTTACCATAGGAGTTTTTGCTTTATAATTATTTTTCTACTTTTATAAGAAGGATCAGCTATTCCTTCATCCCAGCATTAAATTAATGGCATTAGGAAAGGGCTTCCCAACACAACTTCTTAATTTAAAAGAACCATATTAGTAAAAACAATGACTTGCATAAATACATTAGAAATTATTTCACTTCAAACTGAAGTTACTCCTAATTTTCTTGATAATATTATTGCTTTAGAATCCATATTTTTCCATTTCATTGCCATCAGCCTTTCATGTTGCTGCTGAAAGACTGAACAATGGGATGTAATCCACTTCTATAAATGAGTTACATAATGCTGTTAAGTGTATGTGAGAGCAAAGTATTTCTCTGATTATTTTCCTTGCTGTTACTTGTAACATCAACAAAGGAAATGCACTTTTTTACTTGATAGTATTTCTTTGACTGATAGCAGCTTGTTTGATATCGTCACCTTATATCAAAACCAAATCCCACACTAAGATTATTTCCAAAAACATCTTAGTTTCAATCTCAAAAGAAACCTTTAATCTCACTGAGAGGTGGCTGTATACCTTTCAAAAGCACTTGAGTGCACTTTAGTGCTTTTGAAAACAGAGTGTATACTTTTCTTTGAGCCCAGACAGTAATGTGTTTTCACAACAAAAAAAATAAAGTTATATTTTGGGTTTTGTTATTGCTGTAGTTTGACTCCTGCACTAACTTTTGTTTTAAAATTGCACTATTTCAACTTTATATCAACTTCACTTATATAACAACCGCATCAAAAGAAAAAAGGCTTAGATGTATGTATATGTGCTTTTTGAAAGAAGACCTGTAATGAATGTTTTCTTTTTCAAAATGTTATAAATAATTATAATGTCTTCCTTTATCTATTAATCATGAAGGGCATGGCTTTATATGCCAGATAAGTGGCATAAAATTCTCCCAAATGCTTCAAATATATGGGATAAGTGACGTTTTCGGTAGTGCAATGGTTCTGCACCTGGCAGGCTGCTCTTCTCCAACAAGACTGACCATCTTTTATGACAGAATTTACTGCCTGTACATTAGAGTTGGCAGGTGTAAAGAAATACATTCTCTGCATGCCAGTTAAGTGCTTATGAACTGTGGTATGAAATGCTGCACACTGGACAGTAAAGAGGGGCAGTAAAGAGATACAACATCTTACTGTATCTCAGATTAAATCTCTTGTTGTCCAGTTGACCGTATCCAAGCCATGAGAATGTTTCCTTTTTTCTGTCTGAGGTACATCAGCTCCCTGTTGGCCATGTGCTGCCTCTTGTCTGAGACAGTCTTGATATCCTTGCTCTAATACTCCTGCCAGTGGTTGCAATGCAATATCAGACTCCGTTCTGAAGTGAGACCGCAGTGTGGAATTTACACTGCTGTCCAGTACACCACTGTCCACATCACACAAATTCAAGCCAAACTGAAAAAAATACTTGTGGGCAAGCAAACTTGCTCCTCATGCAGAGTGAGACTGCCATAAATCAGTGTTGCTGCACAACCTCTGCCTCATTGCTTCACTCTCTACATAATTACAAGCAGCAGTTCTTTAGACTCTCGCAGAGTTGCTGCTATAGTCATTTGCTTGGCACGTAGCAGTGGCACTGCTTATGTGCTGGTGCCAGACACTCTACCCTGTGCCTCAGAGTTGCTCGTAGGGTTGTGCTATGAACTCTGTAATATTCTCCAGTCCAGCTCTTTGTGCAGCTGCCTGGCAGAAAAGAGGTGATGGAGAGACAGAGTAGCGTGGGAGCCAATGGCTGGGGGCAAGTGGAGGACACACCAGCACAACCTCTGAAAAGTCACTTGTTTAATTCCACATTTGGAATCACTGTCACAACCCTCTGAATGAGAGTACCTGGGCTTTGTTTCACACTGCCTTGCACTTTCTCACATCATTTGCATTGATGAAGTGTGACTGTAAAACACTGTTATCTTCATGTGGACATGCTGGTGCCTTTTGCACAATGGGAGTGGTTACACCAGGTGCAACTCTGTAGAGGACTGTGCCACCAAAAGCCTTGCCTGTGCTTAGAAATATTACCCGCTGTGACTAGAGTTGGGAGAACTTTACCAGCCAGGTTTCTCTCCTCAGAGCAGAAGCAATTTATACTAACAACAGAAATTCTCTGAAGTTCTCTCTGTTACAAAATTCTTTTTTTTTTTGTTGACTTAACTCTATCCACTCCCAGGCTTTCCTGGCACATATCAGTTAGAATTATTTTTCTCATATTTCCAACAAACCCAGACACATTTTACACATCTTGATCAATATTATAGAGGTAGGTGAAGTTTCTGTGTGTAAGGGAATGTAATCTGACACATGAGATGTAATGGGCTTCTAGGAGGATGGACGAATGTGTGACTCAAAAGTGAGATGTCACCTTCTGACTTCCTGCTGTAAATGCAGTCATTTTTGTTTCCTTATTATTCCATAAAGTCTGAAGCCAAGAAAAACACACTTATCCTGCACGTCACATTTGATTTTGACCCACCTAATTTGTGGCTGAGTTTCATTTCAGGTCTCACATGAAAAAATGTGGTATCATTAGAATTTCTTCTTGTTTAAATTATCATACATGCAGTACAGCAATCTCCCAAGAACTGGGTTTATGAAGAGATCAGCAGTTTGTCCTCTTTTTGGACAATTGTTAACCATTGTTGGTAGTAAACAAAGACCAGTTTCTTCTAAGCACTTGGAAGCAGAGGAAATAAATGTTTAAAATAATCTCTTGCCATTTTTGTTTAAGGCACAGATCGACCTTCATCCTCTCCCCATGATATGTGCCCTGAACTGAGTCGGGACTGAAATCTGACATTGCATTGTACCCTGTTAAATTACCACTGATTTAACCGTATAAAACTTTTTTGTATGCAGACATGAATGACCCACTCACACT
This sequence comes from Illadopsis cleaveri, assembly GCA_013399915.1. Taxonomy (NCBI): domain Eukaryota; kingdom Metazoa; phylum Chordata; class Aves; order Passeriformes; family Timaliidae; genus Illadopsis; species Illadopsis cleaveri. The sequence continues at coordinate 37,570 of VXBB01004561.1, forward strand.
GACCAGTAAACAGGATGAAAGACAGAGCAGTTCTTTTAAATGGTTATATTTTCTTAGTGGTTGTCACTGCTTTGGTATTATTCTAAAAACTATCACTGAGAAGTAAGGTTTAAGATATTTTCAATCACTGGTGTTTAGCTTTTAGCCTTAATGAACTGGTATTTGTATCCCTTCAGCACAGCCCCAATGTCTATTTTAGGAGCCTCCCAATGCATTTATTGTAGCAACAATAAAAAATTATTCTTGTAGAAGAAATGCCTAGTGAAGTGGTTGCCTAATAGGAACTTGGAGCATTCAGGCTGAAAGAAATGCCTGACTGATAATAGCATTCAAACTTCCTCAGCCATAAACTCTCCAGAGGCTGAGACAGAATGGGCTAATGAATTCCCTGATCTTTGGGGAGGGTATATTTTGGCGTGGAAGGTGAGTAGTTCTAAAAGCTGTGAGAAGGTGTCTCCCCCTAGGATGTTACTTGGTCCACAGAGATCAGAGACTATTGCCAGTGCTAAAGCTACTGATCAAGGTATTGACTTTACTGAGAATGTGACCTGATTTCAGCTGCCAGAGGACAGCTGTTGAGCACTATACAAATGCTAGTCCAACACCGTTGAAAGCCACTACTTTTACTGAGAAACAACATAATTTGAGCTAGGGGTAAGCTTGAACAGCAAAAAGACTGGATTTTCCTGCACCTACATAATGACTGAAACTGGGGCAGACCTCCACTGTCGGTAACACTATAAATAATTTACATTGACTTTAAAGTCTTTGGATACCAAAGTAAAGCTTTGTTTCAAAAGTTCTGAGTGAGGGCAGCACTGTGTGAGTGATAAGCTTGTTTCAGTTGTCCTCGGCTGGGAGATTTAACAAGGGAAGTCAAAGATTAAGGGACCGTACCTAAATTCACTGTAGGAAAGACTAACTTCCTACTCTTTGATTGTAACCTACTAATGCAAAGTTTAAGTCTGTGGTTTACACACCCTTTATTGAAACAGTCACCTATTCTTAAAGTTCTTACATATGAGTCTGCTCTGGTTGGTATAGGGAAGTCTGACATGCGAGCATCGGTCAGTTCAGTAAGACTGGGCCGATCATTTGATGTGGTATAGAGATTGGCATGTGCAATTCTTCTGGAAATTCCTAGTGCTTAAAATACTTAAGAGGCAACAAGCCTGAGGCAAGGAATATTCTGTGGGATAAGATCAGCTTCTGCTGCCTAGAAGCTCTTCTTAACTCTTTGTGTTGAAGCCATACTGGAACTTAAATAGGACAACCTCACTCACCGTAGTTATTTCAGGAAACCCATTATTTTGTTTTTAAAAGTTGCTACATTTTAATTAAAGTAGTTAAAAGGCATCATTTCCCCTACCTATGCACATGTAGTGATAGTGGTAAAAAAAATTAACATACTTATTTTCTTTCATTTGAGTGTCACTTAACCAAGAAAATCAGCCTCAGAATGACAGGGGTATAGATCCCTTCTATTTTTCTTGTCTTCTCTATCTACTCATTTTCCCTCTTTCCCTCTACTCTCTCTGAGTGTAAACATTCAAAATGGAAATACTTTTCTGATCATACCGAGACAAAAATCCTAAACCAAAACTCGACTGTAGAAAATTTCTCACTAGAACAGGAGATTTTCCTTGGAGTTTCTTCTTCTAAATCTTGCCAAGTCCTGTGTGAAATTGTGTGTCACAACTGAAACAGACATCTGTAACATGTAGTGAGCAAGAGATTGTGCAGGTGGGCACGCTCAGGTTGTAGTCACAAGGCTTTTATCCAGTTGAAGGAGATTCACACATCAGGGCTGCACCGAGTAACTTATGTTTGTAGGCATTACCACCACTACCAAACAGATCTTTGTCACGTTTCAGTGACATCTGGAGTGTTCTTGTCACTATGAATACAATTTCCCTACTGTGCTATCAGAAATGCCTCTGAACAAAGTCATCAGTGACAGGCTGAAATATATTCTAAACACGCAAAGCACTTTTAAAAAAACCAACACAAAAGTCTGGAGATCTAAGCACTTGCTTGTGCTTAGGCAAAAATGTTCTTTGAGTGGAAATTTGGAAGAAAAGTAAAGAAAAAAATTGTTAAGACAAATTTTGGGGAGAGAAAAGACATATTGCCATCAAGGTGTAATTATTCTGTGACTAGAGCATTAATTCTTCATCCACTGTTAAAAATTGTGTGGTCTGACATTACATCCTTTTTTTTTTTCTGTAGAACTGATTTCATAACTTTTCAGGTTAAAAATAATTTCTTGAAAACAAGGATTGAGTCATTTCAATGCTAAGATGCATTTCTCAATCAGACTGAAAACATCATTCTAGGAGGCATGAAATGCTCCTGTTCCTTTCCTGGGGCTTTCCAAACTCTGGCAAATTCAGTGTGTGCATTAACTCTCTTGCTGCTGGTAATTGTGCAGGTGATGCTTTAACTATGCAGTCCGAAGTTTTTCAAGATTTCCTTGATGCAACAGGGCTCCAGGGACAACTCCAGTTTCACATTTGTATTGGTAGAATTATGGTAAACAAAGATGCAGCAGAAGGCAATAGAAAGAACATCAGCTGCTTGGCAAGACTTATTGATTGTATTTCAGCAATTAAAAGGCTATGTTAAAAAAAAACCAGGTGAAGTTCTGGTCTAGAGCTGCTAATTTTGCTCCACAGTGAGCTCTCCCTTCTGAACCTCTTTTTTTTCCTTTCTGGTTTTTTGTTTTGTTTTGTTTTTTTTAATTAGGGTTTTGGACCATGTGTGTCCTCCATGTGTTGATTTAAAATGTGAAATAAGGAGAGGCAAGCATCAACTGTTGTAGTTTTTGTTGGTTTTTTTTTTTTTGTCTTTCTAGAAAGAACTTCAAAAAGGCAAAAAGTTATCTCAGTTCTTAATAACAGCATTCAGTTTTGTTTCTAGTCTCATCATAGCTAAGATTATTCCTCTGTATGGTCAACAAACTTCCCTCTTCAGAAAGGGTTCTTCCTCACACACTCTCCCCTCTGAACTCCTTCTTAAGAAAGCCAAAGAACACTTTCTTCCTTAAAAGGCAATTCCCTTTTCCTCCTCTAGCTTTTCCACCCTTTTGATTGCATAGGATGGTACATTTTGGTCCCTGTCCTTTCTGTTTTCTGTGTCTGTAGCTTTATTTCCACTTCAGGCATACTTCAAAAGTTTTGCCAAAAGAACAGTGTTAGGCAGAAGTGCAATTCCTCATTTCTCCCCCCTCTTTAATAAGATGGAGGTACTCACTAATAACAGCTGCATCCCCAAAACCATAAAAAAGGTCACTCTGCTGGTGAAACAGCCTCTCTTCAGGAGTCTGTGCTGCCAAGAAACCCCCAGCTACCACCAACAATTTAGTGCTGCAAAGTGTGTACACAATGCCAAATCCTTTTTTCTATAGACATGGTCTCTTTTTCAAAAAAAATCAAGAAACTAATTCTCTCCTTTTTTGCTTCTCTCATTTTTTTTCTACATGAGTTTATTCTTTCACTGTGCAATTGCACTTTTAATTTGCAATTTTTAGGGGTTTTTTTTTAATTGAGAAGGGTATAGAAGCATTAGATGACATGTACAGTGCAGTGTTTTCAATTAGTCCATTTCAGATTTTGAGATTAAAACCACAAATAATGATCAACCATTTTAATGTGACTCCATGTAAAAGACTGTTACAGAAATGTCCAGATACCAATAACATCATCACCAAAGGGGTATAATCTGCCATCACACTCGACTTACAATCCTGTATTAAAAATGCCATTCCTGCTTCTCTTGAAGAAACACAGCGGAGGACAAGACTAACTCTTAGCAATCTAGTCTAGTGGAAGGTGTCTCTGCCCATGGCAAGGGGATTGGAACTGGATAATCTTTAAAATCCCTTCCAACCCAAACCACTCTATGGTTCTATGATGAACAAACAGGTGCACGGAGTTCTACCAACAGTTTTGGCCTACCTGGCACTTCATGATCCCCCAAAACTTTTTTGGGGGAGAGTATATTTCTGGAGAGAACACTGCAACCACCCCAGCACTACTTGAAAATGTTCTATATGAGGCAGGTAATGCCTGCACTGGGGCATGTGACAAATGCTGCCCATCTGGGGAGATGAAGCAGCAGACAGGTACAGCTCCAGCCCTGGGGGAGCCAACCCAGGGAATCCTGTGGGATGACCTTTGGTAATGTGTAACCCAACCAGCACCACTGGCTGTGCTGCTTTGTGCATAGGAGTATCATAGGTGTCACGGTATATCAATAATATACCTGTAAAAGGTATTGTGGCTGATTCAAACCAGGCAGTGGCCTGTGGATTTGATGTTCTGGCATGTTGTCTAAACCTGGCGCACTTTTCTCTTGTGTTTTGTACTGTCTCCTCAGCCTGCTTTTAGAAGGAACTTTCAAGCCTACTTCTTAAATTATATTTTACATTTATTACCAGGCAGAAGTGTAAAGCTGAGACATTTTAAAATAAAACGTTTGCATTTAAATTAAAGATATTGCTGCTGCTGTGTGTGTGTTTCTTGTCCCTTCCCTGTACCGGGCCCAGTAACCCCCTGGCAGTGGGCCCAGCATGACTGGCCTCAACTGGTTCCAGTATCCCCTCTGGACTTGTTCCAGCAAATGTCCACCCTGGCCCCTTCACAGTATTTGCCCGGGATTGGTCCCACTGCCCAGCCTCAGCCTGAACTGGTCCCAGTATCCATCCCAAACAGGTCCAAGCATCCCCCTGGTCTGAACTGGTTACAGCATCCTCCCTTGGCCTCAATTGTCCCAGCATCCTCTCCTTGAACTCTTCCCCGAGTTCCTCCTGAGCTGGCCCACTATCTATTCCTCCATCCTGGCCTGGTCCCAGTCTCGCTCTGGCCCGGCCAGTCCCGATTTTCCCCCTCAATCCAGGGGGAGCCAGGCCGGGCACGGGGAGCGAGGCCCGAGGCCGGGGGCGTGGCCTGCTGCCGGGCGCGCGCTGCGACGCTGGTGTCCAATTGGCCTGGGCCAGAGGCTGCCCGCCAATGGCCGCCGGTTGGGGGCGTGGCTGTGGCAGCGACGGAAGTGACGAACGCTCTGGGGGCGAGGTGGGCGCGAGCTCCCGGATGCTGAGGCTGCGCCGGCGGTGGAGGATGTGGATTGATCCGCAGACTAAAACAATAGCGCTTAAATAGCAAAATAATAACCCAGCTCGTCTGCCCGAGGCGTGGTCTCCGCTCCCACCTGGTCGCTGTAAAGCGCCGTGTGAACAGGAGTTGGTTTTATCTTTGTTTTTATTTTTTTTTCCCGGCCGTGCAGGATGAGCGCCGTGCCTGAGGAAGTTACGGCAGAAGATGGCAAAGCGGACCCTCAGAAAGCCTATTTTTACTGCGAAGTGAGTGGGTGTCTTTGGTGGGTTTTCAGCCCGGGCAGGCACTGGAAGGTGTGCGGGGGTTGGGAACCACGGTCCCGGCCATGGGGAGCTGAGCCAGGTGTGGTGGGCAGACCTGGAAACAAGAGGGGCTGTAATGTGGGGAATAACGTGGCCGGTCCCTGGAAAAGCTGCTGGTCTCAGGATTCGGTGAATTCAGCTTGTTCTTGAGCAGTCACGGGTGCGGTGAATGGTTCTTAATTGCAGCCTTTCCAGTCTCTGCTGAATATTTCTGATAGGCGGCCGCAAAAGCTCATTTATCTCTAACACCTGCAGCTCTGGGTCAGAATTGGTTTAATTTATCAGTCCTGTAGTGTTTGTGTAGTACTGAATGTTTTTCTGCCTCATTCAAGTTCTGATATAGTATGTAAAAGAAACAGACAATATTAGCATGTATTCGTCGTTGCTTTTTTTGACAGCTAAAGGTAGTGAGAAATACTTGTACATCTGTATTGTCTTCTGTTAATTATTGCAATGGTATCTGCGTGTCTGTGAGTCTTAATAAAAAGCATGTGTCTTCCTCCATTGTTTTTCTGATGCGTTTAATGTAGCTGTGAATGAACAATGAACGGAATTGCAGTTATTCTAGGGCATGATTTTGCCTCTGTTCCTGTCTAGTCTTTGCACTGCACTTTTTGCTGGCTTTCCAGCTTGGAGAACTTTAGAAAACTAAGAATTCAGAAAGTGCTGGTAGCAGAGAAGGGAGAAGCTCTTATAAACTTCTTACCATCTGGTTTATTTAAATATGTGTTTAAGTATAGTTTGAACGGGTTTGCATACTATTTCTGGACACTTTAGTGGTAAGCTTCTCTCCTAAAAGTCATGCAAACTGTCCTGTTTGAGCCAGAGAAGACCTTGAGAATTACCCGATTGCACTGTAGGAATGGATGTAGTTCATATTTATAATTCACCAACGGCAGAATATTCTTGGCATAACTAAAGATGTGCTTTCAATTTTTCCCTTTCAGGTTTGTAAAATTTTCTGTACGGGTGCTGCAAGTCTTCAGTCACACTATCGTGGTGCAAAGCATAAGAAGGTAAACTTTTTCCATTAAATGTATATGCAGGTTTAATGGTAAGTCCGGGACTCTTGCAAGTTCAGTACTTGATTCCACACAGCTTCAAGTGCTTATCCAACTTATTGGTAGATTTGTACCAGTAATTTGCTTGAAGTATTCCAAGAAAAAGATGAGGTGGGAGTCTCACAACTCTACTTTGTGCAGCGTGTAACTTGAATCATCAGCTACACTTAAAGGTAAATGTGTGCTAATTGTGAAATCAGCATTTGAATTACACGGGAGCCTTGCAAGTAGTGAAGGAATTCAACTTTCTGGTTTTGGATACAGCTGGTAAAAGTATTGTTCTGTCTTCCAGGTCTATATAACTCACCTGTACTTTGAATGAAATGAGCTCTTTACTTTGACAGTAACACCAGTTCTGATTTCCTGAAGGAGTTACATAGACTTAACTATCAAGTCTCATACTTGTGTTGGTTTGAAGCATCTTAATAACAGCAACCTGGTTTAAGCACAAAACAAGCAAAGGCATTAAATAATTAAGCACCGTTCTGTGAAGGTGTATTTAGAGATGAGGCTTTTACAAATGCTCTGTGACTGAACCTTTGACTGTTGATTGTCTTTGTTTAAAATTCCACCACATTCTCAGTCTGTAAAGGTGAGACATAACTCAGTTGTCTGTGCACCTTTGCTGTCATTAGATTGTATTGCTGTGCCATTGAAGAGCCTCTTCTGATGTTTTCTTCATGACATTTTATTCTTCCTGGAACATTAGAGACTAACAGCAAAACTGCCTTTCTCAAGTGTTGGTGTGCCCTCTTCTTTTTTTTCCTTTTGGAAATGAGGAGTATCTCCCCACCTCTTTGCTATTGAGACAGGTTAATAGTGTTCTGTTACCTGTTTGCTGACCACTTTAATAGCATTGATTCTTGTTTGAGTCAGTGACTCTACTTTCTCAAGCCCGTTTTTATTCCTCACAGGATTGTGTGTACTTGGTCCCTGTTGATCGAGTAGAAGTATACTTGTATTTTTCGTGTCCAGCCAAATGTTCCTGCTGATGCAAAGAATTCCTTTGCTTTTGTGGTTTGTTTTTTTTTTCTTTTCCTTAGCTAACCTTCTTAGCAATCTAATTATTGCTGGTTTTCCCTTAAAAAGTATGAAACTCAGCATTTATTTTCTTAGAAAATCTGCATATAGTTTTCTTTCGTTTCACGCTTGGATGTAGGCTGGGCTCAATCTGTCAAAGTTTCTTGTGTCGTTGAAGCCTTTTAAGTGATAGTGAACAAGAGTAGGGCAGGTTAAAAACTGCATTTTTGGTAATGTGAAATCTGGTGTGTGGAGTTGTGGTCAGTCACACAGTTGCACTGCTGTGGCAATAACTCCAAGCTCACATCAGCATGCTTTTCAGTTATCTCCAATTTCTGTCTTTAAATTATGAAATCTATTGGGTGCTTTGGTGGAAAAAGATGAGAACTCAGAGATTGTTTTCAGGATTTTGTACCACTAGGTTGGGAATGGCTATAAAAGTCCTGAGTCTATGTTTCTTTTTAATGCAGAGTAGGTGTAGATAGTGAGTAGCTCTTAGTTTGCTCCTTACTGGAGGAGTTTCTGTTCAAAATAATACCACAGGATGTCCTGACAATATAACAAAATGAAAAGAAAGCAGTAATTCTTTTCCTAAACCACAGTACTAGCCTGACCAATCCATTAGCCATTTTTTACGACTTCGGTCGAATTGCCTTTTTTCTGTCAGTTGCCCATTTGTTCTTAAAATGCCATTGTTAAAGATACTCTGTGCTTGTCTGCCACGAGAAGGTGTTTCAAAAATGTGAGAAAAATCCCGTCATCAGAAGGACAGTCATTAAGAAAACTTTAAGAAACAAATGTAAACACATGCTATACATACATGAAATGATTCTCAATTCATTGGCCTGTGTTTCCTATAACTATTCAAAATAAAATGTGCTTTTGAATAGCAGCAGTAGTAAAGCTTGGCTATCTGACAGATTATCAGTGGACTTTCAGTGTACATGACTATGTTATCTCTTTTTTTCTTTTCTTCCACTTGGGTAGTTTGGTTGTTCTGCAGTTTGAATAGGTACATAAGATATTTATCTAGGTTGTTTCTGCATACCTTTGTTTTATCTCTATTTTTTTCTAGTGCTGTTAGTTCATAAGGCCAGTCCCTTGTCAAAAAGGTGCTGATGGCCAAAAAAAGATCGTGTGGCTGGGATGACCACAGTACAAGGCTGTGTGTATCCTGTGCATTGAGTGCTGTGTGACCTCTGTATAGTTGCATAATGATGGGGTTTTGTGGCTTCATTGCAGAACAGGTGTTAATGGGGTGGGGAGTTGCAGAAAGTGAATTAGCTAAAATATTCATAGATGTGTATATAATTCATGGCTCTGAAAATTGCAGTTGGCTGGTATTGGGTACTTTGAAAAACAGTTGAATTTTAGTTTTAGCCATTATGTTAAAATGTTTAGAAAACAACATTTATCTAAGTTTGCTAATCCTTTTAATTTAACCAAGCCTGTGAGAGTAGTGGGGGATATAATGCATGAAAGATGGGTTTGTTTGGCCTTTTTGTTTTTTTCCACAGCTGAGGAGAAATCTAGGTTTTTTGGGACAGTTTGGGTGCCCAAATAAAATACATTTGCTATGTATATACCTGGAATATGGTGGTATGTGATGTAATTTGTTCTGTTTTTGTAAATATGCATTAGTTTTATAGCTCAGTTTGCTAGAAAGGAAATTCTAGACTGGAACATCTTTTTTTCCATGTGCTTTGATCAGCCCTTTGCAGGTATGGCATCAGCAGAAGAGCGTTGCCTATTTTGTGAACTGTATTTGGAACACAGTTGGAAATTGTTCTGGTTCTATCAAAGATTGAAGTTTCTTTGCCCTCCCTTCAAATCTGGAGTTAGATAGGTAGAAATGCCTGCCATGTCCCAAAAGGAGAAAAATCTGTATTCAAGACTCTGCAGGCTCATTAGAAACAAGAAATGTTCAAATCTGTGAAGAGAGCTATTAGTCTTTGTCTTCACCATTTCAGTGTTCTCCTTTCTTCTCTTACCCCTGATTGTTGTTTATCAGAACCTGTGGTTGAAATACCTGATGTGAAGGCAACTTTTCTGTCCTTTTTTGTGGCAGTAAAGTCAACAACTGCTGGTTTTTTGTTATGTTATTTCAGACATATTTGTGTTGATACTTGGAATGCTAACATAGCTAGTTACAAGAAAAATTAACTTGTTGTTGGATTGTTTATATTTGGTCTCAAAAAACATGTTGTGTTCTGCAGCAATCTTCATGATATCATATCTTCATATGATCCAAAGGAAATTTAATTGTGGAGCTTTCCTTTTGAGGGGAAAACCAAACAGAGGACAAACAAAACCCCAGACCTTGATTTGCTTATTATAAGCTTGAAGAATTAAAATAAGTAGGATTTGCATGCGTATCCTCGTGTATCTAACTGATATATTTCAAGATTGTGTATGTTTTATAAAAACTAAAGTATGTTCATGTAATGCTTAACTATGCACTTAAAACTGTTCTGTTAGGTAATCTGTGAACTTGACTTGTGTGGACAACTACTTTATGCAGTAGCTTGTACAGATTACGATGTGCATGGAAAGTTTGACCCCTTAAAACCAGTAGTTTTTTGAGCTTTGGCTTCTCAAAGTTAGACACTTTGCCAAAAGTTACTCTAACTTTTCATAGTCTTAGCTCAAAAACAGCTGTTGCAATCCCTGAACCAGAACAGAGACTTAGGTTTCTTACCTAATGTGTGAGAATCTTAATTCCTGATCTAGTAGCAGGGGTCACAAGTAAAATGGACCCGTTAGCTTCAGGTGTGAAACTGCATTTGTAATATTAAAAAAACAGTAACCCAGCTGCAGTCAAAGTTGATTGTCTGAAAATAGTCAGGAGGAAATTCTCTTTGAGCAGCAGCTCACAGTTGCTAATGTTTTCTGCTCTTGTCTGAAAAACATGGTATTAGCAGCTGTTTGTTGTAAAATTGGAGAATGAGTAACAAAAGCACTTGGAACAGCATAACTGCAAGGAACACTGTGTCTGTATTTCTAAGCTTATGAAATCCTGCTGAGTTTATACAAAACCATCCACTGCCTGTAGCAATACCAGGGCTTAAGTAACTTTGTTATCTTATAACTACCATGAAAGTACAGCTGCTTGGCTTCTCAGACAATTAACTGTTGTTATCAGTCTTGCTTCCTATTGAATTGTCACACCCATGTCCAGCATCTCTCCCGTGCCACTGAATATTGAAAATACAGCACTTAACTCCATGGCCTGCTCTGGACAGACAGCGGCTGTAGTGGTAGAATGATCACACTTATTGTTCCATTCTTGTATAAATGACAAGTTTATGTTTACTTGCCAGAAAATTCTCAAAATGAGTCAGGATTCCTTTAGCTATGAAATAGAAATTTAAGTTCCTCTTTTCTTTAGATTTTGCCAAAAAGCAATCATCTGTTCTGGATTCAGCCAGTGAAAGGCTCTTTTCCTGTTCTTCACGATATGAATGGTCTTTCCTGAGATTTGGCTAGCCTTAAGGTTTAACCAAATCTACTCAAAATGGTGGGGAGGCTGCTTTTAGTTAGTTTTTCCTTTTGGGGTGAGATTTTTTTTCTTATTTTTTTGTTCTTGGAACTACACCTTCTGTAGTTACACTTAGGAGCTATAATCATACTTTAGGTGTTCCTGGCATCCTTTAGATGTTGTGTTTCAAGCCATAATCGTCTCTTAAAACTTCATTAAATAACAGAGGTTTCTTGAAAGTAACCTTGTGTTAACTGTAAGTGCAGCTTTGTCAGTACTTCCAGCTTTTGCAGAAAATCATAAAGGCACCAATTTTTCCTATTAGCAGTGGAAACTTTGGCCTGTAACACAGTTCATCTGCAAAGGCTTTTCCGGAAGTGCTGGGATTTTCCTTTGCATGATGCAGCGCATTAATTTCTTTTTCTTATTTTATTTTGGGATGACTTGCATCTTCATAATTAAAGCAAGAGGAAACCCTGAGACACCAGACTTTGTATTGTAAGTATACCTTTTTCTTCCAGCCTCCTAGGATAGATATTGCTTGGGGATTTGCTGTTTTGTTGCTTTTCTAACAGTTCAGGTATTTGCATCTACCTATTTATATGTCTGTAACTCTGTTTCTCTTAATATGCTGAACATTCTTCTGAGGTTTCTGTCTAGTGAACTGCTGAGCAAAGAATTGTTTTAAAGTATGAAACCTTACTTGTGCCTTTTCACATATAAATATTTATATATCTGTCTAGTGCAGGGATGTATAGTCAGTGTTTTAGTTTCTCACCTTCCCAGGCTAAACTGTCTCCTACTTGTCTGTCAGCTTGATGCACTCACTGCTGAGCTTCAGGCAGAATCCTAAGAAGCTAAATCAGCAGACTAACACAGCACTGTTGCAGATGCAGCTCTACCAGTGCTGAAGCTGCTTGGCTGCATCACAGGAATGTTCTGCCTCGGTTTATTGTAGTGGACTTGGAGGAGCAAAGATGTATTCAAGGTAAATACAGTTGTTGGGGTGTCTTTCCCCCAGAAACTGAGAATGTGAATCCAGACCGTCATAGGTCAATGAAAGTAAGAGTTGTGAGAAGTTAAAAATGTGGTGTATACCTAGCTCACAGTGGAAAAGAAAATCTTTCCTTACAGGAAATAGAGGCATAAGCAGATGTGGGAATAATTATAAAAATCAATGAGATTATTAAAAACCAAAATGGTTATAGAGTCAGTCACAAAAGAAACAAGCCTTCTGCTTTATCTTCTTAGCCTGTTCTCCCAAGAAACAAGGCTTACATTCCACCTCTACCATCTGTTCCCCAGTGTCTTTTGAACCTCTCAGCCTCTTCGAACCAAGTTGATCAAAGGTGCCTGAAAATACACATCTGCACAGGGAGGAGCGGTGGTGTCAGTCCTGTACTGAGGAAAGTGCTGCAGGCTGAGCTCACTGCTTACTGGCTCCTGAAGAATCAACCCATAAGAAAGACCTGGGAAAACACTGGTCAGAGGCCCTATTCTAAGAGACTGGGCTTCATTAGCTGCTCTCAGGGTTTTATGCTGGTAAGACATGCAAGACATGTCATTCAAGTGTGAGAACAGTTACAAGATTTCACCTCAGCGGCTGTGACTGCTACATGGTAGTGAAGCTCTCTGACAGAATTTGAAGAGTTGTGAAAACTTTCAAGTCTTCTCAAAGTCCCATGGATTCAAGCGCTACAAAATTGTATTTACACCTCAGCAACAAGAATAGATTTGTGTGGCTTTGGTCAAGGACTTTTAGTGGAAGATACTTTCTACAGATTTCTTTGAATTCCATGTCAGAAATGATCCTTAGAAGTAATACTTCTTAAGTGAAGATATCATAAAAGATCATGAAGTCTGGTTTTGGAGGAATAATGTATGGGAAGCATGTGGCAGAAAGTGTGACTTGAATAAGAGGACAGAAGTTGTGTCAGCAAGACTGTGAAAAGAGTGTTGCAGTGCCAAGAACCTGTTGTAAAGACCTGCAGCTTTAGAAAACAGTACTGTATGTACTACAGTCTCAGTGTTCCATGGAGAATTAAGAATTATTCTATGGGTTAAGGATGCGTGCATGCTACAAATGCTGTATCTTTGGAGATGTCATGACTTGGGATCTTTCAACTGGGATGTATCCTGCAGAACAAGGAGTCAAAATCTGTGATTATTAAAGTGAAGAATCTAGAAGCTTTGGTAAGCAAGTTAGCTGTAACTTCTGGAGGAGTTCCAGCTTCACAGGACACCACATGTCAGAAGCATTGCAAGATGTGCTTTTATCCAGAAAGTTCTCTGCCTCAGCAATCATTTTGAAGTGATCAGAAACTTACTTCTAATAGAAAATTATTATTACTATTGGTGTCTCCTTTATTCTATTCTATCTATTACATTCTGCTTCACTGAAGATCAAGATGTGGAAGGTCAATTTGGAAGCTACTGGTAGGGTTTGTTTGTCCAAAAAGGCTGAAATTTGACTTGATGAAATTTATTTGTGTGTTTCAGTTGTGCGGCTTTGGGTTTCTTTACTAGTAGAAAATCTTTTTTCTTAAGTACCTTTTCAGAGGTGTTGGGAACTGCAATGCAGAATTATATAGTCAGTATGTATGCAGAACTTCTTGAACTCTCACATGGACATATTACCAATTTTATAAATAATTCTCCTTCAAGATCCAGCAGATCCAGTAATATCATTGTGCTCTGTCACTGATACAAAAGAATAAATTATGATTTTGTCTAGCCTTTACTTTTTCATTTTAAATAGCTGGGGTTTCTTTGGTTTTTTTTACTGTTTATAGACCTATGAAGTAAGCATGAACAAAAATTATTAAATTCAGTAGTAAAGTTTTGTGAATGAGCATGGAAAGTATGGCTATTCTGAAATTAGGTGCACTATGTAAAGTATGAATCTAATTTTATTTCAGTATATAGATTATTGAGATGCTTTTGTTATTGTTGCTGGATCTGCAATCTTGTTCTAAGGTTCATGCTATCAAATGTTGCAATGAGATTGAAATGTGACAGCATGTCCACAGAGCTGGAGTTCAAAGAACCAGGAAAAAAATATTGTGAAAGTGAAGGATGAGTTTTCTTGGAAATAATTTGTGACAGTACCTGACAAGTATCTGAAATGTACACTGTCTAAAAAGGAACAGGTACTTCAGAGGATGAGGCTTGACATATTTAGAATGTTTTACACCAACATCTGCATTTTCTTCCTTGCTGCAGAATTAAAAAAAAGTTTTTGTCAGTAGGGAGAACACCTCCCTTGTAAACCAAACATCTGCCATTTGTAAACCAAAATTTAAAAAGACAAAGTGTCTGGATTCTGAGTGTTTCCAAATGGGATATGCCATGTATCCTTTCTGAACCCATCAAAAGTTACTTGTTAATCCAGAAATCATGAGTGTATGTAACCTGTGTGTACAATCATGTTGGCTTTGAAGTCAATTAAGTGAGGAGATGCATCTGTTTTTGGAGGAGTTCCACTTCCTGTAAGAAAGGCATCTTTCTTCATCACATTACCATGTGAGTTTCCATATGGCAAAACTATCCACAAGCTTTTTTTGTGGTAATTACAGAATTGGATCTCTTGGGTTGTTTTGGATTTTTTTTTTTCCCCCTCTTCACTAGTTCAGAGGAGAGCAACATAATGGGAGATGTGGAAATAAAAGATGCTGAAGTTCTGAGACTTTACTAATAAGTCAGAGCACACCTGAGTACATAAATGTCAGTCATGTGATTCCTTTTTGCAGTGATATAATTGGACAGATGGGATACTCCTTTCAGCTCTTTTTTAAGGCAGTTGCCCATGTGTTCAGGGATAATGAGCGGAAGAAAATGAACTTTTTTTTCTTGGTGTCTTGGCCAAAATAGAAAAGTTTTGAAAGCTTTTTGCTTTGAGTGAGAGGCATTAAATGATGGCAATATACACGCCAATGTACACATAGGCAAACATTTGGGCAGTAGCAAAATGCAGTGGTTTGCTACTGTTAGCTCCAGCAAGAGGCATAATACAGTGTGGGGTTGCAAGATTTTGTTTAACAGTTTTCATTGTAAGTTTAGCTCAGTTTTGTGTACCTAGAGTGGGCCCCTTGCTGCTGCAGATGGGCCCTGACTGTCTGAGAGCTTCTTATCAGANTTGAAGCCCTGTGTGGGCTGCTTAGCTTTATTGGTGAAATGAATATGGCACAGAGGTGTGGATTAATGCATTTTTTTTGTACAGCTTGTGGAATTTTTCTTACATTACAGTATGATGCAGAGGTAGCTTGTCCTGCTCTTACAGCAATAAAAATGAAAAGTGTAATAAAGGATATTCTTATCTGCTGGGTCTACTAATTTGCATCGATATCCTTCAACTTAAAACCTGTAAATAGCACCATGAGTAAAAAAAGCTTCATTATGGTTGTTCTGTAAAACGTGAGTCAAGGAGAATATCCAGTCTGAAGATAAGCTGCAGTTATTAAACAGCACTTGATGGGAAGTTCCTCCTCCAGTGAAGGCACAAATATTGTGGATTCTGCCTTGTGTTCACCAATGATAACCTTACCAGTATCCTGATCAGCATTTCAGCTTAATGTTAAGAAATTGATATGTTTTAACATGTCCGTCCACGTTCAGGGTCTGTTAAACATGGATAAGAATGTGGTTTTTGGGTTTATAACTAAGTCTTAACTGCTACAACTGCTACTAAGTCGTCAAAGGAAAGCCTGGAAGTTCTATTCTGACTTACAGACTAGAAGAGAAAATGTTTCAGAAGCTGTACTAATAGAAGTACAAGATGGAGCGCTTGTTCAACACCCTTACTGCTTTTCTCTTGGGAATTCCTCGACAGGGTGGAATCTGGCGTCTTTGTGCACTTCCCTTTTATACTCAAAAGGGAATCTCTGGTGCTGAGCTTGAGACTTCCTTCTTGATGCTGAGTAGCTGAATTGACAGTTTCTGAAACTGCTCTTTTGTTTTGAGACATGACTGTTAGATTTCTGGCAGTCATTAGGAATGTGTGTGCTCTACAAATGCATATACAGATGTTTCTTTGTTCTTCACCTTTTATGTGTTCAGCACTCTGTAATTGAATATTAAAGGGAAAGGGTTTTTTGGGGAGTTTTATTGGGTTGGTTTGTTTGTTCATGTACATAGCTAGTATTTGGAAAATAATTCTTACTAAATAAAATAATTAGGTGGAAGAAAGTTCCTGAGACTGATCAGGTGATTTCCTAACTTCTAATTGAAGCAGGACTACAGCCAGTGCTGGATCATCACTTGATTGCTGACCCCTTGAACATCTTCACAGGCAGAGAGTCTGTTACCTGTGTTTAATCAGTCTGTAGTTGCTCCTCTGTTCAAAGAGGAATTTTATCCTAATATCTGATCTTTACACCTGAAGCAACTATCTCTGGCTGCTACTTTTTAATGCTTTTGTCACATTCCCACTGGACTGGACATTTTGTAGCTGCTGTTCAGGTATCCATGCTATTATATCTCCTCTTAGTCTCCACCAGTCTAAAGAAGTCCAGCTCCCAAACTTGTTCTCATAAATTATTTGCCCTGGGTTGTTTGTTGTGATCACTATTTTGCTGGGCCCCCTCTGCTTTCTTTCCATCCCCTTGAACAAGTCCCAGAAAATCGGGGATAAGATATTCTGCCATGAGCTGCCTGTGCAGTATCTCAGTGTTCCCAAGGTCCTGCTCAGCTGAAGCTGTGGCATTGGTTGTATCCCTTAAATTATTGTTGCCTGTAAATTTTCTGAGGGTGTTTTATGAATGCCAGCATCAGTAACCTGATTGGGGATGCATCGTTGTGGGCCCTGGAATTTGCTCTTTGGGGGATTCTACTGCTTGCTGAACACCAGCAGGCTGCTTTGTTGATTGTTTCCCTTTGAGCCTGGCAAACCAGCTGATTTTCAGCTCATTGATCACTCTGGTACGCTTTAGAGAAGATACTGTCTTGGTTTGTTTTTGAGGTGCTTAAGAAATATATTACTGATAACATTACAAAGCCATGTGGCTGGTAAGTGTGAATTAAATGTTAGCCTGGAGACCTGCTGTTGCTGAATGGTGGGAGAGTCTTCAAGATCAAAACGGCTTTGTTAAACTTCTTTGGGCAGCTATGGTCTTTACTTAAAGCTTTTTCTTTTGTTTTAATAAAAAAAAATTTCCATCCTCCAGTCTGTTACCTTTGGTGATAGCAGCAGCTACAACTTGATTTTAGCTTGACCATATTTGTAAACTCTAGCCATGTTAAGGTAGTGTGTGCTGTGAACTGCTTCTGGTGCAATTCTCTGTAAATTCAATTTGTTCCTTGAAGTAAACTAAATAAAGCACTTTTTCACATACACCTGTTTGTATCATATGGCATTTGGCCGTGTTATCTGCACATGCTGGACCCAGAGTCTTAACTTGAGCTTCAGACACTGATTGAACAATTCTGACATTAGGTAGTTGTTGTACTTGCAGAATGCCTGGGGATCTTCTTGCTACCAGATACTTTGAAGCTTTTAACTGAAAAAGATGCATAATTTATTTTAAGGAGTCAAGGGAGATGTGCTTTCCCATACCCCTTCCTTATGTTAATATTGCAGAGTTGTTTGCAAAATGTTTGTAACCTTGATTTGATTTACAGCTTTGATACCCATCTCTTAACTCCCTGTCTTATGCAGAAAGAGGGGAAAAATTATGTATGCAACATGTTGCATTTGCCATGACTGTAGTTCTGACTTTTTAACATCAAAATTAGGAATTATGTGTGCAAATAATTAATAATTTAACTTTTACTTTTTCAATCAAATAACTATTAGTATATCACCTTTTTTTAACCTTGAGTGCTGTGACTTACAAAATATTGACAGCATCATTTAAGTGCGGTGATTTGTGTGTGTCTATGAATTTGAGGGAGAGAGGGGCAAGGGAAAAATCCAACCAGGAGTGTAAGTGCACATCTTAGCATTCACTTTGAAGCTCTGAGTGATTAGGAATAGATGCAGACCACTATATAAAAGATGTAGTTTAATGACTATATTAATTGTATCTGGGACTGTGTTCAGGCGCTGAATGTTTAGACCAGAAACTTTTATTGGGTACCTGGAACACAGATTGATTGGGGTGTGTGATACTTAAAATCAGTATCCAATATGAAAAACACTTAAAAATCGAATAAGAATTGAATATTCTGGGTTTCTGTGATATTTGTGTGTTTGACATTTTGTGTTGGTGGGAAAGGGGAGTGGAATGGGAGACTTAAGAGCAATGAAGTTAAAAAAGAAAACTATCAAGATGGAATATTGATCTTATATTAAATGGCAAAATAAAGATAACTGTTCAATTCTGTAACATATTTCAGTGATCTACTAAGTACTTAATAAAAGCCAATGAGAAGAAGTAATCTGACTGTCACGCTCTTATCCTAGGTTCTTCAGCTCTAATCGAAGTTCCGACGAAGAAGTATCGAGTGTTCAAACGAGGTAGCTGAATATAAATGATTCTTTTTTCAGGTGCAACTTTGAAATCAGTCGTTTTATTTCAGTGGTGGCTAAAGTAGGTGTTTTGATTATGGTCTAGAAAGAAGCTGCCAGACATTTGAACCATTGCTTTTCTTTTGTTCACTGGTTAATTTATGTAAAAAAAGACCTTAAGAGAGTATGAAGTTACAAGTATTTTTACAGAAAGACTTTCAAATTTGAGACATAGTTTCTGTCTTCGTGATTATCCAACAATATCGTAATGAATCTAGCTAGCATTTTTTTAGTTGGTGAAGTTTTTAATTAATAAAATTGCAGCATGCTCAGTGTACAGTGAAAGTATGACAAACCAAAAGCATATAAACCAAGAACAGCATGGGTCATTTGCTGTTAAGATGATACTATGACAAGAGTGGTTGTATGTTAGGAAAACAGAAAATGGTCGTTACCTTGACGAGGCTTTTAACTTTTTTTCTGCTTGCATCTTTCCGTATTAAGTCTGAAAAGTCATGTGCCTTTGTCTGTCAGCGTGGAAATAACCAACTCACACTGAACTGCTGCACAGGCACACAAATGCCTGCACTTAAGTGTTGATAAAAGTCTGTGGAGATGAATTACGTGGGCACCAACTTGTTACATGTTGACTCTGTCACATGCTACTTGTGCATGTCACCTCAGGAGATAAGAAACCCCAACCAAAATGTAGAAGGATTTTAAGAAGACTGAACTTCTGGTAGGAATGAGCCACATTATTGCTGTGGCAGGAGGTGTCCCATGAGTTATTTTGTAGCACTATAAAATTGCAAGAGTTTTTTCATCTAAATGGTTTCATCTAAAAACATAGTGAAGTTTTTCTTCATGTGCAGTTCTGGAGTTTGACTTGATGGCAGCACAGGCATATTTCTAATGAAATGAATATTTAAGAATGAATATGGAATTCCCTCTTCTTGTGAAGTTGTAGTTGGGATTTTTTTAGCCATAACCTTCCTTACATCCTAGTGGGGAACTTATACAGTAACAGTTCAGTATTTGTGGTATCTCTACTTATTGGCTCCAATTTGTAGAAACTAGCAGTGTTAATTACTCTTATGTAATTAATTGGTCAGTTATATGTAATTAGGTAGATGAGTTCTAGTTCTGGACTTCTTTTTTTGCGGATTAAAGATACATATTTTAACACTTCATCACTGTCTTTTATAATGTCCAACATTTGAATACACTTAATGCCTCTTTGAGATTGTTTTGCAGGTATATTTAGCTGAACTCTGCTGGTATTCTAAGCTGAGCAGGAATGCTTTAGAAGTGTTTTAGGCAGAGCAAAAACCAGTCTATTAAAACTCAGTGAGGAGCAAGATAGAGCCTTGATTGAAACACTGCCAGTTTGGACTCAGAAATATACCAACCGTGTCTGTGCAGCCTTTGGGCTGCCCAGAGCTCAAAAGGTATTTGCTGTATTAGTGAAGATTGTGTTGTTTGTTAGCCTTGAGGCAGTATAATTCTTGAACTTTAGACTTCAAACAAGCAGTCCCAGAATGCTGTGTGAGTATTAGGGTTTTAAGGGGAGCAGGAGGTTGGTGGCTTTTCTTTTTTTCCATGAGAACTGACACAGCCTGGGACATGCTATGAATCTGAACTTGGTATCTTTCCTCAGTAAACTGAATTGTGTTAGAAGTCTTGTTTTCCTTATTTGGTTCTTTTCTTGAAGACATTAAATTCTTGTGTATAAAATTGTTAAGGAAGACAGTGTTGGACTTTTTCTCTGGGGGACTGAGGTCTTGGCTATTTTCCTTATGCACTTCAGAGTGCAAATGAATTTTGTCACCATTAAAGTCTCCCATTAGAAAAGCCTTTAAGATCATAAACATAATGTGTAAACTGTAATGTTTAATGTCTCTTTATGTGTATATTTTTTACTTCAGGGAAGAGAACATTCACAGGGTACATAACCTGTCTGCAGGATTTTATGAATGATCCCAGAAGAGAGGAACCTCTAATTGGTATGGTTTTTTGTTTTATAAATTGTATGCCTTTGAATTTATTACCAAATGGCTTTCTTTTGAAATAAAAGGTGGGATTTTAGTTACAGTTTCATTTTCTCTGAATGTATTTAGTAACTTATCTGTCCCATACCCTTTAAATAAATTTTAGTTTGTTGCACTGGGTGTTATAAAGGCCTCCTGAACTGTTAACTTGTACCTGAAGTAGCCATCTAAGTAAGGAAGCTTTTTCCAGATCATGGAATGATTTGAGGTTGGAAAGGGCCTAGGCTGATCTTAACCCCTGCTCAAGTCCCAGAGGAGGTTGTCTGGGACCATGTCTAGATGGCTTTGAGTATCTCCAAGGTAAAAAACTACAACCTCTCAGGGGAATCTGTTCCAGTGCTCAGTCACCCTCACAGTCAGAGTGTGTTTCTTGATGTTCAGACAGTGTCTCCTGCTTCAGTTGTGCCATTGCCTCTTGTCTTGGCGCTGGGCACCACTGAAAACAGCTCAGCTCATTCTTTGCACCCTCACCTCAAGTATTTATACACAGTGATGGGATCCCTGCTGAGCCTTCTCTTCAGGCTGAACAGTTCCAGCTTGCTCAGCCTTTTCTCACAGGAGAGATGCTCTAGTACCGTTGTCATCTTCATGGCCCTTCATATGCCCACGTCTCTTGTACTTGGCAGTCCAGAACTTGACACAGCACTCCAGGAATGGCCGTACTGGTGCTGAGTGGAGCCTGCTGGCAGCACTCCTCCTTTTGCAGCCCAGGATATCATCAGCCTTTGCTGGCTCATCCTCAACTTGGTGTCTGTTTTAAAGGATTTATAGCCAATTTAATATAAAGCAATTTTACTTCACTATGAAAAGCGATCTCGGAAGAGCCACAATAAAAGAAAACAACTCCGATCCTGGACATCCGGGTTGGGTGGACGTAGAGACAGCCTCTAAGGGCTGGTCCTTTCCCATTCACACCGTGATACAGTTTATTTTCCTTGCGGCAAAGTTCTTTGTTAGCTTTTGCTCAAAACACATATTCATGGGTTCTTCTTTCTCTGGTTGCTGGCTTTTCACAAAATTTTCCGGACAAAGTTGAGGGCCTGAATAGGATTCCTCCTTATCTTAGGTCCATATCGGGTGTTGATTGCTAGGGAGTAGCTGGCCCACCCTGATGGATGGGGAATATTTGCCAAGCCATTCCCTTTTCTTCTGTAAATTTGGACTAAGCCTGCCTTGTTTGAATATCTTCACAGTTGCAAATTAGCTGCAGCCTGAAAATTTCTACAGTTCCTGGAAACCTCAGTTTGAAACACAGTTTTACTTTATAACATATATCACATTAATCTGAAGCACAAATTTGTTTTATAACATCTACCACAGTGTCCACTAGGTCTTTTCCTGCCAATATGCTTCCTGGCTAGTCAGCCCCCAGCATACCCTGGTGCCTGGCTTGTTCTTCTCTGGATGCAGGATTTGGCACTTCCCCTTGTTGATCTGCCTGATCTTCCTGTCAGCCCAGCTCCAGTCACTCAGGGTCCCTCTGGATGGCAGCACAACCCTCTGGTGTATTGGGCATCCCTCCCAGTTATGTCATCGTCAGCCTTGCTGAAGTTATGCTCTCCATCATCATCCAGATCATTAATAAAGGTTTTGAACAGGATTGGACCCTGTACTGACCCCTGGGGTGCACTGCTACCTTCTGACCTCCAACTGGACTTCATGCCACTGGTGACTTGGCATCAGTCGAGGTTCTTTGTGGCTTTCTGTTTGGTGGGATATGCAGGCATTTCTACTTAGCAAGATATTTTTTCTCACTGTCCTTGGCTGTACTAGAAGTAGCGAGGTTAATTTTAATGCTTTCTTTCTAACTCTTAGATTAGGCAACCCTTAAGAAAGAAGCAAGGCTGCTTGTCAGTGGCCTTAGTGTTTCAAGTGTGTTGTGGTGGCCTAGAGAAATGAGTTCTCTGATGAAGGCCTTAAGTAGCAAATTTCCTAGTATTAGTAGAAAATTTCTCTGTTTAGTGCGTTGTATTGTAGTTACTCCACATAATAAATGGTTAGGTTTTTTAATGTTAGTACTTTACTCTAAGCTTTTATAAATAGAAAACACTTTGGTTGCAAGAACACTTTCAGTTCATTTGGTGATAGTTTATTTTCAGAGTTAAGACTTAGCAGTATGATACTGTAGCAGATCTGAGATGAAGCTGAATTTTTTCACAGCAGCCTGTATGTTTTAGATTTGTGAATAAGCAGTTTTGATGACACCCCAGTGGTTTCTTCTTGTTGCTGAGCAGTGCACCTGCGTCAAGACTGTTTTGTTACTCTGGGTCCTCATCCCTTGAATAAACTGGGGGTGGGCAAGACACTGAGAGGGGTGGCACATCCAAAGCAGTTGACCCAAACTGGCACAAAGGATATGTTATGCTCAGTAATCACAGCGTGAGGTAAAGGAGAAAGAAAAGAGGGGAAGCAGGCTTTAACTTCCAAGATGGCTGTTCAGAGACTGTGGGTTGTGACGTTGTGGGGAAGTGAGCGATGGATTTTTTTGCCTCTCTTTCCTTAACTTATTAAACTACCTTTAAATTTTGTTGCTTTTGTTCTTCCTATGTTCTCTCCGCCCTGCCGAAGGGTGAGGGATGTGTGTGAGCAAGCAGCTATGTGGTTCTTGGCTGCTGGCTGAGATCAACCCATCATGAATACAGAGTACTGGAAATTATGACATAAGGGAACAGCTGCAGGATTTTCCTGTTTGTTTTAAACTGCTTTTAAATTTATTATGTTCAAGCTTTTCTGAAAAATACTTTTCATGCTAGGTAAGAAGCCTCAAACTTGAAGATTTCTGAATACTTTTAAGGGATTGTCTCAGTAATTTCTAGGAAAAATGAAGAAAAATCCCATTTTCATTCTTGTAATTCTTAAAAGTTTATGGAACATTTTCAGATTATGAAAGATTCAGTTTTTTGAAATGATTAATGTATTTCCCATATCTGCTTTTACTCAGATACTGTCCAAATTATGTTTGACTGTTTTAAATGCAGTTTTTAGACATTTGTAGGGCATTTCCTATTCTCATTCTTTTTCTTAGTTTCTTGAAAAAATATCCCAGACAGGAGTAAAGGTGCATGAAATATTTTGGTGGGTTTAGAAATCTGCCATAGATGGTGTATTTCCTTTCAGAATAAGACATTGTAAAGAGATACATTTACCTGATGTGAGTAGTAAGTCCAAAGAAGTGTTGAAGTAATCCTGAAGAAGTGTCAAATTATGAAAAGGGAATAATTTAATAGATTAATTTTGAATTTAATGAAAAGAATACATTTGTTTCAGCAGTCTGTAGTAAAATAGAGATATTTGTAACTCTTGATTTTACAGGTTTAGAACATGTGGTTGAGATCAGATTTGAAGGAAGAAACGAGCCACGTTATGAGTGCAGGCTATGTGGGTGTAATACAGAGGTGGCACCTATGATAGAACATCTTAGTGGATATAAACACAGAAGAGAATACATTGTGAGTAATTTTGATGCATTTTGATCAAAATTTCTTTACGATACTCCCCTTTTATTTTTTTCTAAATAATTAGATCATTTGAAGTTTAAACTCCCATATGATAAATTGCCAATACTTGTATAGTTGACTCTCCCTGTGTCAGACCAACAGGAAGAGCTCTGATGCTGTGGGCTATTGAGGCAGTGCAGTCCAGGGCTGCCTGTCTGTTTCAGCTCCAAAGTCCGTTCTTAAGTGTTCAGATTGCTTTCAGGATCAGGTTCCAGAAACAATGTGATTCCTTTTTATTCCCCAGCATGTCCACAGCATTGCCAGATCTGGTACAGAGGGTGTTTCCTTTTGGTAGCAAGCTTTGTGTGGTATCCATTTTTTGTTTGGAAGACTACTTTAGTAACTCTTAAAATTTGATTAGATATGTTGCAGAGGAGAAATTAGCTCATAATATTCAAATCAATGTTTACCAGTCTTTTGGAAGCTTATCCAGAAGGTGAATTGTGTAATTTTTTTCATATTGTGATAAGTTTTGATATTAACCTTTTCAAGCTGGTTTTGCTTACAGTCTAAAGAATTTCCAGATAAAATGAAGAGAAGACCAACAGATAAAAAAAATCGCAAAGCCTTGCTTCTCAAACAGATAGCAGAAGAGCTAGAGAAGAGTGAAGGATTAAAAATGTATCAGGTAATTGGAAATAAATGTAAAGTATCTGTTAATGTGCCTTTTATCAGTGCATTTATGTTTAATAGAGTAAATTTTAAAAGTACTGCTGGCAAAGCTTGGTAAATTTCTGTGTTGTTTCTAGGAAGTGTAGTGAGTTGAAATAAGGCTTACCTTTAGGTTGCCCTGAAAAATCCAGGGAAGAGAACAATAGTATTGAAATTAATCTAGAAAAAACAAAGCTTTATATTTTCAAAGCTTTAGATGCTGT
Organism: Illadopsis cleaveri; assembly: GCA_013399915.1. NCBI lineage: Eukaryota > Metazoa > Chordata > Aves > Passeriformes > Timaliidae > Illadopsis > Illadopsis cleaveri. The sequence goes on from VXBB01004561.1 coordinate 62,409, forward strand.
AATTCAAAATTGTTCAGTCTGAATTCAGTGGTTCAGAAATTTTATTACTTTAACTTCAATCATTTTTAATTTTCGCGACTTAAGGTTTCTCAAATGTAAGCAAATTTTCTCTCAAATTTCATTTATATTTAAAGGATTCTTTATCTGTTTGAGAGTCATTTAGTTAATTTACTTAAATTCAATTTAATTATGTTGGCATAAATGAAAGTACTCGTTCCTTTCCTAAAGGCAGTAGAGATTGTTGCTATGAAATTTCAATCAGAAAGTCTAATATGAAACTTTTTCTATTTTTAGATTGAAGATTATGAAAGACCAGCTGCCTCATGTAAGTCTGTGAATTTCTTGAATATAGTAGATTTGATATAATTGATATTTGGCCTAATTTGACTTACTAGTTGAACTCAAAGGGTTTGACTGATGTAAAACATTCAACTTGTAATACCACAAAATGTTTTCAGAGATTTTTCTGGTTTTTGTGATTTTGAAGTGATGGAAGAAGGAAATTGCCAGACTTCCAGTCTTCCTAAGATATTTTTTAACTTCTTGGTTCCAAAGGTGTTTATGATAACTGCAGTAATTTGGTCATCAAGGAAAGTAAGAGTATGGAAAAATGATACTTGATGGCTTTCTCTGAATAAGCTGATAAAGTCTCCTCCACCTCATTTCTGTCTTCAAAAGACTTACATGCTGAATCACTGGTGAAAGTGGAAATTACTGTTCTTTAGCAAATCCATTGGAACAAAGATAGAAACCAAACCTACAAACATAAACCCAGCATCTTGGCTCATACAGTATGGCTGAGTTACATCTTTTGTTACTCTAGGCGTGCTGTAGATCCTTAATGATGCCAATCTGGAGGAATACCTCCTTGCTACCTTTTGACCCTAGTGTTAATATTAGAAGGAAGGTGGGTTTGATTGAAGTGGGTGAAGGTTGCATAGAACAACAGAATTTGTCAGTGTGAATCCTGCTGTAGGAGCCTACCACAGCAGTGCTTTGCTTTTTTTTTTTTTTTTTTTAAACATTACTGGTTTCTGTGGCTTGTACTTTTGAATGTTGGTCTGCAAAACAAGGTGGCAGAAATCTTTGTGAAGAAGAGGGAATGTGGCCTGGTAATTAGCCCTGTAATTCTCAGTTCAGAGTAAACTGACATTAGTCAAGTCAGCAGACTTCTGTAGAAGTGGCAAACATGGTCAAATATCAATCTGGAACATCAAAAAGAGTGATCCCACCCAGTCCTACAGGATATGAAACTCTGGAAAAATGGACAGGAGGGAAGTTATCTGCAAAAGCGGTGTGCCTTTCAATGTAAAGGTTTGCTCAAGTGAATTCCAATAAAACCCCCTCTGGTTATTAGATGAACATCATGGTTACTGGTTAGCAGCAGTAAGTAGCTTTAGACTAGATCATATTGGCAAATTTCAAAACTCTCTTCTGACAGTGAGAATGAGTTTGGGGATATAATTAAGAAAGGCCATTAGTACACATGTACTAGTGTGCATGCAATGAAGGGGACGTTAACAGCTTCATCAGCATGTGTGAACCATGTTAATGGGAACTGGTTAACGTGGCAACACAAGTCTTTCAGCCTTGTCTTGTAGGGCCAAAGATGTCACTTGTCCTGAGAATTATTACATGTCCTGTTGCATATCCTGGAATGCCTGTGTTGATAATGCTTAAGAGGTGATAAGTTACGTACCATGCCATTAGCTGGTTCTCTGAAGCATTGTTACTGTTTGAGGCTGCCTTGTTTTGCTGAGCTTTCCCTCCCTCTGTCCTCATGCTTATACATTGATAGAGATGAGATGATCAGACATTCCAACCCCTATAACTTCTTGTTGGAAACTTAGCTATTGTATTTAGCTAAGCTTAATTAAGGCTAACTTAGCTTTTAGGTTCACTGGTATCTACTCAGAAAAAAACCCACATGCAGACCTTGTAACTTGTTTTCATGGAGGGGACAGGCTTTCCTCAGTTTATTCCATGCAGCCTTGTTGTGTGGGATTCAGCTGCCTGAACACAGATGCTGTAGGGTGGCCTGCAAAGCCTTTAGGGTACAAGTCTCCCACAGACTTGCCATCAAGGATGCCTGCTGGTTTCTAAGATATGTGTGTTATCTGCTGCTGAACCCTGCCCTTTACAGAAACCACAGCCACTTCATGGCCAGTAACTGTTCTGTTTGTGTAATGCTTCTGTTGCAGTAATACAGTGCAAGCCATGTGATGTTGCTAATAATTCTTTTTCATTTTCTAGCTCCATTGAAGAAGAAAGCAAGGTGAGAGTACTACCTTCCTGCACAGAAGAATCAAGAGATTTTTAAATTATTTTTCTGTAGCAATCATGACATATGGGAAAATATTTTATATTGTCTTTCCACTGTACATATTCCTCTTCTGTAAATTGTTCCTTTTTGTCTGTGAGGAAATAGTACCTATGGCTTTTGAAATACTGCACTCAAAAAGTAATTGCAATTGAAATTTCAAACTGCTTCCATTCTGTGTGGGATATCATTGCTGAGTAAGTTTTATAAAAAGCTGTTTATAGAGGAAGAAGAAACCCCAACTCACTGTTATTTTAGTCATCTCCTTTAGCTGATTTGTAAAGAAGTTCTTCTGTACTACTAGTCTCTTTGAGAGTCAGTCAGAATAAGGACCTTTACAGCATATTTAAAACACTCTTATTTCTTAGAGAAAGACATCCAGTAAGTGATACACATTTGGAAAGTGAAATATTTTAGTTCTAGATACTATGAGTTAACCTAATGTTTTAGTAATATTTAGAATGCATCTTAATACTGTAATTTCTTTCTTTTAAGGTTGGAAGATGATTATAAGCATGAGGTATGTAGAGGCAGTAACTCCAAGTGTTCATCTACCCACAAGTGTCTCATGTTGTAGCAGTTTCTTTATACTTGTTTTTGATTTTTCTGGAAAATGATTACTCTTTGGCTTCATTTACTATTTCATTAATATTGTTTCAGAAGCAATTGACCTAATGAGTCAGAGTTTTGTGTTCATCACAGCAGAGGGGAAGAGAATACAATACATTCACCGTAGTTTTCATACGTCCTGTTCAGAGCTACCAAGAGTCTCAGAGCCAATGTCTTCAGGCCAGGTCTCCCAGCCTGTGCCGCAGTCTCCCCTTCCCTGTTTTGTCCCTCTTCAGATCAAGACTATTCTATACTGAAAGTTTGGTTTAAATCTTAAGATATATCTAAAGATTTGCAATCCTTTTTTCTAACTCAAAGGTGTAATTCAAAATGGTCATTGAAGTATCTGTCCTGATTGGAGACACACCAAGAAGTGCTTTGTTTTTATCTTAGCGGCAGAGTTGGTTGTGTAGGCCTCAGGCTGGTCAGATACTATGCTAAATGCAGCTGAGCACTTGACTTTTTTAAACACAATTTTGCTCCTGGGTGAGGAGAGGCTGGGAAAGATAGCTCCTGTAGATGTGTGACTTAAATGTGAAATGTGTTCTTCCTGGTACTGGAAGTAATGCAGTTATGTTTGTGTAGCTGCTGCCAAACTGATACTGAGGATCTAAGGTTACGTGTTTATGGCTCTGACCTAAAATTATATCTTTTCTTTGTGTTGACTTTTGTTGTTGAATAAAAGATTAAAATGTCTTGTTCTGTACAAGATGATGCAAAAACTGCTGTAAAATTCAGTCTTAATTTTTTTCCCTATTGTACAATCCCACAGAACGATCCTGTTCGGAAACAGAAAGCTTTGGAGTTCTTGGTATGTATGTCAAATAATTGTGATGAGAGTTGTGAGGTTTCACCAGTGTGATGCAGTGAATATTGTGAAGGAGCCTCTGATTACTGATCAAACTCATTTGCAACATTAATTTCTGTTTTAGTGGACTCTGCCCTGAAAGGTTAGTGCAGCTGCAGCTTAGCTCAGAGCAATTGATTGGATTAAATGTGAGCTCTTGGTCTGTGGATGACTCTCCCCTTTGCTGAGGAGCCACCCTGACAAGCAGTGTTAGGTAGCAGCTCAAGTGCTGCTGACTGCCTGTATCTAATGGGATTGTTGATAATGGTGAGCAAGAGAAGCCAGTCTGGTCTGGCTGCCAGAGAGAGCACAGCTGCTGGTCTTGGAGTGATTGGGGAAGTTTTATCAGTTCTGTTGCTGTTGATAGTGGCATAGTAAGCCTTGGTTTGTCTTGCTGGTTTATGAAGATACCTGACGGTTTGTGTTCACTGTTTTACTCAGTGAAAGCCATGTTCTGTACCTGAGGCAATGGGAAAATTTCATTTGAGTTTGAATTGTGTTTATACACCAAACACAATTAGAAGTAGAAGCAGAATGTTTTGAAATGCATGCTTCATGTCTTCCACACTGTGGTTACTTGTGACTTCAGAAAGAGAGAGACAAAATGCAAGTCTAAGGGATAATCAGTAAACTGCAAAAAAACTTGGTAGTTAATTGACTTATCTACAGGAATCACATCTATTCCTTACAAAAGACTGCTTGTATTCTTTTAACTTACTGTAATCACTTATAAATTCATTTGCTTAGTAATCAGCCTGAAGCTTATTTTTTATTCAATTTTCTACACAGAAAACATAAGTTTAGGACTTGTGTCCTTCTCCGTCTGCAACAAAATGTTTATGGACTGACAGTACAGGAGTGGCACAGAAATCCAGTTTTATGTTTTACCTTTTATCAGGCCATAATTATGTTCCCAATTTTATTTTTTGATATTTTTGTATACATTTATCATATATGCCATATGTTAACCAATAGTATAAATACAGTTATACCAAAATTAAAGTATAACCTTGATCTTTTTTGTGTATATGATTCTTTGGCATCCTAATGACGAATTATAACCATGTTTTTCAACAGGAGACTTTTCACATCACCTCAGACTCGGAAGCAACACTTACTGTTCACATTACACAGGAACTCATGGAAGCTTTGAAGGCCTTTTGTGAAAAGAAAGCAGCAGTAAGTAACTTAATCTTGTCCAGAGTTGTTTTACCATTGGGAGGAAAGGAGTGGTTAAAATCACTGTGTTAACACCCTGACAGCCTGTAATAATAGTTCAGGAATGGGCCAAAACCCTCAGTTAAATGTACTTCAGTTTTCTTCTTTTACAATTTCTAAGGAACAAAGATATTAACTGTATAGCACATTTCTCTTAGTATTCCGTTGTCATAGATCTGTTTTGGCTTTTGTGTGTGTGTGTTCTGTTCTGGGCACTATTTTGCTTCTTGATGACAGGTTTTCATCCTTTTTGTGGTGGTCCCTTACTTGATAGCTTTTGTTATAAGATCAGTGACGCTTTAAGTGCCACTCAAATATGCCACGTTTTTCTTTCGTGGGCCTGTGGGTAGGTTTGTCTTTCTCATAACTTGTAGCTCTGGTCTCAGTTGAGAGTTTTAATCTCTTAAGACTAAGGTAGGCAAGATGTCCTTGACTATCTGTTGGTCCTTACAAACCTCCATAGCTTCTTTGCAAAGAGGTTGACTACCTGTGGAAAAGGGAATCTGAAGAAGGACCAGAATCTGTGAAAAAATGATTCATCACTCTGGTAGTTACTGGTTCACAAAATTTAGGATGTGGGTTTTTTCTGAAAGCTGTTTCAGACTGTTTTCTCAATTGTATATTCCATGTCAGGAGAGCTACAGTAACTGTCTCTCTGCAAATGCTGCCACCAACACCAGTTAAATATTGTTTCTGTAACCTAATCTCTTGGCTAGGCCTTCCATTCTGCATTCCCCAGATGGAGGCAGGATTTGTATATGCACCAGTTTTATATTTTAGCCAGGTGATGATAAGAGAGACAAGGTAGTAGTTTTGAAACAGGAGACACTGTTTTCACCAGACACCTCCTTCTGTTTCTCCAGACACGTACCTCTTCCAGATAATACTTTGGAAAATGGTGGTATAATGTGGCAATAACACACCCCTCTTATAGACTTCGCTATCACCTGAAATTGTACTTTGCCAACTTTCTATGGGAAATTTGTTGTCTTTGAAAATTTGTAAAGTTCTTAAATTCTTGCATTCCCAAACAGACATTCTGACCTTTTGCCTTACCTAGGATAATTACACGAACAGTTTAGGCCCACTGGTGTCAGTACCTCAAGATGAATTTTCAGAAAGGAAAAGCGTCCCAGAACACTATGGGCCAGATGGAGAATACAAAGGTAATTTAGGTATTTTATTCTACCAGTTTGTTTACTCTGGAGACTGCACAGATTGTGAAAATTTACTTTTATGGCCAGCCATATTGCTTCTTAGCTGGTGTACTGTGTGTCTTTGCCCTCTGAGTCAGGATATCATTTTCTGAAGCTTTAATGACTTAACTGTCTGAAAACATTCCTGTCTCACTGAACAGTGTTATAGCAGTTAAGGTTATGGAAATTCTAACAGTAACCCTTCCTGATTTGGGTGAAAAGATGCTAAACTCACCTAAGACATAAAGGCAGGAAGTGGGAGAAGAAGAGAAGGACACATCATAAAATCTCAAAGTAGTTGTATTTGCAGTTGGTATTTTAATATTTTGCTAACTTTTAGTGCCCTTTATTTATTCAGGAAGTTCTGACTGGAATCAAGGTTTTTTGTCTCAGTATGAAGAGCGTTCTGAAGATACTTCTTTTGCTCCTGCTCACTCACACAATTACCAGGCAGATGGTGGGTCATCCTCCTGTCATCTGAGATCTGACGACTTTGCAATGGTATCTCCACTCAGGGACTCTCCTGCTGTTGTTCCTTACAATCCTGTCAGTGGTATCAGTGAAGGGCTGAGGCAGCTCAGAAACTCTGTGTTCTATAGGAATTCAGCTGCTGGGGCCTCTTTGTATGAGACCAGCCTAGTGAAGGAGTACTCAGCAGAATACATATCCACTGATGTGCAAGGAAGTGAGCTCATTGATAACAGACTCTCATTTGGCTGGGAAAATACAAAATGGAGGAATCAACAAGTGTGTACAAAAGTAAGGCATGTAAGTGACCAAGAATTACCCTATCCCAATTCTTCTGCCTCATATCCTTCATCTGGAAGATACTTAACAAACTATTCTCCACAAAACTATTCCTCTTACAACGAGTCTGTGAATACTGGTACATCTTCTGCAAATTCTGCTGTTTCAGGAAGAGGTGGCTCCAGGTGGCACCAGGACAGTAGGTGGAATGAGGACTCTATGTGGAACAAGAACTCTAGCTGGAAGCAGGAATCTAGGTGTCAAGAATTCAGGTATCAGATATCAGGCTACCAGAGAGACTGGAGTTCACATCAGGACTCATTTTCTGGCAGTGGTTTGTACCAAGATCACCAGCAGTTCAGAAGCTCAGAAGAGATGTTTGATGGAGTTGATGCTGGTCTTGCTCCCAACGCCGTGAACAGACTGCTAGGAAAGGATGTATCTACAGCGACCAGTATGCTCAAACAGTTGGCTCCATATTATCCAGGACTTCAAAGTAAGATTGTGATCAGTTTGCATCATGTGAAACGAGTTACATCAGCATGGTTGCTTTAACATAGGCAGGAGATTGCAGGTTGCAGAGACAGGATGAGCTGTTCAGGGGAGTCGAGCTCATTTTGCTCACATCTGTATCAGCTGAAGAAAGGCATTGTTGCCTCTGTGAGGACACTGTGCCTCTTGGCAAGTAGATGGAGCAGTGAGTGGGAGGAGATTTTGATAGCACAAAAATTTCCTGATTTGAAAAGTTTGTCCTAGGTCATCTTTCTCACTAGCAGTTTGTATCATGAGTTGTACTGGTAGGTTTGCAGTGATGGGAGGGGAATCTATTGGCATAAAAAAACCCCCCTGGAATTCATGCAGAACCAAACCTGGATGGCATTATAATAGATAATCCAAATGAATCAAAACCCATTGGGATAACAAGAGAAATATTATCAAAGGCTGGTTCATTACCTGTCAATTTCTTTTTTCCAGTTAGTGTAGAAATAGTCATTAATGTTGAGAATAGTGATATACTATTCAAAATGAGTGTTTCTCCTTTGGAAATAGATTATGAGAGGGATTTAAAGAGAAGTGGGCATATGCTACTGCATAGCTGTCATTGGGCATGAGTTTGGAGAAATGCAAACTATGCTTCTGGTACTAGAATTAGTTAATTAGGTAGCTGCTTAATAGTTAAACTTTGACTTTCACATTCTCTATGCTGTATCATGGAAATATTATGAGATAGAAGTAACTCTAAATGTCTTTATCTCCCTTTTTCAGAAATAAATACTCAGACATTTGTCAATGTGCTAATAGAAACTAGAGAGAAACATTAAGGAGCAACAGCAGCTGAAGTGGAAACAGATGAAGAGATTTGAGGATCTCTCTCACTTGGCTTTCAGGAAAGAGACTGCATTTAACTCTGTATTTGACTGGCTTGGAAAAGGTAAAGGGAGGTAGCATTTAAGTTTTTAAGATGAGAAATATAGCTGGAACGTGAACTTGCACATACTGGGTGAACATACTATTTTATGCTTTTTGTAATGTATTTGTTATATCTTAGTATATTACAGTAAAGAAATCTTTTGTTATTTTTTGAAAATATGTGAAAATTACTCTGTCAGCAAAAAGCTAATAATCCTTTTAATGCCCTTCTCAATTCAGAAGAGAAAGGAAGGTTTACTTTTATGTTACCTACTTAGGAAGGATATTCATTGAAAATACAGGTTTACTTTTCTTCACACAAATGTAAGGCCAGTTTCATTAATTTGAGGCTTTACAATTAGCATATTTTTAGAAATTGGTACACTACATATCTGTTTAGACAGAGAAGGGAGAATGTCACAGCAAAGGTATTCTGTCTTAATGTGATGCTTTATGAGGAAAATGTAATCTATACTAGACGACTGGTATGTAATGGGGCATATTAGTTTCATTTTTTGCAGAGGAAGAAATGATGTGAAATACATGCAGATTTTTTAATCATGTTATTCAAAATGAAATAATTATAAATTGTCTTAAAAACTGATTTGGTGGATGGACCCATGCTAAAATAAAAATTCTTGATTCTTTCTACTGGCAAAAGCATATTAAGAAATAGTAGAACCCATAAGGCAATCAGATAAAATAACAGGAAAAAATAAATAAACAAAATGTGATACTAACTGAGTAATACTTGCCAGTTCATAATGTGTATCAGAGCCACATGCTCATGAATGTCTGGCTTTAGATATCTGCTTTATGTAATTAAAACCAGCTTACATGGAGCTGAAGAAAAGAAGTAAAGTGAGACAGTTTACTCCTGAGTGTCTGTTTTCCTTTTCACTGCTTCATTGTGGACTATCAGTTTTCTTCTCACCTGTGCCAGAACTGTGTCTCTGTGCATTAAATACTTGTGCTGAAGCAGGGTTAGTCTTCATCAGCTGTCATAAAACATTTTGGATCTTGTTATGTAAATTTTAATAAAAACTCAACAAAACAATTTATTATTGAGAATGTAAACTCAATTCCCTAAAATTTTCTTTCTGTCATTATTTTGTTTCTGCATCTGAAAAGATCCACTTTCCCTTTTCATTCCTGTTCACTGCCCTTTATTGCCTCACTTACTGAAGTGTTGGAGTGGTTTATAATGTCACACACCTTGTAGTTGTGCCATGCACTGAATTACATAGTCAACCTTCTTGCTTAAAAGGGAAAATGATGTTTTTTCTACCAGAGGTGTCTGTCAGAATTTTGATTTAAAAGTCTGTAGGATTGATCAGTTATTATATCTACATTTAAAGCTTTCCTGAACTGTAGAGGGCCAAGTTACTCCTTACTCCCAAGAAACCCCTTTGCCATATCTTGCTCCCATGTAGTACAGAATTGGAGCAGAACTCTGTCTAGACTCCAATCCTTATTCAAGAAGCAACCTCACAAACTCGGTCCTGACAGCCTGCAGAGAGCAGCACCAGATGCCTGGCGCGTGTCTGCACCAATGCAGTTACATTGCAGGCCTTGGCATGGAGGCAATAGTTCTCAGAATGCACCTAAGCCCCTGGAGCAAATTTCCAATTTCCTTAAAAAGCCAGTGACAAAAATCCAGACTGGAACATGTCTTGGATTGGAGATAAATGGTCTTGAAGCTTTTAGCCAGTTTCTTGCTCTGTAGTATACCTGCTTTCATGCCTTTAATAAGTGTGTTTGCCACTGGGACAAGAGTTGTTCCAATGTGGAGCCACCTTGATCATTCTCTGCATCAGTGATGCTCCTTTATGAAGTGTTGGAGCCAGCTGTTCTGCACCAAGGGCAGTGAACTACTACAAGACCAACTGGACATGGAGACATCCTTCAGGGGAGACAACTTGGGAAGTTTCTCTGATTCCAGCTTTTTAGTTTGTACCTGCACTTACTAATATGCCTCAAAATGCTTCCCAGAATTACTGGATTTTATGTGGGTGTATGATCCAAAGGGACAGATTCCTCAGTGGGAAAGAAACAGGGCAGCTCTTTTGAGCCCAGAAATTTGGGGCTCTTCTGTTTAGCTTCTGGAGAGAGCATATATAGTTATTATCTCAGCCTTCGATGGAGGGGAAGTTTCAAAGAGTAACTGGTGGAAGTCTTTGTCCCTTGTTTTCTTCAATGTAAGTAACTTTCACAGCTGTTGGATAAGGTGGTTTCTTACACTGGTCATTATTCCTGATCTCCCTCCTCACTCCAGACCGATTCCTTGCCTTTTGGCTGATGACAGCCAAAGTGCTTTGGGAGAACTCCTTGTTTCAGTGTGCTTATGCTATGGGGGCGATTGGTTTTTCCCCACATATTTGACACCAGAAGCGTGTTCAGAGTGTTGCTGAGCTGTCACTAAGGGTCTGATTATCACTTGACAAATAGTAGCAGCTTTTCTGCATGACAGATGTTTGATAACAGTTCACTTTGCCCTCTTCACGCTGACACCAGACACTCTGGGTGAGAACACAGAATCACACAATAGTCTGAGTTGGAAAGAGTCCACAAGGATCACTAAGTCCAGCTCTTCAGTGAATGGACCATACAAGGATTGAAGATGTCAGCTTGGTGTTATTTGTATCATTCTCTGACTAGCTGAGCCGATCTCAGGGTCACCTGGAAGTAAATTTGTAACTGACTTTTTGTTGTTGTTGTTGTCTTTGCCTTCTCCAAGTTGCTTCTTCAGAGTAACTGCAGGAGATGGTGTGTGATAGGAATCTGTCGTTACTTGTCTTGTGTGAGTTTTTCCACTCCCTCTCATTAGCTGTAAATGGTGAGATGTAGGGTAAAGTTATGAGAATGTCTGACTGTCAATTCAAGGCCACTTCAAGTAAGTGCTTCAGCATAAAAAGGAAGACTTCTGATGTTAAATGAGACAACTAAGCAAAGGGAGCATATTCAGAGTCAAAGTTCATTTTTGTAGGGAACTTATCAAGGGACATGCAGTATGACCTTCTTCACAGCTGTGAAGAAGTTATACTTGTCCTATCCCAAGGACACCCTGAAAGAAGGAGGCAACTAGAAAATGAAATAAAAAAAGGTCATTGAAGTGGAGAGATCCCTGAATCATAGAAAATGAGAATACAGAAATAAAATCACCATCCCCTTAAAGCTGTACAAAAGGGAAATAGACTAAAAGTTGACCTAGTATTTTTACTTCATTTTATATTCTGTATTAAAAATTAATACATTAAACTCTTATAAAAGTAAGGCACATGCAAAACATGTTGTGCAATTTCTGGCTTTCAACTGATATAAACTAATAAGCATTATTTTAATTTGGCATTTCTAAAGAGTCATTTTTCCCATGCAGGATATGTGTAAGAGGTAATGTTCAACATTGTACCAGTTAAATCTAGATTCTGTGCTTTCTGTACTACAGTAAGCAGAGATGGTCATATCATACAATAATACAAAATAAAAACCAACTCAAGTACAGATTCTGACGGTGATTACCAACATACAAAATTTAAGAATGTGATGTTACATCCATAATAATACATCAGTGATCTTATTCAGCAGAGGATGATTTGGCAGCTCCAGTCTCTGTAATGCCAGTGCGTGATTCCCGGTTATCAGCGTCATACGATGCTGAAGACCATGGAGAGATACTGCTCATAGGACACCTGAATCCAGCCATCCTGGTCGGTATCATAGCGTCGGAACACGTCCGTCAGCCTCTGAGCAGGAGAGAGAAAAAATAATAGACATTTCTGTTCAGACTGCCACAGACTCCCCTTGCCACCTGGGCTTCTACAGCTTTATGAGCCCTTTCCGTTCATCCCCTCTGTAGCTATTTTACAGTCTTTTATATAAACATAGGTCACTTCAATAATGATGCAATACCTAAGGCTACCTAGGCACTTCTTTATAGACCAGACAGCTTTTTGTAACTGGCTTTAAAGCAGGGGCAAAAACAGTGCAATGTTTGAGTCATCTGGAAACAGAATCCAATGCATACCTTGTGCATATCTCACCTTCTAGGAAAATATGCTTTGTGTGCCATTTCTGTCTGAGCAGTCTCTGTATAACTCCAGAGATGTGAGGCAGCAAAAAGGACCAGAACAACTGCCAGCACAGTTTCATCAACATAGCTGAGTGTTACTAGCTGAGTGTTACTCCATTTCAAAGCCCTTTCTAGGAGAGTTCAAGTCTGTAACTAATTATAATTGCCTTATATTACAAATGAATACAGAGGTGACTGATGTGTCTAAATAACAGAGCTGCTACTTTTTCAGGGAACTGCTTTCCCTCCATGTTCTCTCTCTCTTGCTTTCTGTGTCACTGAAAGGTTGGGAGGGTTTTTGTGTATTTCTACCATTTTCTCTGCAGGAAGAGCTCTGAAGTCTGTATTAAACTAACAGACACTGTAAAACATTGATACTCTTTTACACTTCTTTGTCCCTCACCCATTACTTGAGATGCAAAGGAATTACTAATGAGACCAATACATGAAGATGCTTCTAGCACTCGTCACATACTTAGTTCTAATTACTTATTATAAATAAAAGCAAGTTCTAGATCCACTTTTAAAGTGAGAACCAGAAAAACTTAAGAAAAGGTAATTTTTTTTTCAACTGACATTAAAGTACATCTCCTTTCTTACCTGTAGAACAACACAGCACTGAATAAAATCATCAAAAGCAACTTGTCCTTTTCCCTGTCTGTCAAATTTCCGAATAAGGATATCGTAGAATTGATCAGACAGTCGGTAACCTTGGAAGAAGAGAAATACTTTAAAAGGTTTCAATTACTGCAATCTTTCTGTAAAAAGAACAAGGTTGTTTAGAAGGCATGTGTAACAAAACCAGAAAACAGGAGTTACAATGATTTTTTTTTCCTAAATATCTCTCTTAAACTAAAATACATGCAATAAAAACCCATGCTTAATAATAATTATATACAGAGTCACAGTAAAAGTAACTACAGATTAAGGTGATTTTGATTGAGGGAATGGTTTAGGGCTGCAGCTCAGGTCTTTACAAGTGAAGTGACTGGAATGAAAGTTCCTTAGCCATCAGAATGCTCTCATAGCATAGACAGCTGGCCTTGTTTTAAAAAGTGGCAAGTTCTATCGAGTTCAGACTTTGCCTGAACATTGGTAATGCTTTCAGAGCGTGTTACAGAGGAGACTGGAACTGGACGTGTCAGGACATGCATGGAATGTTTTTCTCTATTTAAGGAAAGAGTTTTAAAAAACGTGCCTCTGGCATGGACATCTTTAAAAGTTACCTTATACCTAAAAGGGAGCTGCCCTTCACCTGCCTCCTTTTTAGTCACATTTGTCAGAGCAGTACAGCTCTGCAACAGTACCAGTAAGCAGTTTATTCTGTGACATAACCCAGTCATAAAAACTGTAATTACTAATGAATTACCAAAACCTGTTAGTGCTTGCTTTAGTTCATTTCTGTCAATCATTCCAGAATTGTCTCTGTCATACGTTCGAAAGACATTCTGCCAGTCTGTGATGTATTTCCAGACTCCCGTGAATTCATTGAAGTTCACACCCCCTTTGTTTTCTCTGTCAAACATGCCTGAAATAAAAAGTAAGAAGCACATATAAAACCTTAGTCATACTACTCCTCATCAAGATCTGCCAGGAATTTAAGTAGATAGCAAGAGTGCTCTGTGGAAGGTGCTGAAGAGAAAAAAGAAACCGCTAAAATGGAAGTGATAATTTGGAAAGTTCTGCCAAGAAAAAACAAGCAGTCATCCACTGAAGGAAAAAACGATAAAGCAAGATAAAAGCACCAGAATAAATCACAAAATGTTTATTTTTCCTCAGTTATCATTTTCAGTTTGAAAATACAGAGGGTTTGATTGATCATCCAATGATGAATCAAAATGGGCAGAGGGGTGGACTGTTCTTCTCTAAGGACACTATAAAGTCTTACACAATTTCCAAGAGTGCTGGGATGTTCATCTGCATTTGACTTACTGATACTGTTATCTTTATACAATAAGCATGTCACCCAGTGATGGAACTCAGACTGCTGCTGAACATTTATTGAAAATAAAGCAAAAAGTGTTGTCCTTGGATATATGAGCTGTGTGATAGAAAAGATTTGATTTATTGTGCTTGAATTTTGATTTATTGTGCTTCTGTTCTACCACCATCACTTTCCACATTACTGGCAATTAGTTTAGACACTAACAGAAATCAAGCATTGTAAAGATTCTGTTAGTTATTTTTGGAATTAAACATAGGCTTAAATTCAAGACAGGAAAAACTACTTCCCAAAACAATTTATATAATATCTTTTTAGAAAATTCAAGATAACAATCTCCTCATGCATAAATTACATTTATTATCTAATCAATTAGGCAGTAACACTTCTCAGGCTACTTTGACAAGTGCACATGTGTGTATGCATGTGCACTCAATTAAAAGAGAAAATAATTCAACTTACTACTGCTGGGCACTCAGAGAAAAAAAAAATCAGTGTAGTAATTAATAGCATTCTCAATCATCTGAACAGATCACAAAACAGTGATTATGTCACATCACAGAACTACACTCACCAAGAATTGACCTGACTGTTGCTGGATTAAATGGAGTCCACGTGCCTGAAACAGAAAAAAATTACTTAGTTGAGAATTAAGAATTCCTCAACGTTTTAAAAACTGCAACAAACCAAACAAATCAGTTAAGAACACTGAATTCAGAGCTGTGACATGGAGCTGGCATATCAAAAAAATAAGGCTGCTTGGAAGTAAGAAAGTCTCACCACTCAGAGATGACTTCAGACCAGTGCTTTACAAATACCACAGAAAAACCAGCACTTTTAAGGCTGCAACAAAAAATACCTAATAAATCTTGGAAGATCTAAGAAGGGCTTTTGCATCCCAGGCTGTCAGGAATTGGATAAAAAGCAAGATCTAAACTGAAGTACCTCTTTTCTACTGACAGGAGCAGAAGTGTTTTAAGTTGTAACTCAATCAAGGCCTCTTATCTGTTCCTCAGTAAAAACCCCTCAGCTCATTTCCTTTTTACAGGACTATTCCAGGGCATTTAGTTTCTGACAGAAGTAAAGAGAAAGGGTTCCCAACACAGCATAACCATACATTGTAGTTTAGAGTTGTTTAGTACAAATCTCACCTCCACTGCTAAAACAATTAAGTGTTAGTTTGAATTAGTATTTTTAGACCAAGAAATGTTGCTGCTTATAAGGGCCTGAGCAGTAATCGTCTGGAGAGGAGCTCTGCACTTCTCTGAGTATCCAGAGGCTTGTCATTATGAAATAGTTTTCACTTGGTTGAGAGCATTCCCGAGTGCTAGGAAGCATTAAGCTTTAAACAAAGAGGAATCCTGTGCCACATCTAGAATTTCACCATCAATTCTCCAGAGCCTGTGAAGGAACCAGGAGCACGAAGCAGCACAATTAACTGGCTGTGGTTGCCTGCAGGGACCCAAGCAATCGGTGAGACCACAAAGGAGTCGTGAGCCGAGGGCGCTGCGGAGGTGCTCTCAGGGCTGCGTCAGCTGACCACAAATCCCAGCAGAAGGGCTGAGCTGGGATCGGGCACGTTGGCTTTGCTGGGTCACGGGCAGTGGTGCAACTCCACAGGGAGAACCCTGCACTGTAGGCAGGCCCTGTGACTGTTTGCAGATAAAGAGAAACGTAAGCAGAGAAAAGAGGAAAAATGGCTCTGAAAATGCTGAAGCAGTATTTTAGACAGAGAATATCAGTACCTGAGAGCTGTGTGTCTCCTCAAAAAAATAAGAAATAATGGAATTAATAAGGCGCCAGCATTTAACACTGAACAGAATACAAGGAAAAAGTGAAAATATAGTCTGAAAGTTAACCCATTTCATCTTGAAACATTCAAGTGACTCATATAGCTGCCACAGAGTGAGATCTGAGCAACTCCAGAAGTGAAGAACTGTACTGATTTCAGCCTATTCCAATAAACAGTGAAGACTATTCCTGTCACTCCTCTCCTGACTCTAGTATTAACTTCCCACAGCAGCACAGAAGAAAACAAGAAGGAAGTGAAGAATTTTATTGTGCAAACAGACAAAGTAATGATCAGCCCCCCCCAGGTAAGCACACTGTTATCTGCATAAACTTCACGGGTTGAAAATGTCAAATTGTCAAAACCACACTGAACTTCAAATGTCAGTGAGCACAATGCAGATTTTTTTAATGTTTTAGAAATAAGCACATAACATTCTTTTAGCCCATGTTAAATGCAGGCCAGCCATGCACAATCATCTACTAGAGGATATATTTTGAAAATGATATAATGAATTGTTAGTGACTTTGGTGTACAAGATCTAGAATCTCTTGGAATGCAGGAAGCTTACAGTTATGTAAATATTTTGTCTAACACTTGGTAGGCATTCTTCATAACTCCAAAGCACTGAAACTGCTAATCTACACTGTAAATAAGGAAAGAAAAGAGCTCAGATAGTCATCACTGCCTATTACCCTTAAATTCAATCATATGAGGAGATACTTAAAATATATAAAATTAAAAATGGCAGGTTCATATGAGAAGATATTTAAAATATATACAATTTAAAACAGCAGGTAAATTTTTAAATGACAGTTTCTCACAGTTCTAAACAGCACTGCAATCTAAATGAAAATGGTGACTTAACTTAGTTTTTGTTGAAGATTTCATTCAAAATTTTAATTACAGATCAGGTCTGGTAGCCACAACACATTGCTTTTAATTTCTCAGATCCATTATTAAGCAAATATTCTAGTAAATCCAGTTCAGTTACAAGACTTCGGTTTTACTGAATAGAACCTTATAAATGTATTTCAAGTCATGCAATTACTGACAAAAATGGGCCCTTCAGCCTGTGTGTGCTGCAGCTCATAACATCAGTTTAAGCCCTCCTCAGTCACAAAGCACAGGAGGGATAAAGGAATAAGCTTTGGGAGAAGGGGAACTTGGTATGAACTCAAAGGTGGACAAACAGCCTGAATATGCCCTTTTTCAGATTTCCAAACAGAAAAAAACCCCACGGAGTACAACCCTACCCACCCTGAGTCATGGGAGGAAAGTAAAAATAGGCTACTGGAAAAATGTTTCATTTTAAAATTTGTTTCTGTTGGGGTGCGTGTCCTTCCGGTCAGCCCGGCCAGCCGCGACACGCCTCAACAGGATCACCGTGTGGGCTCTTGGCTCTGCCGGACGCCCGACCCTCGCTGCTATGGCCGTGGTGTGAATGAAAGAGGGGACTCTCGGAGGTAAAAGGAACAAAGGTTTATTGGGGATCACAGGGGAACCCCTCACCCTAGGTCCGGTACCTCGGGAGGGACCCCGCACCTGGGGGACGGGGGGGATTTGTTCAGGGCTAGCTGAAGGGGTGGATACAAACTTTGAGCCAATGGGACAAAACTCGGAAGCAGATGCCAACTGGGTTACATAACTAATAACAAATCAGAGGTAAATTGGGGAGGGGTCCCAGGGGTCCCTGCCAATCACTGCACAGATCTCTTCGAAGCTTCTGGACCTGAGGGATAGGTTTTCCAGTGACCGACAGGGAGAAAAATGATACATTAGGAAGATGGACAGGGAAAATCGCAGGAAGAAGGACCAATGGGGAAACAGTTTCTGGGCAAGGGAATGGAGACAGTACAGAACATGTATCAACTTATGGTAAAGAACAAATCTGAGGGGGCAGGGAAGCCATCTTAAGTACATAAAACTAAACTAAACTTACAATAAAACCTTTAAACAAAAATCCTGCAACCCCACAGTTTCCATGAGTTGACAATACCGTAGTTATTCTTTGAGTATTACAACAAGGAACTGACAGACTACTAGAAAGTTTTAATACTAGATCTAGAGTGCACCTTTCTACTCTGTTAGGAAAAACCTCAAACATACTTTATTTCCTACACCATACTGTATGTAAAATAAATTATGTGCAATGAAAAGGCTGGTTTTAAACAGCTTTGCCCAGGTCATACACTGATTCTGATTAAAAAACAAAGGTTCAGTAGTGATGAGCAAGGAATATATGAATCACTGGTTATGATTTCTAGGAAGCAGAGCTGGGAAAAAAAATAAAGGGATACGCACACCCTTATTCCTCAAAATACAGACCAGTAATGGTTACAATAGATACTCAGTTTAAAACTAAAAAACAAAAAATCACAAGGATTATTCATTTTTTCCCTTTCCAGCCCTTTGCTGTAGATTAAACAGTAATTAGTGAGTGGTAGGAGCACTTCCCACCCCCTTCCATACAAAGAATGACAGCATCAAGTAACCATCCTCACAACAAATTTACCATGAAGTTTAAAATGAACTACCTCACTGCTCATTTACAGACTCACCATTGGATAATGCCTGCTGAAGTTCATTATCAGATATTATTCCACTCCTGTCTTTATCAACTCTGGGGAAAAAAAAACAAAACAAGCTTTAAATGGCTGAAATTAACAAGTTCTACTTAGTGAAGACTTGGACATCCTGGTTCTTACTCACCAGATGTGATTATTACTTTCCTAAAAAGTCTCTGGAACATGATAAAAGCTCCAAAGAAAACTGCAAGACCTCCTTATGAGTGAAGAGACACACCGAAACGCACACTGACAATGAAACACTTTGGGCATGCTCTGCACAAGGAAGTATTTTTATTTATTCCTGTTTAAGCGAACTGCAGAGCACACATGCTGGTTAAACCCACAAAATGCCTCATGTCACAGCAGCAAGCTACTTATTACGCAAACTGGAGCAACAGGTTTGTCACCCAGACTCTCTCACATGTTGGCAATGGAGAAAGTCACTTATGTGACCAAAGGACTGAAGCACTCAATGGATTGCAGGGCCTTGACCCTGCAAAGGGGTTCAAAGGGATTCAAAGAGGAAAAAGCACAGGGATGTTCCAGCTTTCATCTGAGCCTTCACAGTCCATTGTCTTAATGATACAAGTTCTATGCCAAAATTAATGAATTAAGTAATTTCTGCCCAAATAATGAATGATCATGCCTTCTTTAGAAGGATATCTGAAAGTGGTGGGGACTTCCCTCCATTTCATACAAGGATGTTGCCCTTGGACTGACAGTTTTTGTTTCCCCTCATTTACTACCACTCCAAAGCAGAGTCCCACTCAGTTGAACCCTGTTCACAGAAGCTGATTTTCTTTTCCTTTCATTCTTACTGTCTTTTTCTAAACACTTTCAGTTCATTCTACTGCTTCCTTCCCCATCTCCAAGAATTATGTAACCTGCATGCAACACTGAAATTGCAAGCATAAATTGCAAAGATTTCAATTACAAATAGATATTCCCCCTTTTTAATCTCTATTTATCTTTTTAGTATTGTGAACATTTTTTATGAACTGCTACCAAGTGCCAAGCTGATATTTTCATGAAAATGCATTATGACCTACTTATCGTGCTCCTGAGCATCATCAGTCAGCACATTTCTTTTATAAACAAAATTATGCAAAATTAGAATGGGTTTTCATCATGGACATCATTCCTACTCTGGATTCCACCTGACATATGGGGATCACCTGTCATACAGGGATCATGACCTGGCCATGACAGGCTGATACAGCCCAGTCATTCAGGACTGTAAGGTGCTCCTGCAAATTTTCACAGGCCTCAGTTACTGCAGGAACCAGCAAACCTCACCTGACCATTCATCCTCTTTTCACAGAATCATAGAACCACAGAATGGTTTGGGTTGAAAGGGACCTTAAAGATCATCAAGTTCTGATGTCTTAGGCTTCAGCTTTCGTATTTGCAGATTCTCTGCTGCCTAGGGATGTAGTTCTGAGCCTCATATTAAGTGCCAGTGAGCTCTCTTCACAGAGTTGGTAGACAAAACAAATCCTTTTCCTGCTGAGAACTAAGGACAACTTTCAGCCCAAAAGCACAAACAACGGTGGACTGAAGAGCGAAAACAAGAAGGATGAGACCTCACAACCTGAAGCTGTAATTGGACCATTAAACCCCAATATGCAAATGGACCAAAACTTATAAAAATATAAGACTTCGTGACCGGTCAGCCATTTTTGTGACTATTCTTAGTCCACCCTGGGTGCAGCCTTGGTCAGTCTCCTGTCCTGCCCAAGGTGGATCCTGAAAGCCTTTCAATAAATACCTACTTTATTCTCTAGGTCTGTCCACTCTCTGTTTCAGGTCAGCCTTCCAAGGCATCAGTTTCACCCCCTCGGCTGTGGGCAGGGATACCTTCAATTACACCAGATGGCTCAGAGCTCCAGCCTAGCCTTAAACACTTCCAGGCATGGGGCAGCCACAGCTTCTCTGGGCAACCTGTTCCAGTGCCTCACCACACCCACAGTATAAAACTTCTTCCCAGCATCCAATCAAAACCTGCTCTCTTTTCCCCAGCTGCTCCTGAACGGATTATGTAAAGATCTCAGGAGCTCCATCTGTCAGCGCGACGCATGACCACACACACACCCTTCAGTCAGTTTTCCATCCACTGAAGAAGGCTTCCATTCATTCCATGTTTACTGAATTTCTTCAAGGGCCTTTTGCTAGTGGTGGGAGTATTTTTGAAAAGCATACAGATTGTACGAATTGCTCCAATTCTAGCCATCATATCCATATCCACTCCTTACCCAACATAGTCCAGGATTTATACAGTAAATATATACAGGCAGAAGGAATATTTTCAACAAAAGCCATACAACTCTCCTGACTAACTACATTATTTAAAACTATTTTTACTTATTTTCCTGGTGCAGAAGTCAGGCTGTTGATTTGTTTCATTCTGGACCCTTTAAAAAGAGAAATGGTTTCATGCATGCTTCTGCCAGAGTCCTCAGAGGAAGTTGTTTTACAGCAGGCTGGGTAGGTAAGCTGCTGCATTCCTGAGTCACTCCGTAAATATCAGCCAGTTTTAGAAACTTAGTACTGTTTGTCTACTGCTAACCTCTTCTTGCTGCTGCTTGTGTCAGAGGATCTGTCTTGACTCATCTCCCACAAAAATGGATCCAACGTAGGCACCTCCCCAGTTTCCTCAACATGACATAATTAGGAAATCTCCTCTGGCTTCCTTACTGATAGGATCTTGCCAGTGCGTTTGTTTAGCACAAGCTTGCTAACACCCTCTGCTCCAGGTGAATTCAAGAGAATACTTCACAGAATCACTTAGGTTGGAAAAGACCTCTGAGATCATCAAGTCCAACCTACGACCCAACACCACCGCGTCAACCAGACCATGGCACTGAGCGCCACGTCTCGCTTTTCCTCGAACACCTCCAGGGACGGTGACTCCACCACCTCCCAGGGCAGTCCATTCCAATGTCCAATCACCCTTGCTGAGAAGAAATTCTTCCCGATATCCAACCTAAACGTCCCTTGGTGCAGCTATGTCTTCTCGTTGGTAGCTTTAAAGTCTTCCATTAACATTTATCAGATTCCCTTTTACAAGCCTTCCCTGTACTGCTACACTGATCCTCCTGACTCTACTATCCTTTCTGCAATCTCAGGTTAAAAATTACTTCAGCGCTTTCAAGGTTACCTTCTCGTTCCCATCAATCCCCTTTACCCTCGTTATAAAATACAGCCACACTTATTCCTCCTTAACCCTTTCTTACAGATTCCTCCCACGCTGTTTACAGCGCTGCCAGGCGCCCCGGCAGCCAAACCCCGCGCTGGATGCGCCGGCCCGGTGACCGGACTCCCGCAGCAGCCGCCCCATTTCCGGCACCTCCCCCTGCCCGCCGG
>VXBB01004561.1:85002-111687 GCA_013399915.1 Illadopsis cleaveri
CCTTCTCGTTCCCATCAATCCCCTTTACCCTCGTTATAAAATACAGCCACACTTATTCCTCCTTAACCCTTTCTTACAGATTCCTCCCACGCTGTTTACAGCGCTGCCAGGCGCCCCGGCAGCCACACCCCGCGCTGGATGCGCCGGCCCGGTGACCGGACTCCCGCAGCAGCCGCCCCACTTCCGGCACCTCCCCCTGCCCGCCGGCTGCCGGGCCCGCTGTGGCGGCGGAGCTCACCTCTGGAACACGTTCCACAGGAAGGAGGGATCGGGCAGGGGGGCGCCGCCGCCGCCGTTCGGCCGGTACTGGTACCCCGCCGCCATGGCCCCCGCGCGCCGCCGCCACCGGCCGCTCCTGACGCAGCGCGCCCGTGACNCGATCCCTACGGGGTCCCCACGCAGGGGAGCCGGCGTGTCCTGGAGGGGAAGGAGCATAAGTTTATCATCCAGGAGATGCCTCTGCACCATTGCTGAGAAGAAAGGAGACAGAGGGTAAAAACGTCCACTGAACGGATTTTCTTCCACAAAGGGAGGATTAAAGCACACAAGGAAAGAATTTCAGGGACAGGATGGAATTAGAGTACAAGTCAAATGGGCATCACCTCACTAATCTTTAACTGAATTCTTTACTGAAGGCTGAACACTACCCTCTGAAAAACAAATTCCCCTCCCTGTACCTACAATTTCTAGGCTGAGTTTACAGTCCCATGGGACCCAAGGACCTCCTGTGCTAAAATCCCTCAAGCATGGAGATACCAAGATGATGCTCTACTGAACAACCTCTGGGGCCACACTGTCCCTGTCACTGCAGAAAGTCACAACCCCAGATCTACCCTTTATTCACTGCTGCCCCTGCACATACCTCTGCTGGGGTACAGAGGAGCTGGGGACAGGGCTGGAATGCCACAAGACCTGGGTGGCCACAGGCCAAAGGCATTGCATACACAAACGTTAAATTAAAATAATGTAGACTCCTGTCTTCCTTGTGCTTACCTCTGACAGCTCTGGTCAGGTACTAAGAGACAACGCCTTAAATGTGTCCTTCATCAAGGAATTTTGAATCCACAATTGTCTAGTATTATTTTTTAATTAGATACTGTGGAAACAAACCCCAGTATCTTCTGTTTTCAGAAAATTATTAAATCCTATTTTTATTCACACTTAGAACAACAACAAAAAAGATTTACATGCTCTGTAAATCTACAATCATAGCTGAAGATAGCAATGGTTTAACATTTTATTTAACTGGTGTGCTTCATATGCTGTTTTTAGTGAATCAGTGAAAAAAAATTGTACCTTATGTCTTTATTTATTTATTCAATCCATAATCAAATTGCACTGTAGCAATTTCACTCAGTCCTTTAAGTCAGGAAACTGATTTCATAATTAAGTTTTCTGCAATAAACTATTTTACACCAAAGTAAGTACATACACAAAATATAATGTGAAAGTGGATTGACATTAACACTGAATGCAGTGCCATATAAAGACAGTTCTAAAGGAGTCTGCTTAGGTATTGTAAGTGATGCATGTTAATATATCCAGCACTAATACAGCTCTGCAGGTTTTGGTATAAATATCTTTATATAGCATTGCAGTGCACTGTGCAAACATATTCCACAAGAAAAATGTATTTGCTGACAGCAAAACCAGCTGTGACAGTCAGTAAAAAAACCCCTATGCCATTAAAAGCTTCTTTCTTCAAACATGACCTTTAATCCTTCTTCTTTCAGAATCTTGCATTTCCTCACGTCCAAGTCCTTAGAAAGAAATATGCCTAGCAAGAATCAATGTCTACTGAACTTCACTCAAAACAGCATTGCCAAATTTGCCCACAAATATTTCAAACCTTTTGATCCCAGAGCAGTAATGACACACAAACATGGAGTTGTCAATTACTTAAGAAGTTTTGGCACAGTGAGAGTAGGAACTGTAATTTCTTTAAAAATTGGCACATAGTTTGGATTCGGTTGGCTTGGACCTTGATCCAAAGTTTCAATGATAGTCTGCTTCATATCTCTGCTGGCATCGCCTCTCACTGTCAGCAGGGCTGCAATGTGGTCATCCCTGCCAAAGGAAAAGGGTAAAACTGGCATTAGGCAGCTTTGCACAAGTAAGAGTTTGTCAAAAACAGCACTTAATTGGCAATCCTTTCATTCAGTTTCAGCAGGTAATTTTTACTCTTAATCAGATTTCTACTCACTCAGAACTGGTTTTTCCTGCTCAATATAAAGCATTTTTTTGGCTGCTTTTAGGAATCTAAAACCTTTTTTATCCTTCCAACACACAGAACTGAAGTATTTTCAGTATTCTTCTGCCATACTTAAGTAGTTGTAACTCCTAGTCCAGCTCACATACATTGTACATTAGCATTATTTTCCACAACGAAGTGGTTACATTCTAAAATATGAAAAATATGAACACATTTTCACACTGTTTTACATTTCAAAATTTGCCCAAACCACAAGGAAATGATGATGTTATCTATATATATCAAATCAGAGGGCAAAGAGAATTACCTGATATCTGGGTATTTACTGACTAAAGTTGAAACTTCTAGATAGAGCAGTGAAGGATCAGTCAGCTTGATAACCTCTGCAATGGCTTCAATGATGTCACAGAGTCCTTCAGTGTCCTCTCCAGAGCCCTGCAAAAGTTAACAAAAAATATTAAAAATGTCTCAAAACAATAGCAATACCCCTCAAATCTACAACTAATCCTTTATATTTTTGTCTGACAATGCCCTTGAATTTCCCAAAAAGCTGAATTTTCAGACATTAAAAAAACCAAAATATTTTTGAATTGTCACCATAATCCTTTTCTCTCCCTGTTCTTCATTCAGAGCCCTACTTTTGAGAGTCTCAGTGAAGGAAGTAGCGTCCTACAAACAATATGTTGTATTTATCCACATGGTGATACATTCCAGTCTTCAACTTTGGGTAATTATGAGTGTAAACATTAGGAATAACTGACATGAAAGCCAGATCTCTTCTGAAACATTTCTTCAAAACTGGCCCTCTCTTAGATTCTTTCAAGTCATCCGGCCACCAAAGCAGTTTTTAGCAACTGATTGATTAAACTGTATCTAGTTAAACTCTGGACTATTTTAGTATCCTTAATTCAAGGTCATCTGGTTCTGCCAATCAGGTATGGTTTGTTTCCTTTATTCCACAACCTCTTCCATCAGTTACCCTAGTTTTTCAGGCTTTATCTTTCTGTGCATTCTTTTGTCATGTGTTGGCCCTAGGAGCTTGCTTGAAGATCCCTGTTCCTTATGCAGTTAAAATTTTTAGGCCTGTCTTGTATATTGATTTTCAAATACCTATTTTAGCCTGTCTTTCCTATTTCTACAAGACTTTAAATGGATTCAACATACTCGTCTTATTGATGCAAATGAACACATTGCAAGCTCCTTAGCTAATAAGAAATGACATCTATTTGATGCCAGATCAACTCTTCTTCTGGCCAGGAAAAGCAAAGACAGATTTTTAATTTTTTTTTTCAACTGCTTTTTTCTTTCACTTACTACTATGAATTCAGGAAACCTATCTCTCTGAGGCAATTCAAATATTCAGCTGCAGAGAGCTGTATAAACACAAAGCAGTCGAAACTGGTACTCAGGAATTTTAGCAGCTGGCCTGTGTGTTCAGAATCTCTGTCTGTGCCCTCAGCTGGCATCTTTGATATTCCCAAGTCACTCAACATTTTGAAGACATGGAGATTTAACTCTACCCATTTCCCCCGAGCAATAAACATGTGTGGTCATTGTAAATTACCAGGTTAACGGCATTACACAAAGCAAATACTTACAGCTGCAAGCTTCTTGAACAAAAATCTGAACTGTTCTGCTTCTTTGATCATTCTTTCTGCACCCTCTTTTCTCTCTTCTGCATTCTTGAAAGATATACGTTTTAGCATGATTGCTCTGATGTATTCCACAACCACTCGCCGATGGGCCTCAAGAGTCATTGTCTGAAAGAAATGAGAAAGGTGGTGGATTATGCCAGTGATACCTGCAGATATAGCCATTATTTTTAGACTTTGAACTGTGTATTTACACTTAAACACCGGTATACAATTTTTGCTAATACAGATTGACTGGTTTTAGATTTTCACAGCGCTAACAGAAATTAAAATCTCTCCTTCCCTAACAATGAGCCAATTACAAGATCCAAGAAACCCAAGGTATCTTTAACAATATGTCTGAGTTTTTTGAGGAGCACCAAAGAACAATCACTTTCTCAGATCTTCCTTGACTGATTTGCTGTCCTGCACTTCTCTCTTAATGGGAAATACCTACTGGTACCTGGATGAAGCATCTGGTATTGGTGCAAGAGTAATGCTGAGGTTAAAAACTAAAACCCCCAAACCTTCACAAGGTTATTTTTCAACAGGAATGTAAGCAGAATCCTTAAATCCCACAAGTTCTCAGGTGTTTTTTCTTCCCTCTAAGCATGGTGGCAAAGTTACTTACGATTAAGGAAATGCTGGCTTAACAGGTAGTCACAAACTTTTTACCATGTTTTATTAGTAGTATGATCAAACTTTAGTTTCAGGCTGTTCTTGAAACATGTTCTTCAGTCAAAATTGAAAAAAAGGTTTCAGGGAAGAGAGAAAAGGAGGGAAAAATAAAAAAGGGAGAAAACAACAGATTGCAAAGTACTGGCAGTCACAACCCCCATCCAGAACACAGAAAATACAATTTCAAGTTCTGCTCTCAAGAGTCGGCAGAAATACCAGAGTTAGGTGGTTGCTCAGGGACAGCTTCTCTTGTGTTGGTGGAATTGAAGCCAATTACACAAAGGAAAATGAACTGCACAGAACAGACTGTGGGGGGCTGACATGTATGGCCCATCCTTCTGGAAAGGAACTGAGGAACAGCTCCACTACAAGGGAGAACATTCCACAAGAGCCAACAGTGCTAGGTTAGAGCATTCAATTTACACACAAGGAAAACAGCAAAACAGAATGCCTTTAGATCCAATTTCCTCTGTTTAAAAACTCTGTCCTTCCCATTGGGCTACAGTCTTCTTGGAGGTGCTTTGTTCATGTGGCTTTTAAAAACTGTACTTTCAAAACAGGGTTATCTAAGAATGTTTTAAAACCTGAAAAAAATCCCATCACAAATCAGGGAAACAAAAGCGTGGTCCAGCCTGTGCTAGAACATATGGAATCTTTTATGGGAGATTTTTTTGTGCTGGGAGACAGTGGAAAAGCAGGTATATTGAATGCCAAAGAATCTGCTTGTAAGCTTCTTCCCCACAAGGTGGCAATAAATGCTACATGATGAAACGTGATTGCAGAGATTGGTATTAACACCTCAAACCTCATGCCAAGGACTCATACCTCACAGTAACAAACTAAACTTGGACAAGAATGCTGTTCCATGGATATAGACTAATTCTGGGACTGACCGAACTTATTTTGTGCACTTTTTCTGGACTCAAAATACATATACTTATATAATAAGGCCTTTAGGATCTGCAAATACTGAAGGTTAAAAGGTCATCAGAAAAATTCTGAGCAGTTCCCTTTATCACTTTGAGAATTAAGGTAAGGAAGAATAAGTGTATGATCTGGAGACTTTTAAGCCCTTCTGAGAGCTTCTTCAAAGACCTCAGTAAATACTGATCTTGCTAGCTTTTTTTTTTCTATTAGGTTCCTATGTGTTAGACAATCATTTAACACTGTCTTATTACATGAACCTGCTTTTAATCTTCCACATTATTGTACTTATTTCTATCAATAGAGAAATCCAGATATCCTTTGACAGACCAGAGGGAAAAAAACTCCCAACCTAGCACATTTACTATTATAAGAGCACTTTAAACACAGCTATGCATTTCTCAGCTCTTATGGCACCAAATTCACTATACTTCATTGTATATATTAAAACTAGGAATTACTTGATGTGCATTTATAAAAAAAAGTAATTACAGACCAGCAAAACTAGGTTCGAAGAGCTAATTTTATCTGACTACAAACTTCTGAGGAGAGGTAGGAAAGTACTAAATGGTAAAAAAATCTAGTAACATGCCAAGAAGTTTCCTGGACTAAATACTGCAACTTAGATTTGTCTTTGGCAGTATTATATGCCTGTGAACAAAAAAAAGTAGATTCAGACTTCTGCAGTATGAACTGATGAACATTTTTTCCTTTCCAGTAATGAATCAATTCCAATTCCTGCATTTCAGTTCTGAATTCCATGTGGTGTTCAGAAATTCCAAATCAACATGATGCTCAGAGTACATTAGCAAAGTATCACTGAGTATTCTGCACCTACCTTTTTGTAAGGCTTTTTAATTCTTGCAAAGTCATTGAAATAATCCTCTACAGTGACACAGATAGTCCCCACTGCATTAGACCCCATCAGCCACTTCTTCGTCATGAGGTCATTCAGATGTGGCTGAGAAGGTGACAAACAAGAGATCAGATCAGGTTTTTGACAGTTTCATCAGATCAGTGCAGTTACTAAAAAATGGGATACAATTCTAAGTGTTGTCAATTTCTAAACTATGCTTTTCCAACTTTCTTCCTCATGTGAGCCACTCAAGGTATTTATATTAGTTCAAAATTTTATTAAAAATCTAACAAGTCCCAGAGCATCTTTCTTCACCATTTCCTGCTGTTTCTCTAATTGCTCTGTTTCCCTCCCCATACTCCCAATTTCTTTATAGTAATATTTTTTTCTCTGATGGATTCTATACAAGAAGCTAGAATTCCTAAACATGGAAATCTACCAGACAGAAAGGTAGATTCAATTAAATATATTAATTACAGGTAAACTGCAATGACAACTTAATATCAGCAGCAGTTTCCCAAAAAATTCTTACAACTGAACAATATAAGACTAAGAACATCTGCTAGAAAATATTATATACAAAGCACTTGCCTTAAGTTTTCCCATGAAACTTAATTAAGCAACCTTTCAGTCTCCTACATGCAAACTATACCAGTGAAGAACAATAGTAATGTGTACTAACACTTTGCTAGCCCATATATAAAACCCACATATTTTATATATTTAGCAATCAAAAGACTCCACAACTACTTCATTCTGAATTATTTTTTCTTTCTAAATAACACTTCTGGGGTTTTGAGGAAAAAAGTTCTAACCTCTAAATCCATGAAGACTTCATCTAATAGGCTAGAGCAGCCTTCTTTAGCAATGATGTCTAAAGTTGCATCCATGTTTGCATGACTGATTGACAATGTGTCTTCCATGTCACTTTTCAAGTATTTTCTTTTCAAACTGATGATAGATTCTCTGTGATAAAAAAAAAGGCTTTTTGTCACCCAGTGATGCACAATTGCAGTACTATTAAATTTTTGGAGAACAAACACAGAAGAAGCCACAGCAGACAGTTATTTTTGCAAGGGGAAACAATGCCTGCTGCTTGCTTTGTAAGCCATAATTTACTCTCCAGCATGATTTTGGAGTAGTCAGTGTAGATTACTTGTGTGTTGGTAGCAAATTGCTAATGATGTGTAGACTTGTAAATGGCAGCAGTGAAGGATGAACAGGAAGTTGGACTGTTCATCACTGAAACATGAGCCACGCTCTGATACTCTTCACAGAAAGTCTGCCTTTACTTTTCTCCAGTTCAGTTCACCTTGATCACATTGCCTGAAGGTGATCTGTGAGAGATCCAGTGTAAGAGAAGATGGCCAGACCCAGAAAAACTAACTGAAATGACCTTTTCAAACTCTGGAAGCTGAAGATAAATTTTCCTTTGGCAATGAAATTCTTGGAATAACAAGTGGTTTTTCACCTCTGAGGAGCAATGACTTGGTCTGCCAAAGGCAAAAGCAATCACAATACCTGGCTCTTAAAACAGTGCTATCTTTAAACTTGTTGCCTTTGTTTAGTCAGCTAAACTACCTTAACTGAAACTCTCTTTCTATAGAGAAGAGAAGTTTCTGGGGAGAGGCAGTTTTACAACTGAAGTATCAATAGCTATTTTTCTCACAATACTGCAAGAACATGCAGACTTACTTGAAGGTTTGACAGTTGTTGATGACTGCAATCATGTACTGAACATAGCATTGAGGATACTGACGATTTTTAAGATGATCTTCTTTATACAGTTGTGCTTCATCTTTGTACCTGTAACACATACAAGGAAAGGCATTAAACAGACACAAATCTGTAAGAACTCAAATACACCCGTAGGACCAAATGCTCTGTAAGGGTCTGTCAGGTATTTAGAAGTATTTTATAAAGAGAATGTGCTGCTCATGTGATGTTTAGTCTTTCTGCTCTGGGCAGAATTCAGCCAAAGAGATGTTTTCACACTTCCTTTAAAAGTGTGAAAACTTTCCTTTAGAAAATCTGAGATATAAAAGAAAGCGGAATTGACTCAAAAAATTAAGAGCCTTTTGTAGACAGGAACTGAAAGTGTCACTCACCAGCACAGAGGAACTTCTGCAGTGAAATTGGGGAAGGAAACAAAGGATGAAAATGAAGGGGAAGGAAAGCTTGGTTGGCATGAATGTGATAGGAGAAAGACAAATCAATAAAGAAACATCCAAACAAAAAACCCCAAATATTGGAACTGTAGGAACAAAGAGAGACTGAGGTAGGATAAAGCATTTGCATTTTAAACATTATGTTACCTGGTTAGAAATGAATTCATTTGCTGAAGACATAGAATGAGTACCTTTGTTTTCAAATCTTCATTTATCTGAGCAGCCACCTGAAGATTCTGCTCAAACATCTAAGACAAAAAAAAGTTTAATT
Organism: Illadopsis cleaveri; assembly: GCA_013399915.1. NCBI lineage: Eukaryota > Metazoa > Chordata > Aves > Passeriformes > Timaliidae > Illadopsis > Illadopsis cleaveri. The sequence continues at coordinate 93,743 of VXBB01004561.1, forward strand.
ATAAAGAGAGGCCTTTATCAGTGGTAAAACAAAGACAGAACTCCTATATTGGAGACTCTCGCTAACACCAGCTCCACAGATGCTTTTTGTTGGCTTTGTTGGTTTTTTTTTTCAGACAAGCCCACTGACTAAACCAAAAGCCACTATTTTCACAAGTGTAATTAATATATTCCTGGCAACCATTAATGCATGCTGCAGTGTTCGCCTGATATGGAAAACAGCTGCATTTTTTCTTCAGCAATACAATACTTTATCTCTTTAATTCAGTAGTGCTTTGGCTTTACAATGTATCAAAGTTCTAGGGTCAGCTCCTGCAGTTAGTAATGACCCTACAACTCAATTCCTTTGCTTCTTCCATACATTAAAGTAGTGAGCTCACACAAGCGAAATAAAGGAGCCTCTAAATTTTAGAAACACAAGCAGGTACAAGATCCAGGTGACTTACAGGCAACTGTGTTTGAGAAGAGGGAAACTAGAAAGGAAGAATACAAAGCCAGGTGGAAACATGAGCTGCTTTTATGCTAAGATGATTTTGAAAATTTCACTGCTATATGCATCTCAGCACTGCAGTCCTTCTCAGGACATCACTAGAGCCAATAATCAGCCACCAGTTTTTTTGACATCACACACTTTCTGAAAATGATTAGATGAAGTAAACCTTGGCACAAGTACAAATGTGAAAGAATGTAGCAAAAATCCTGGTATAAGGTGGAAAAAAAAAATAAAGCGGGAAACAAATGCAGGAAGAAGAGATAACCTATCTTTCATTGAACGTACCTAACAAAATATTTGTAAGAAAAATTAGAAAGTGAGCATAATAAGCTGACATTTTACTGGCTGATAAAGATCACTTTGAAAACTTTCCACTACCGACAACAGGGTGGTGCAGGTTTGGGTATTTTTGCGGCTCTTTTTTTTTAAGGATCTTAGAAACAGCCTTATCTTTCCTGGTTTTCATTTGGACAGGCATTCATGTTAACTGAAGTAGTGTTTAAAACAGCAACAGTTCCAGCCTTCAATGGAACTTTTTTTTCTAGTATTAAGGTGTTTGTATATAATGAATAATTTATAGTAACAAATACATGCCTAACTACCTTAGCACCTTATTAACAAACAGCCTAACTCAGCACTGTATTAACAAAAACTGTTCTAATAAGTCACATTTCATCTGGTGGGCTTATACTACAGCTTTACAAGAGACCTAAGTAAAGTCAGCTCATTAAATACAAATATCAACTAAACAGACTGGGGAAAACATGTTTCTAGTCTACACATAAAGAAGAACTATGCCTTTAGGCAATGAATTAAAGAAGGTAAACAAAAACCTTCAAAGAAACAACTCCTCCAACTAACAGCTCCACAGGGGAAAAAACCCCACTATAGTCCAAAAGACAGAAACAATAGTGTTCTAGAAGGTTTGGCTTCCCCTCCATTCCTCCAAATCCATGTACTGCTTCTTTAGATTTTCTAGAATAAACAGGTTGTCTTATACCTGAAAAACAATAGCTGGGAGTGTAGTCTGATAGTACCCATCTTGATCTGCTTCTGGTTCAGTTTCTTTTATCCAGTCCTTTTTATCTGTCTCCAGTGCTTTTCGCAGCCAGCCAATGATGTTAGACTTCATTAAATAAAGCAACCAACAGAAAGAAAAGATTTAATTTAACACAACAAAACTCCCTGCTACAATATCTAGAACAGCAGTAATTTCCATAATGAAGAGTGGCATAGCAATAGATAATGCTGACCACTCTTGCCATTCCTACAGGATATAGGTAACAGACAAATTAAAATTTGCATTGATAAAGACAAAGGTTAGTACTGGAACACAAGTGTAGCTTAGGCACATTTTGGAAGGGGAGTGCTCCTAACATGAAAGGCAGGTCAGTTTGTCAGAATCAACATATTTACTAATTTTAGAAGAACTTATTAAGGCTCAGGCTTTAGGTTTCAAACTGAATTTTTCCATAGCTGAAAAAAAGTAGGGTAATACCTAATTTAGGAAAAATAGCACATATCTGCCTGTACTTCCTTCTACACCTAAGTTTTAGGAAACTGGTGCTCGTTACTGCCAGGGACAAAACCCCAGGATCAGATTAAATGGGTTGTACTTCTTGGAACACAAGTTGCTGCAGAACACAGTGACGTGTACAATGGCTGGCTCTCCTCCCATCTGCCCAGCACATTGTACAGCACGCAGAGATCAAGTACAACTGGGTTCAGAAGGAGATTAAGCCAGTTTTCTGCATGACACACACCACAGACCTATTCACAAGAGCAAAGACCAGCATGTTTGCTAAATGCATCATTGGATTCTTTGATTTCTGTCTTGCTTGGGTTGATGATTTCTGCCTCTTTTCTGCTTTATTCATGTTTGCTAAAAAGCTGTAGTAATATAAATGTTCGTAGCTCCTTCCAATGTGTTACAGGTACATTACTGTGCCCTACCATTCAAAATTACACATTACCAGTAGGTACAAACAGAAAGGTCATAAAAGTCCATGGTGGACCCTCTTCAATTGTGTGAAACAATTCTTCCTCATGAGCATGGAATTGCTCTAATGAGATATGACTGGGCCAGCAGCCAAGGGGACTTTTTTCACCTTAAGATCAGCATTTACAGACTTTTTTTCAAGCTGAGGTGATTGGAAAAATAATATTCTAGAAATCATTTAAAATCTATTAGCTTTTTATTTCTTATGACATTTTTGTTGATGTAAACATCAATATTTAAGTTGATAGTCCCAATTACTTGTACTTAGCCATACAGAACTAGTTACATTGTGTTTAAAAACACTTGTAAACAACATCAAAAGAAATAAGGTAGAAGTGAAACAAATAGGCAGTTTCAGTATTTTCTGCCTTAAAAGATACAGCCAAAAATTAAAACCAGTAAAAAGAAAGTGACTCTGTTTAACAGAGTAGCAACTTTGTTTTATTTATATTCTACAAATAAAATAAGCAACATTCTATACATAATATTTTTCAGTAAGTAAGAAAAAAACAATTCTAAAAACCAATATAGGTGTATTTTTTCATGCTAAGTGAGGACAAAATTAATTCAAAGAGATTTTCTGAGTCAAGGCATAAGTAGCTTGAGAAAACAAACCCTTTTGTCCTAAAGGTAAGCACAGAAAAATAAACTTGCATAGAAGTCCTAGTAAAGCTAATGGGAAGCAGAGCCTCTACTGACAACTTCCTTGAGTCATTACAAGATTGGTTCATACTACTGTGATGAGTATAAAGTCCAAGTATTTCCTGTTGCTGGATATGTTTTAGTAGCTGACACATCCAAAGAAGCACAAAAACTTCCCCCCTCTGCTTGGCAGAGCTCCTAAAGTCAGGAAGAGTAGGAATTCATTGACCAATTTAAGAACAGCAAGTCCAAAGTTACAACTATCCAAATATCCACTCTTGGAGGCAGTTAGTGGATCTGACAATCACATAATGCTTGCTTTGCCATGAAGCTGACCAGTTTCTAGTGACTCTTAGGATAACAAAGGAGCAGTGCCTTTATATTTAAGATACACTTGAAACGGCATCCACAAAAGGAAATTATGCTCATGCAGTTAACAGGCATGAAAGGAAAAAGGCTGTTAAAAAAATCAAACTGGCAAACATGAACATCCTGATTACCTTGAAAAGATCACATCTCTATCAAATGTTGATGTGGTTACTATGGGGACCAAACTGCCTACAGTGTCTTAAGTGCTAACATATTAGCACTATGGATTTAGGCATATGAAGACTGGAATTCCTTCCTTTCCAATAAATTATTATTAATAGTCTGTAAAGCATAACTTCCTTGAAATGTCATGATTTACATATATAAAATCATCCAATTATGGCTTTATAAAGAAACTTACACATAGGATATGAAAATTTTTATAAAAGTGATGGTGTTGGATTCACATTTGTCAGAGTTTTCTTTGATGCAGGAGCAGCATTGAGGCACTAATGCAGCTATAAACTCATCTGAATGTGCCTTTGCACTGTTATTACTCACCGTGAGTGTTGACATATACTTGCTGAGAAGCTGGTCTACCACATTTTGTGAAATCAAAGCATCCAGAGAATTTACATCCACTTCAGGAGACAGTTCTGAATTTCCCATCATCTCTGCACTGAATTAAAAAAAAAAAAAAAGGAAAAGAACAAAACATTGCAGATTAATAAAGAAAAATGGGATAAAAAGTTAAGAATTAAAAAACTATGCAACTTCTTCTGTATGTTCATTGTAAAGTGCAATTTTCCAATACCTACACACTTCAAAAACTTTTAAATAGCAACTGCAACAATAAATGCATTTACAAGAAATGTAAATAAAACTATATAAATGAAAGAACAGAATGTAAAAGCTACAGCCCAGGATATAATAAAAATATAGACATTTAAATTACAAGCTTTCCATGCATTCCTTACTTTTGTGTACAAGAATTAATGATTACTTGAAACAAAATAAAAACCAACTGGTTGAGCCTGTGGGCTCTTTGTAGGGGACATTTTCATATATCTTTTAAATTTCAGAGGTGATGACAGACAATTCATACATTTTGAATTTTAGAAGACTAAAGATCAGTTACAAATATGAATTACTGTCCTCAGACCCTCAAAAGAGCTTCTGTTTTGGTACTTTTATCATATCCATGTAAAAACTAAGATATATTAAAAGAAAAGCTACCTATGCTTTCTGTCTTGGTAAAGAATATAGTTAATCTAATAGGAAGAAGCATCTTTCAAGACAAATCAAAGATGCAGTTCATGGGTATTGTATAAGAGCAATTGTTTGCAAAGGAAAGTTCTTGATTTTATAGGATTTGAAAGAAACTAGAGCAAAACATTTTGACAAAAATTATGTAAAATTAATACTTTACAGTGATATTTTGCATCTATACAAGATCATACAGTAAGTGGCTTGTGTAATCAAAAACTCCCCAAAGCTATACCAAAGCACAACGTAGCAAGAACTGTTAATACTTCATGCTCAAAAAAATCAATAAGTCAAACCCACACTCTTCAGAGAGTGCTTTATAAACAGCTGATGGAACTATATTCAATCCTAATAACATAAACTGTTTCACATTCCATTTATAGTGTGCTTTTCAGAAGCAAACCACAAATTCTGTAGCAGCAGAGGCCACTATAAAAACAAATGGCAACTTAAATTCCTAAACAAGTGTCCAGTTTGTATAGTTCTGCAAATTGAAGCTGTTCTCTGGGCACAAGCAGGGAGTCAGCACAGTGTTGCTTCCACTTTCTGGAAAAAAATATATCTCAAAGCACTGAAAAAAAGCACTACAGCTACCAACTTAAAATACCAAGCTTCTTGTATTTGAAACCATAAAAGCTACTGTGACTGAACATCCTACACTAATAGCATCTTCCCAGCTTGTAAGCAAAGAGATTGAAATTATTTTAAGTGGCTCAATCTATTTAGAAAACTGAATTCTATTTGGTTGCTGTTTACAGAAAGAACACATGTAATAGCAGGATCTGCTCTGGGTTGATTTAGAAGAAATGTGAGAAGCTGTTTATGGCACTGTGCCATGTTAGAAAATACTTCTAGCCTCATTATACATCATTATCCCTGTTCACAAGGCCACAGAGACATTAACCTTTTCTCAAAGCACATCACCTGAAACCCCAAAATAAAGACCAAAAGCTTCTACCTCCGGCCCACAACACAAAAACTCTTCCTATACACAATTTCTCTTTCCTGATTGTCACAACCAAAGTGCCAAGGGGAAAAGAAGCTACAAACAACCTTCTTGCAAGTGGCACAAAACTTCTAACTGTTGGGAAGTTATTTACCTTCAACAAGAAGTTTATAATCAAGCTGAAATTTCAAACATAATTGCATTATTTGGAAAGGAGCATTTTAGAAAGCTTCTACGGTGCCACCAGCCCTGCTCTATCTGGTGAAAAGAGATACTGGCTCCAGAGACAACAACCAGCTTAAAGTGAACATTGCTGACTCCGTCTGTAGCAATCATGGTGAACTCCTAGCAGTTTTGTCAACACTTGATCAGTATCTCATAAAACGATGCTATGAATATGAGCATTAGGATCTTACAAGACTTGTAATTTCCTCAAACACAGATTAGAGTCCTGGTCCCAATCCAACACAGATTTAATAATAACAGTATGTTTGCAAAACACTCATTGATTTCAACATGAAAGAGAAACCCACCTAGCACAGTAAAACTCTCACTCAAATATTAAAGGCTCTTATTCCATATGTTGCATCACTTTATTTCTGAGCTGTGAATTGAGCACATTTCTAAAAACAGCTTCCATGCAGACACGCTGTGATAAAGAAACTCCCATTATTCTTTTGAAACTCCTATGTTGCAAATACTGAAAAAAAGTTGTGCATGACCTTATCAATTCATCATATGGAATAAAAACTCAATGCTTCTTTTCAGTCAGTATTCTCTCAGTTGGTCTTGAAGTGCAGCTGCAATATGCAAATACAATACAAATTTATATCTTCCCTCTAGTATTCACAGTTCTCATGATGCCAGACAGTCCGTTCCCCTTCCTAGTTTATTATAAACATACCCCTATGGAGAACTGTTTATTGAATTGTTAAAAGATGTCCACCAACTGTGATTTGATATGCTCTGCAAATATTCCTGTTGAGAACTTTCCCCCTCAGAAACATGAGCTGATTTCTTCTCTCACTGTGCACTACCAACACACAATGGCTAATTCTCATAGAATCATAGAAAATGGCTTGGATTGGACCTTAAAGGCCATCCAGTTCCAACCTGCCTGCCATGGGCAGAGATGCCACCCCCTAGACCAGGTTGCTCAGGATCCCATCCAAGCTGGCACTGAACACTTGTAGGGATGGGGCATCCACAACTTCTCTGGGCAATGTGTTCCAGTAATTACCATCCTATTTATAACCTTTTATTGTAATATACAAGAATACAATTCCTGTACTGCTCTCTTGGGCTTTTTTTTTAAGAGAAGAGAAAAAGTCAAAGATTTAATTTTTTCCTTCAAGGTACTCCCTCTAATTTCCACCCCATTTGTTATGCAGATATGCAGGGAGTAGAGCATTCTCAGATATCCTGTACTGCACCTACTCCTCTCACTGCTTCCATTTCTTCACAAGACTCAGCCACCAGGTGCTACGAGCCTCATGACTTGTTTTAGCAAGATTTGTTTGCTTTGTAAACAGACATAACATTGGCTTTGCTCTCTCCCTTTGCCCTTCCAATGATGGAACACACAGACTTAGAGCTGTAGTTCTGAATTGTCTAATTCATTAAAAACCTACTCTGCTTTCTAGGGTAGAAAGGTAGAAGGGCAATTTTAGGAGCAAGAATTGCCTTACTGGAACATAAGCCCCAGAACACAAATGAAGAGCCTGGGAGCAGGATTTCTGCCAAGGTCATGCATGAGAAGGACTCATATCTCTGATTTTCATTCCTGTAGAGTTATTCCTCTGGCCTTCAAAAGAAGAAAAGGCCAATTAACTCAGCTGCTTATTAGTAGCTGCATCTCTCTTACACCCTGCATGGGTATCTAAGTATGCACAAGTGGGTGCTCCTGATTCTTCCTTGCAGGGAAGAAAAACCAGGAGGACCTCGCAGTGTAAAGCACAGAATGCTGAATACAAACCGTAAAGCTGGTTATGAGAACTCTCCAGAACAGTATTATCTCCTACATATGTGCTTTATGGCATTACACTCTAAACCCACCAAGTGTCTAAACTTGTTGCATTAGTGATATTGAACAACTGAAGACATCAAAAGTACACACAGCACAGAACCTGGGTCAGTGCCAGCTATTCAGAACAGGATTACAGTCACGAGCCACAGAAAAGCTAGCAGCACTTTTTCCCAAACAAATCAGTTGCTCTAGTAACTACATGCCAGCAAAAACTAAACAGTTGCCATTTGAGCTGTTTCTACCTGGAAGATGAAAAAAAAAAACAAACCAACAAACTCTCCACAATGTTTAAGTTATCCCAACAAATCAGACAAGTCAAAACAAATAAGCATAAGACTACCACAGAAAACAACTCGTAAGCAGAAATTCTTCTAAAAAACCAGATCATCACAGTTTTGAAAGAAAAACCTAAAGGAAGTTACCACATTCTTTCCATTTAACAGTAATGAGGCAACTGAAGTAGTCCCACCCCCTGTAGAAGAGAACAATAGAAAGTTAATAATCATACAGATCTTCCGGGGCTGTGGCCACAACAAACATTTTGTTTCACACACCAGCTCTCAGTCTCCTGTTCTTTCCAATACTTCACCAGACTGGTACACAAATACAAGGTGACTGTAGCTTCTTCAGCTACAGCAGGTCTTCAACTGCATTAAAATTTTAAGCAACTCAAAATTATATATTATAAAATACAAACAAGTTTTAAGGAGCAATTTCCAGGAAGCAGAACGTGTAATGAATAGTAAAGAACTTGCTAGTTTGGTCTTTTCCCTCTTCTGTTTTATCTTTTTGTATGTTAATAGACATGCAAGCATTAACACAAGCAGTGTTTTGCATGTCTCCTCTCACTGGTGCTAAGAGAAAAGATAAGGGGGCCTTACCTAGTGTATGTATTCAAAACCCAAGTTAGAAGGCTAACGATCTCATTTGCTTCCAGGTCCTCCGCAGCAAGCTCTTGCATTCGGGTGGCCAAGGCTTGATGGTACATGTTTAGCAACCTGTTGAAAATGTCATAATGTGGAGGGAAGCACTGATCCAACAGGGTCTTGGCCACCAGCAGGTCGTCAAGGACATATTTACGGATGATTTCGAGGTGCCGCACAAGCCACATTTTGTCAGATTCTCTGGTGTCCGCCTGAGTGCCTTCGATCCGCGTGCTCACAGTTCTCTCCAAAATATTGAACATTTTTTCTTTCCACTTCTTTGGTCTGCCAGGAGGTATGAACCCAGTCTGTTTTTTCCTGTCTAACATGCGCCTGTCAATTTTCTCCTCCCTCTCAATTATCCTCACAACAGAGACAAGCAAGGTTGGATCTCGACGGACTGTGACAAGAGATCTCTGAACCACCATCCAAAGCTGCTTTGCCAGCTCCTCAGACAGTTTCTGCATATCCCCAAAGTATGTGTCGATGAGGTTCATGTCATGTGTGTTTTTGCTGTCCATGCGATACTGTTCATACATCAGGTTATCGCGGGAACACTCCAAATCCATCAGTTTCCGGTGAGCCTGCAGGAGTTCCCCTCGCTCAATCAGGTCGTGGGTCTCCCTGACTATCTCTGGAACTGAAAGGCAGGCAAAGAAGAAGAAAAATCACACAGAGTACAACACTGCTATCAAAATACAAACAATTAATACAAGACAAAAAAAGCACTAGGAAAAAAGCTGGAGAACGGCTGTAGGAATTATTTTAAAGTATTTTAAAGGAAATTATTTTGAAGTATTCAAAAATTGTTAGTAAATGTTATGTATCTTTATACATTATTAACTATAATGCTCCAGTTTGTTCAGTGGCTAAACAAAGACTTTAGTGCCAATACAATTTTTTCTCTCCCTCCTGGTGTCAAAAAATAAAATAATGAATCCTGGAAGGTCTACTGTGAAATGAACTGCAGTGCTGGTCTTCTTGCACATTACATAAAAGGCTTTTAACTTGTCTAACTAAAAGTCACTCACTTCATTGACTCTGAGGCTGCATAAACCCAACAAATGCCAAATTTTACCTCCTTCTTGAACAGTTTTTGCCTGCTTAAGGCACCAATGAAGGATAGAGATAATTACCTATGCTGCTAAAATATTTAGAAGATTTTTTGTCTTTATTATTTTTCAGTATTTGAGGAATCCTACAGAAGAAGATTAGGATCCTATGGGGTAAGAACTGAAAAATCTCATCAGAAAAATTTGTCACAGCAAAAAAGGCAGCTAGTGATAGAGCTGGCAGCCCACGAAAAGTTCTAATGATTGTGTGTAACTGTCTTTTCAATCATGATAAAAAACACTTTGTTTCTAAAACATTTGATCATCTCTGAGCAAAACAACTACACTGTTCAACAGCTCCAGGGGGAGATGCTTCATACTAAAAACCTCTCAGAAAGCCTCAAAAGGTTTATTGTGAGTTGCATTCATCTGTGTAAAATGAAACAACACCCCCAAAACAACTCCACATTGGAACATGCACAATTTTGCTGATCTTTGTTTTTAATTGCTAGTCATTGCATGCAAACTCTTTTCTTTCCTTTAAGTTGCACACTGTATCTAATACTGTAGAGGTTAGGTACACACACAGAGTAAACTAATCAACCTGTTATGGCTGGGAGGAAATCTTGCTTTATAGGTACACTTTGTGTATTAGTATCAGAAAATAAAAGGAGAGAATACACTGTTTAAATAAAATCAAATTAGTCTGATAGGTTTAGTCCCTGTTACAGGGGTAAGATACTTAAAATTATTTTTAAGTGGACAAGTCCTGGCAAGGAATTCACCATGATTCAAGATGGAATGCAATGTGCATTCCACCACAGCTACACAAAATGACACAGGTAATCACATTTTCTTTATCTTTACAGTATCCATTTTATTACATTGGTCTTATTTCATTTTGCAAACCCTCACAGATGTGCAGTAGTACAAAATGTTTTTGCCTCCTAATATCACTTCGTACTATTTGTACCCAAGAGGCTCACTGTAGGTGTCCAGCTCAGGTGGCAACACACCAAAACTTTACAAATATTCTTTCTGTATTTGCTGCTTCCATATTTCAGTCTTGTATACTAAACTTGTTATCCCAGCTACTGATTGCTTGCAAGAAACTTTTTTGTGAGCTGTGTGGAATGGTCAGACTAGAAGTTCCTACAGCATGATTTAGTCTTCATCTATATTAAGTGGTTACCAGCTACTACTCTGTATGTGATGTGTAGGTCATTCTTCCTTAATTCTTCATTCCCAGTGAGGTTTAAAGCTCTCAGCATTACTTGACAACCTTACAGCTGTTACCACATTTAAGTGTGTTCAGTATGTGATGGGTTATATAAAGAACAGCAGATTACCTGAAAAAATATTCTTGAGATTTTCTACAGCAGCTGCCAGTTGGCTGTGTTGCACCACAGCATCCTTAACATCCTTGAGGTTTTCTATAGTGTTGATGCTCTGTCTCCAGTCCTTATTGACATCTATCAAAGACTGCTGAATGTCCTTCACATCATTCAGTGCATTGTGCAGTTGGCTTAAACCTGTTCGTACTCCATCTAACTGCGACTGTATTGCTGCCTTAAACACAAAAAGACAAAGAAAGAACCCATATTAATCTTCATAAGTTTCATATTTTCCACATTTCTCAAGATTTAATTTTCATTTCAGTAGCTAACATTTTCAGCAGAGAAAAAGAAAAGCGAATATTACAATTTACTAGAAGTGTGCAAGCTTGCCTGTGCACAATGTTGTGTGTGCCCACATGTAATTTTTTTGAAGTTCTGAAGCTGCATCTAGTTTTGAAGGACCTGGATACAATTATTCCACCCACAAACTAACATAGGAGCTTAGGGAGATGGATTGTAAACTTTATAAATCTATATTAACCAGGATCAAAGAAATGAGACTTCTTTGCATTTCCTTCATAAATTAATTTCAAAGGGGGATATCAAAAAAAGCTGATGTTTCATCAGAATGTTTGGTATGTACAGATTCTCAAAGCATTTTACTAAAGCAATTACAAATTTTTACTCGCAACAGAAAATGTTCTAAAAAAGCCCAAATTTAATTCTGAAATGCTCTTAATAAAACTCCAAAAGCTCCTGAAGGCAAAAAAAACCCCTAAAGCAATTTAATAAAAACAAACAACAAAACCCCAAAGTGAATATTATTTTCATGCTGTGAAACATCAATGACCAGACTAACAATGCAATTACTAGATTATTTTGGCACAAAGACAGGTTATTGATATGGATGTCTTGTGACAAGTGACACTTCAAATAATGACTCTCCAAAGAGGCTGTTAGGCCTGAATATCATTCAGGTGTGCAGACACCTTACAGAAAATACATTATCAGTGCATATCGGAGTAAAAGAAATCAGATCACATCCACAGCACATTTTTTAGATGCGTAGTTTCAAAAAGATGTGATGAAGGTGAAATCAGGCGAGTGGAAAATGCAACTAGAAATAACAGGCTTCAAAAGGCAAGCAAGACATCAGTGAAAACTCAGCTGCATAACTCGGGGACTTGAGGCAACCAGTAAAGCAAATGAGGCACTAATCATCTTGCTAAGCTCAAAACATGTTTTTTGCCAGACTTTTAAGGCCCAAAAGCTTGGACAGTTGTGGAACTTTTTGTCAGATACTAGAAGCCAAAGAGGAAATCCTGGTAACTGCAAACAACATTTACTGTTTTAAATGTACTGGGAAAGTCCCAAAAAAATGCAGTGATTTTTAAACTAAGATTATTTATGTACTTTCAAATTATGACATGCTGATTTTATTGATAAAAATGTATTTTCCTGGCAGACTCAGCACAATTAAGCAATAGTAAGGCATTTTTATACTGCTTCTATCTATAGAACTGCTGCATTAACACATTTTTCCTCTACAGGAACTGAGATAATTAGGACACTCAAATACAATCTTCTGCAGCTGACCATAAAGTATTTTAAAAATCACATGATCATTACATGTTCAATACTTCTGCTTTGATAATTTCTTCTGAGGCAGATCTTCCAATTATTACATATTCAAAATTTTGCCTATTTATCTGTTGCAGAAACTTGATAATGTTGAACTGAAATGGTCAGGGATCTCAGTCTCTGACACAAACAGAGAAGGAAAATTCTAAAAACAGACATCCATCCATGTTCAGTTTGTCAGCTGGGGCCAGGGGATGGGCTGATGGGGCAGGGAACAAAGCATGTCCCAGCCTAGCATTGTAGACTTTGCTTCCTAGAATGCATATCCATCTTCGACTGGACTGATCATCACTGTATTAAAGAAATGAAAACAAAACTAAGCCATCCTGGAAAAGGGCTCAAAACTTCTCTTTTCATGTCTTTTCAAATGACAGCTTTCAACACGAAGCCAGAATCCTGGCTTCCTGGTCTCACTACGGCTCAAATCCATGATTGCACAGGAGCTAAGAATCAAATGTGAGAGGATTCGTGCATGTTTATATCCTAGAACATCCATAACCTAGAAAATTCCCTTGGATATGTGTGCTTATCATACAGGGCTTCTTCACAGAGAAGTTCTTCCATTGACAAGTAAGAGCACAAACAAAAATAGCTCCCAACGATTATAATTTTACAGGCTCTGGAAGAGATTTCAAGCAGCTCTTCTACATTCTGGACTACAGAACCCAAAAGCACCAGCCTACAATGTCACCGGGTGCTCTTCCACATATCTTTTCAGAGTTCTGCTACTGAACCCCAAAAATACTGCTTCACTGAGTGCCACCAGTCTCATACACAAAAGAGATGAGTCTGAAATGTTTCCAAGCAGTTTTTCTTCTAAGAATTTATGTTACACGGGAAGAAATGCAGTGAGGGATATAAAAAATGGACATAGTTAAATATATGGGAGAGGATTTGGAGAAGATATTTAGATTCACCTGCAGAAACTTATGGCCAAGATGGCAGCCTATCCAGTCAGAAAGAGGCACCTAACATGTTTGCACTGAAAGACTTCCCATGTGTCCATTCACTTAGATGATGCAGTAATCAATTCAGCCTGAGAAGTCAGCAATTCCTCTGGCTGATGATCCTGATGTCTGTCTCCCCATCTTCCACACCACCTACAGATACAGTTTAAATCCACAGCAAGAGTATTTCCTACATCCTCTCCGTGTTCCCATCCATTAGAGTAAATCTCATGGGAAAATCAGCACTGCCATCCATTGCATCACTAATCAGCACTTTTTTAGCAATGCATCCTGAGTAGATTAAGGGCTGTTGAACTTCATTTTGGAACAGGTATTTCCAACTACCTATGGATGACACAACTTAAGGCAAACAATAGGAAAAATAGCTATAAAGTGGATTTAGGCATTTATGAGACTTACAAAGTTTAGTCATGACTGTCTATAGAAGCAGCCAGGCAAATGACTGTGCTCATATATTATAAATACATCACAGTAACTAAACAGCTGATCCATTATTAATAAACTCTATATGCTTCCTGACTCAAATCTGAAAAGCCCAGTCCAAGTCATCAGAAAAATTTGTTTCTATGCTACAAAAATCAACATGTAATTTGCTATATATAAATAGTACATTATATATAAATACCAAAATTTTTCACACTGAAAGAAAATAGGTTTTCTTCTACTTCATACACACTCCCACAAAGGAGGAGCCATTAAATAGCTATAAGAGAAACTAAGTGAATGTAAGATTAGATACAGTGTAAACCACTTCGACCTAAGAAAATGTTTCCCAAAAGACTTTTTCAGACTACTCCACCAGCTTGATACAGTGGTCTAAAATGACTGCTGGCAAACACCAGTGAAGGAAGAAAACACAGAACTCCGTAACATACAGACAATAAACACAGGGCGACCACACTCCTATTTCAGGCTAAGTCCCTGTGTGTGAATGTGCATCCACTCACATGTACACATGTGAAGAAGGAGCAAAATCACAGGGTCACTTCCACAAGAGACAAGAATGTGATGTACTTTAGCTATCTTCCCTAAACCCATGTAAAAGTCAGAGGGGTAACTGACTGATCCTTTTTCAGATGCAATCATCAATTTTTTGTTACAAGTTCAGTATTCAATCACTAAGACACAGGATTGTTGGCTGACAGGCTACACAGCAGGGTAGCTGTCCATGAATAAACTGCAGAAGGTACCTAAGAATACTTGAAGTGCTTGAACAAAACGTTAGTAAGATGCACAACATTAGTTTGCATTACTTTCAGGACATAAATTTTTCGGTTTGGATACAAAGCAAAAACTGAAGTCCCTGGTTTAGAACTATCCATCTGGCTGAAACTCAGATTAAAAAGAAAAAAAACAGAAGGAAAAAAATAAATAAAGTACACCCATGCTACACCACAGACACTCAGGTTTATCCAACTTTGTACCTTGAGTCGAGCTTCTACTGAAGCCTTCTTACGAGCTTCCCTTCTGCGATACTGTTCCACTTTGTCCAGCTGATCAGGACGCTGCAGCATTCCTGCTACTCTCTGAACAGCTGTGGCAACTGCTTCCCTATCAGTTTCCTCCATGGCTGATTAGGACCTCAGAATGCCTTCATTACTTAACAGGACTGAAAAGAAATAAAACATTTTTTAAAATTTTTTCATTTGATGGCTATGTGACATTTCAAAGTTAACAACTGGAGAATTAACTTTGGCAATAAAAGCAGTGAAACTTGACAGAAGCATCATTAAACTGCATTCCAAAGAGAAGCAACTGGAATTCTACAAGAACTGCGTTGAAAGGGACTTAACTCAGTCTCATAATCCCCCTGAAATCTTTTTTGCTGCTGTTTTTGCAGTTACCTTACTCTAACCTTGAATTAAAAACAAAACACTACTAAAAAAACCCACCACCACAAAACCAGTAAATCTTCATTAAAATAAGAGATTCTATTTAATCCAAGGGTAGGTTGGCCTATTAAAAGGGTAACAAGAAAAACATGATGGAATTTTGTAGAAAGTTCAAACAAAAGTCCTAATTCATCCTAAACTACAATTCAGTGGAGGTGAGAGAACCACAGTCCTCCTGCAGCAATAGGTAAAAATTCCTACCAAAACTGGGGAGAAATATAATAGTGGAAGCACCAAACCCTGAGACTTAACTACAGAACACTTCCATTTAGGCTTCTGATGGATAATTTTTTGATTTCCTTGTTTTCTCACAGTATCAGTCCAGTCCATCAGGGGTATAGGGAAAATTATACAAGTATTTCACCTCAGTCTCCAGCAGTATTTCTAGTGAAGCCAAGACATGCAGGCAAACACATGTGGGGAAAAGTAACATCTGCTGTCCACCAAGGCAGACCTTCTCTCAAATTTCATTAGCTACTAATAGAAAATAGGGAGGATGTCATCACCAAAAATGCAATACCATGGTGTCCACAGACCTCTGAGGAACATATCTGGAGCTCCTCCTTGCTTCCAAATTATTTCCAACATTTTAAGTCTTTGGTCTTGTAATAAAACAGAACATTTTAGGTTCTGCTGCCACAGCTAGAGATTATACTCTCTCACACCCATCTTATTCCTTGAAATTAGATATCTATTTTCAGAGCAGTCTGCATTCATAAATCCAGCACATCACTTAATCTTAGCAGAACAGTAATCTAAAGAACTGTTTAAAGAACCGTTTAAAAACTGTTTAACAGATCTAAAGAACCACACAGCACTGAAAGAGCAAAAGCAAGAAAACTTGTGGGACAAGAGAAAGAAAGTTTGATAAATGAAGTAAACACCCCCCACCCAAAAAACCCTAAGAAACAACCGAAGCAAAGAAAGTTGCTCACCACCTCTCACAGGCAAACTAACGCTCCAGCCAGTCTCTGAATAATCACTACCCTGGAAACAAAACCCCCATATTTTATTGCTAAGTATAATACACACTAGGGAATTTCCCTTTGGCCAGTTTGGGTCAGATGTCCTCACTGTGCCCTCTCAATCTCTGCCTATCCCTGGCCTACTCAAGAGGAGTGGAGGGTAGATTAGGAAAAAGAGAAAGCCTTCACTCTGTACAAGCCCCTTCAGCCACAGCCAAACACCAGGGTGAGAGCAGCATTCTTTTTGCCACAAACCTGAAACACAGACTGTACAGACTGTCATAAAGAAAGTTAACTACATCCCTGCCACACTTTGTAGAGCATTGGCAAAATTCCTAATTTTAGAATTTATCATGGCTAAAAAACATTCCAGGCAAGGTTTGCCTGTGAGCTAGTCTGTAAGAGCCCAAGCATATGTCTCAAGTTCCCTGCCTCTAGTACCTATAAGAATTACAAGCACAAATATGAACTTATTCCAGAGTTATTTCTACAGTGTAAACTCCTGTACTTTTTTACTACTGGCCTGGTTAATTCAAACCATGTTTGATTTCTTACTCTTCATCTAAACATGCAAAATCTATTTCCATCACTTGTGCCTTGGAATGAATACACCAGTTTTGTTTGCCTCAATCCATCTCCAAGCTATAAGGGCTCTACCTAAAATTAAAAAAAAAAAAAAGACACTTTAAAATATGAATTTACTACAGAAATGGTATTCTGCAGCAGAGAGCTTTATCCTGAACTCCTGCCCCAATTAAAAGCTCTGAATACATCCTGCAGAGTTGCAACACCTTTAGCTCACACAGCCACTACCCAGGCACACCAAGCTGACCTCGTCAGCAGAATCAGAAGCCAGCACACTAACTAACACGTCGAGGCAGACAGGCTCTTGTAGAACCACCTAAAAGAAACTGCAAACTTTAGGAAGCTATGCCAACTTCATACAGAAGCTGAGTCAAAACTACATACACCTGCAGTGCAAAATAGAGGCAGAAGTGAACAAAACTACGTCCCGAGCCGACTCAGGAAGGCTCCAGCTGCAATCACACCCTTCTCCAGAGCCAGCGGGGGAGACAGGCTCCCAGGGAGAGGCCCCTGCCCCTCTGCAGAGGAGCTCCTGGGCCGGAGCAACGCAGCGAGCCCCCCGAACAGAGCTTGGGGGAAGCAGCGGCGGCAGCCCCAGACCCGCCCGGCTCCTCCCTGGCAGAGGTGGCTCAGCTCGAATCATTCGCACCGACGCAGATGCCCGTCGCTGCCGGGCAAAGGCCGGAGACCTGCCCGCGGGCACGCCGAGCTCCTTCGCCCTCCGCCGCGGCCCCGGACAGGACGAGCCCTCAGCACCCCTTCGGCCCCGCCATCCTGAGGGGCTCCCCGGATCGCCCCGGACCATCCCGCCCCTCACCCCCTCCGCTTCCCACTGCCAGACCAGGGTCCCTACAGCCCGCGACAGCCTGGCAGTGGCCGGCGCGGCGGCGCTCACCGGGGCA
>VXBB01004561.1:111883-137975 GCA_013399915.1 Illadopsis cleaveri
CCTTTTTCTTTTTTTTCTTTTTTTTTTTCTTTTTTTTTTTTTTTTTTTTAATTTTTTGACAGTTTTTCTGTAAGAAGCGCAGTGTGTGCTACTGGGGCCTGGTTCAAAGTCGCCGAAAACGGTTAAAAAATAATAATAAGAAAACAAACTTCACGACTCCTGTGAGGTGTTAAATCTTAGGGTTGGAGAGGTCGCCTACTGCAGTGGGTGTCGTCTGGAGAAAAAAAAGGAAGCACGCGGAGCGATTTCTTCAGGGGACGGGTTGTTAAGCAATGGAATGGGCTGCCAAAGTGAGGTGGTGGAGTCGCTGCCCCTGGAGGCCCTCAGGAAATGACTGGATGTGGCTCCGTGCCATGCTTGACACGGTGGTGTTGGATCAACCGGGTTGGACTTGATGACCACAGAGGTCTTTTCCAACCTAATTGATTCTGTGATTCTGAAAATGGATAAGCTGGATAAGCTGCACATCACGCGGTGCCTTCAGATCCGTGTGGAAGCTGTTTATCCCGGCGGAGAAGAAGGGAAACTCCTCACTCAGCCCCCGGTGTCGGCTCTCTCCGCACGCCTTGCCCAGACCCCAGGGCCCTGCCGTGCCAGCAAGGGATGTGTCGGGAGCGTGGTGTGGCCGCCGGGATGCGGCTCTCACCACGGCCTCCCCTGGCTCAGCACCTCAGAACCGCTGAGGCTCAGGGAAGTGGCGTGCTTTGGGTTTAATTTAAACGTAAGAGAAAACTACGGTGCTTTTAAAAAGACAGGTAATTAAGAAATTAGCACCGGATTGCTGAATCCAGTGGAAAATAGGGACAGGCGAGGTGCCTCGTGGGGGCTGGGTTGCTCGCTGGGTTTGTGTCGGGGTTGCCATAGCAGCTGCCCGCAGCTCCCAGTGCCCAGGGGAGACCGCAGGCGTTAAAAGCTGCTCAGGATTCAGCGGCTGCCGCAGCCCGCGGTCTGTGCCCAGCACTTCGCGGCGGGACCTGCCCCTGCAGGAGCTTCAGAAGGAGCTTAACCTGTCCCCCAACAAGTGAGTTCCCACCTGCGGCACTCTGACTGGAGAGGAAGTATAATTACGCAATTAGAAATAAAGTTTTGGTAACAGGCAGCCTTAAAGAAGCTTTTATCATTTCCAAAACTGCTTAGACCTTCTCTTTTTAAATCACCGACTGAAAGCAGAGGTATTTCCCCCCCTCCTTTCCTTGGTAGTGTATCATATTGATGCTGTAACAGGGAAAAAAATACTGATCGTGTCTTTATTACACTGTGTATCATTTTCTGTATTGTTGATTTAGGTTGATTTTTGTGTGGTGGTGCAGATGGAGGAGCCTGTGGGAGGTGAAACCGAGTTAGGGGGACGAGACAAGCCCGGTTCCTCTCATGGTCACTCTGCACAGCAGGAATCAGAGCAACTGAGAGCAACACAGCTTTCTTCTAAACCTGATATTGATCTCTGTCCACCTCTCATTGCTATAAAAAAAGGTAAGGGAAAAATAATAAGTACTTCATGTCAGCTTTTTGTCAGGAACAAAATGAGAAACCAATTATTGAGTAGAGTGTTTAAGTTTATATATACACTGGGCAGGCAGGTGATATTCTGAATCTTCCAGTGTAGAGACTATGTGTGCACCTTTCAGCTTTATAAGTAAGTATGTACACATAAATAAACACATGCATATATGTTTTATACATACATACATACATATATATATATATGTATGTATTTACAGGGTCATCCACAGTGCAACTCTGATACCATAGAGATTTCCTAGTGTTGAATCATATTAACATGATTCAAACAATTTTTCTGGAATTAAAATAAGTAGGGCTCCATAAAATAGTGTACTTCACAGTATGACACATAATGTGGTATCATTTTTCTGGGATATTTTAACAGTGGTAATAGATTCAATTAGTTAGTTCAAAGGTTATTGAACATAGCCATCTCCTGCTGTGCCTGTGGGTGCGTCTCTTACCTATGTCCTCTTTGCTTATGTATTCACTGACCTTGTGGAAGAGGATCACTTTAGAAAGTACTGAATAAATAAATATTCATGGCAACTGGGAGAGGGGCGTGAGGCTTGGAGGAAAGCTAATGCCACTTGTGCCTTCAAAAATGGCAAAAAAGAGAACTAAATGCAAGTCACATCACCTCAGTCCCTGGAAAGGTGGTGGAGCAGCTAATCCCACATACCATTTCCAGGCATGTGAAGAACAAGGAGGTGGCTGGGAATAATCAGCATGCATTCAGCAAGGGAAGAAATGTGTGATCAATCTCATTTCCTTTTGCAAGGAAATGATTGGTTTGGTAGGTGAGGGGAATGCAGTGACTATGCTCTGCCTTTTCTTCAGTAAGGCTTTTGACATTCTCATGTTGAGAATTTTTTATTGTTCCCCTTGAGGTGAGTTAAACACACATTTGTGCTGAAATATGTATAAAAAATAATAAACAATGCATTGGACTGTCTTAAACCATAACTGATGCTAGAGAAAGTCTGCAAAACGCTCTTCTTGAAGCAATTCCTTACATACACTTGCACCAGCACCAATCCTGTGAGCATCAGCATGGAGCAGCTCAGCCCAGCCTTGGGTCCATCCCCCAGCACCAGCTTTGCCGCCCAGAAGTATATTCTGAGCCAGGCATTCCAGGATGGCTACAAAACAAAGCTGTGGCTGTTTCTTATCACCAAGGGAAACTATACTCCCTTACAAGGGATTGTTCTGCCTCCAGTATTCCTGCTTCCAGCCAGCTTTACCCCTTCTGCAGCTGGACCTTCTTGCTCTATGCCAGATTGTTCCTGGGTTACAAAGTACTGCTGATGAGCAGTTACAATTGAAATTTCCCCTGTGCTCTGGTAAGATCCTCATAGAGAATCTATTGAAGTGTGGGCTGTCTGAGCAAAAAGTGAGATGGATTGAAAACACGGAACAGACAAGCTCAGATGGTGGTGATTAGCAGGACAAAGTCTGGCTGGAGCCCAGAAGGTAGCAGTGTACTCCAGGGGTCAGTATGGGGTCCAGTCCTGTTCAACATCTTCATTAATGGTCTGGATGATGGGGCAGAGGGTACCTTCAGCAAGGTTGCTGATGACACATAAAAGGGAGGGTTGGCCAATACACCAGAGGGTTGTGCTGCTACCCAGAGGAACCTTGAGAGGCTGGAGAAAATTCCTGCACCTAGGGATGAACAAGTCCATGCAACAATACTAGCTGAGAGCTAAACAGCTGGAAAACAGATTGGTGAGAAAAAACCCTGAGATTCCCAGTGGACAGCAAGTTGAACATGAGCCAAGAATGGCTCTTGTGGCAAAGGAGGCTGACGATAGCGTGGCGTGGATAAGGTGTATTGCCAGCAGGTTAAGGGGGATGATCCATCCTCTCCATTCAGCACTGGTGAGGCCTTACCTGGAGTAGGGTGTCCAGTTTTAGGCTTCCCAGTACAAGAGAGACCTGAATATACTTGGAAAGAGTCCTGTGGAGGGCCATGAAAATGATGAAGGCAGTAGAACACTTCTCCTATGAGGAAAGGATAAGAACTGGGTCTGAGTGGGATCTTCTCCACGCATGTCAATGCCTGAAGGGAAGGTATAAAGAAGAGAGAGTCAAGCTCTTCTCTATGGTGTCCAGTGATGGGACAATAGTGGAAACTGAAACGCAGGAGGTTCTCTCCGATCATCAGGAAACCCTGTGAAGGTGACTGAGCAGTGGTGCGGATTGCCCAGGGAGGTTATGGAGTCTCCATCATTGGAGATACTCAAAAGCCACATGGGAACAGTCCTGGGCAACTGGCTCTAAGTAGCTCTGCTTGAGCAGTATCCCTTCCAATCTCAACCATTCTATGATTCTGTATATAATACATATTAATCAGGTGAAAAGAGATACAATTTGATAGAAAATTTATATGGAAATCAGTGCTATTAGAATTCTAGTTTTAGTCACAATCTTATTATTTATATAAAATAGATTAAACAGTAATTCATGGAAGTCTGGTGAACTGCTCATAAGCATTACTGCATGCTCCACAGGGGATCCTATTTGCTGCCAATGATGGGATGTAAATATCATTTTTAAGAAAGAAAAATTGTCTCATTTTCCCCAGTGTGAGAAGAGGTTAGCTAGCACATATGAAGACACAACACTGCAGGTCTTGTAAGTGCATTTGTTGTACTTGAATGATTAGAACTTGTAATTTCTTTTAACTAGAAACAGAAAGCAAATATGATAGACATGGAGAGAACTTGAAGACAAGGAGCACCAAGCAAGGATCTGCTGTCACAGGATCATCCTCGACTACTGTTGTTCCGGCAAGTGTTTTTGTTCTAAAACAGGTGGTGACTCAACTACCTTTTGTCCGCTAAATGTTCTATACAGACTTTTCTTTAAGTCTTCACTGACAAAAGCTTGTCTTAATACTGAAGAATGCTGTGTTCCTTTAGTCTCTGTTAAGCACAAGGAAAAAGGAACAGTGAACCCATAAAAGGGTCTACAGCAAAGTGTCACAGACTTTCTGTGCTCACGTGTGTTGCTGGAATTTTGGGTCCTTTGATGTATTTTTTTTTGACATCCACTGGTTAATACCCTTTCTTTGCCATGGTGAAAATTAATGTTGTTTAAGAATACTTGAATAAGGTCATACTGTGTCAGGGAAGGCATATGCAAAATACGAGATCCAGTTGTTGACATGGAAACCAGAGATGATAAAAGACTGACACAGATGAGTTGGGAACTACATGGTGAATCACAGTTAGCTTTTGGAGGTATTGGAAGGGTACTGACCAACAACTACAGGTATTCAGACATTGTCTCTGTCTGCTGGTCTCTAAGAGGTGCAGGTGGAGACAAGAGTGGATGGAAAACATCCATTCAGAGTCCAGGGTAAGACCAAATGGTAGGAAGCAAAGGTGGAAGTTGGCCAGCTTTTTTTTGTTTTTTAATCCAAGAGTAGGATTGATTAATTACAATTCCAATTACTGTAGAGTATTGGGAAGTTGTGTAATTTATCTTTTTTTTCTCTCAGTGAAAACTGGAAGGTACAGAGACACTTCAGACATTTCCAAACCCCAGATACTCATGTCACACAGTGGGAGCTGCACGTAGAGGGAAATGATCAGTGTGGTTACTTGTTTACCCAAATCCTTAGTTTTCTGTTTAGCTTCCAAAGATTTTCTGTTGACTTAAAAATGTTAGTCACCATATCTATTTTGTCTTGTTCACTCTGATAGGAAGATTCTGAAAAATCCTTTTGTTACATAAATCTCCCTCTTTATAATTGTGCTGCTACCTTTATATGATCTGTATATTAGTCATCAGTTGTATATTTATTCCTGTGGTAACTGATTTTATAGCGATTTGGTTTATTTATTTCCTTTAGAATAGTAACTTGATACTATATATTAAAATACTGACAGTATAGAGATTGATCCCAAATCTGGAATATGGACATATAGAAGTTTGGAACCTGGATTCATAAAGCTGAGATTTGAATTAGAGCTGTTATAGTGCTAAATTTGTATTGTGACCTTAGCATGGATCCACATTCTGAGATCCTGGAGTTTCAGATATGTAGTTTTTATAGCAGCTTTGTAGTGAGAAATGATTCTGGCCTAGCAAGTTAATTATTACTGTTCTTTTCCCTGTACATTCCTTACATGTAATTTTTCCATGTTGCTGCTTGAAGTAGTTTATTAAACCAGCTTAAAGATCAACAATATAAAATAAAAACCTTAAGTGTGGAAAATAATCTCTCTATAACAAACTTCTATTTTGCAGTCCACTGTTAAGAAAAGCATAGCACTTTCTAGTGAAAGCAGAAAAGAACTAGCCAAGCAAGCCAAAGTAACCAAAGAAGAGAGAAGAGCTCAGATAGATGGAAGACACAGGTATTTAATATCAAGATTAGCAGATGGGATAGACTTGAGTGAGCAGCAAGTGGAGGAGATTATTATTTCTGATGACAAGGTAAATATTAATTAAATTTTTATTACAAGAAATATTTCCAAAATTTTCAGTGTTTTTAAACTATCTCACAATTAACTAGAATTGTTTTTTTTTTTATTAGTTTCAACTAATAGAACAATTCTTTGCCCCTAGTGGACTTAAAAAGTTGCTCTTCTTTTACCAAGATGTATTGCAGGTATGTTTCCATTATTGCTTCTGCAACAGCAAATTTGCATTTAAAAAAAAATAAATTGCACGACTGTTGCAAAATTCAAAAAATCTTAATGGATCTTTTCTTTTTTTTGCTATTTATGCTAGTGTGGAAAGAACTTGGGCCAATTAGAGTAAAAATTCACATTTCAAAAGGGATAGAGATAATTGAGATAAAGTGTTCATGGTATTCAGAGTTTAAAATACTGTATTAGCTAGCATAAGTATTATAGGAATGGGGGAGCTGTCTGTATAAGAACCAGTTTATTTTGTTTCAGTTTGAACAGTAGCAACTCCACTATGGACAAAGCACTCATTCAAGAGGGTGAAAAATGATGCAATTTCTTTCTAAATTAAGGTGGTATCATGTTCAGGTCTGTCCCATTCTGCAGAAAATAAGCTTGGAAAACTGTGACTGAAAATAAGGCAGTTGTGGTCCCCAAGTTGTATTTTTTCTCCCTTTAAATTTTGAGGAGGAGAAGCCTCTACATAAAAAGTGAAATAGTTTGTTCAACTTCCACTGAGGGTGTGATATCAGAAGGTGCCAAGTGACCATGACATTGTCTAACACAACTCTTGTGGGCTTCCAGAACTGCAGAAGTCCTTCATCAGTCCTTTCAAATTATGCCAGTGAGGAGCCATGGCGGGGAGAGCTAAATCACCCTGTGGTGGTATTTTGGGCTCATTGAGGAGAAAAACTGATTGATAATTCTTGATCCTCAGTTAAATGCAGAATGAATTGCAGAATCATTATAAGCTAGATAAATTAAAAGAACTTTTGAGTGTTACTGGAATTGCTGAGAGACTTTGCAAAGCACAAAATGAACTCTGCTGTCAAAACAGTTTAATCAGTTTTTCGTTTCACTGGGACTAGGCATGCACATTTCTGGGATAAATGTCTTGTTCTCTGACTTAAATCAAGATGAAACAAAAAATCTTGACATTGTTTTCCTTAACCGACAAATCAGAAATAAATACCCAGCCTGGGTTAAATGAAACGTTTCATTGCTGCATTTAATTTTGTTTTATTTTGACCATTTTAACCATAAAAAAATTAATTTATGAGAGTTCTGTTTCAGAAGCAGCACAGCATAAAAATCTTTCTGATGGAAAGTATGAATGCCATCTCTAGCATCTTCTACCACATTCTGATGAGTGAAGAGATCTCGTTAATTTGAGTGTTCTGTCAACAGTTTGATTTCAAGCACATTGGACAATTGGAGTTTACTCAAGGGCAGTATTAGATGTGCTTGCTCTGTTGTTCTTGGAGACAAAATACTGAGCAGGGCAGACTATTGGCCTGACTACAAGGCATGTCCTTACCAAGATTATCAAAGATCGTTTCTTTGCTGCTTCTCATCTCTTCATCTCTCTTTTTCACCATCTTAGGTGCATGATGGTCACTTGAAACCACGTGTAGGGTTCAGCAGATGCTGATTTGGGGTGGAAGTGAGGAGACAACCCTGTGTATCACACATCACATGTTTAGTCTAGCAGGAGCTGAACGCTTCACTTTCTAGGAAAAAGTCTCTCAACTTTAAAGAGAAATATACCTGCAAGCTTCTCCCACATTATTTTCTGTCACATTCTTCCAAGTTTCAACAGATTATTTTCCAAAATACATGACACATGATTAGAGGGAAGCAAGTCTTTAGTTTAAGCTTTTTTGTTGCTTCAGAGAGAAGAGGTTAATGATGCATCTCAGTGGAGCGGGACCAGTGACAGCAAGACTTCCCAGAGAGAAAGTTTTTCTGTAATGTCTGGTTAAAGAAATGGGCAGAAAGCTAAATTTCTTTGCATTGCTGGAAGGATCTAGCTTATGACATTGGTTGTGAGTCCCATTTACAGTTACATTGGGACCTTGCAGATCACTAGCGCATGATTCTTTCTGCTGGACATTCAGTTTGTTTTCATAGAGCAAGTTTCACTAGGAATCACTTCAAATTTAATTTTGTTATCTTTTCTGAGACTTTCCCTCCCTTCTTGTTGTGTTTTTTTGTTTTCATTTTTGTTGAGGTTTTGTGTTTGTTTTTTGGGGTTTTTTTTTCTATTTTCTTTTGGTTTTTTGTTTGTTTTCTGGATGGTTTTTTGTTTGGTTTGGTTTTTTTCTGAAAGAATGTGGTTGTGGAAACTATTTACTGGGATTCAGGAAAAGCTTATTCTCCAGAGAATGCAAACTTCATGATTTCCATCTGGGAATTACAAACTGAATCAGAAAGGACCTAGTTATTGTTCAAATATTCAAATAGCTGAAATATTAGTATGATACAGTTTTTATTTTATTAACTTCTTATTTATAATTTAATTACTAGCAAAAGTCGAATGCATCGTTGAGGCCAGATGGGTCAACAAACAATTTGCCTCAGAAGAAGTTGTTTATTGCCATGGGTTCCACTGAGGTATGGTTGAAAAAATTCATTAGATGACATTTAAAAAGTAAAATATTGAAAAGGCATAGCAGTTCTGCAGTGTTATACAATTTTTTGTAATTCTTGGATACGTATCAAAGTACTTAGTCTCTGTTCTCATAATGCAGGGTCTCCCAGCATTTCTTTCAGTAAATTTCAGGGCAAATAAATCCTTGTTAAAAAATGGCAGATTGTAACTTTTTTTTAATGACTGCCCATTAAGTATTTTTCAGGACTTGCACACTTCTAATTTAAAAGTGCAGTTCTTCAGTGGTATTCTATGCCCTTTCATATAATAGTGCACATTACTCAAAAAATACTTTTAATAAATCCTTTCATCCATTCGAATTCTTATAATAAACTCCTCCCTGTAATATCTAAGCATTAGTCAACAGGATATTCAGTCATCACTGAGATTTTTGATTAATTTTGTTTTTTTCCATCTCTTTTGGGAGAAATCAGCTCTTCATATACAGTGGTCTTCGAATAAGACCTGGTGATGCCTTGGTTTTCATTTTTGTTGTTATTGTTGTTGTTTCTTGTCAGCCCCAAAGACCTTATGTTAACATTGTAATGCCAGAAAGGGCATAGCAGAAGAATTCTTTCTTGCTTTCAATGAGGTTCATTCCTCTGCCAATTCAGCCAACTAGAATGGCTTTTCAAATTTGTTGCAGTTATTTTTAGGTTTGTTATTAGGTTTAATGGATAAATAGATAAAATATGCATCAATTTAGTATAATAGGAAATTGCCTAGCTCACAAGCTCTCCGTGAGCTGCATTTTTTTAGTAGAGGTGCAACACTGGACCAGTCTCTCCAAAAGGGCATTTTTGACATTCTTGTGTCAGACTGGGAAAAAACAATATTTGATTTGAGAAGGACAGATTTTCAAATATCCTGCAAACAAGTTTCACTATCTTTTTGAGTAATTGATTTTTTACACTTTTGGTTTCAGCACATTT
Source organism: Illadopsis cleaveri (assembly GCA_013399915.1). Classification (NCBI taxonomy): domain Eukaryota; kingdom Metazoa; phylum Chordata; class Aves; order Passeriformes; family Timaliidae; genus Illadopsis; species Illadopsis cleaveri. The sequence goes on from VXBB01004561.1 coordinate 121,390, forward strand.
TTAGGGTAGGTTAATTTTTAAGTAAATTACTTTTACCGTATACATGTATTATTTTTAACTATATGCATTTGGTCCTATTTACAGGACTTTACAGGAACATGGGCATTTTTCCTAAGAACATCAGATGAAGTTGTAACTGCATCAAATGTCTCTGAGGTCAGAGCAAAATCTTGCAATATTCACAGGTTCTTATTTTCTCAGACCTTTATTCATGCAACTGGAGTCAGAAAAAAATAGGGAATACTTTAATGAAAATGTCTAGTTGTATAATTAACAGAAGTTCTTTTTCATAAGAGTAAGTATTTATGATAAAGTGAAATTTTAATGATTTATAAATTAGCTACTGCAATATTATTAGCCCCCAAGATTTTAATTAATAAAAATCATTATTAATTAGTCATTAACATATACATTTTAATGACAATAGGGAATAAAGACCTAAACTGAAAGATTTTAAGTAATGAGCCTAAATTCTTGAAATGCTGCACTTAAACTCTGTCTTTTAGACTTTTAAAATAAGGATAATTCTTGAAACTAACAGAAGGTTTTCCAGCCTCTCACAGTTTGTTGTGTATAGAAATGTACTGTAGCAGCCTTTTCTGACTTTCAGAGATACTCGTGTATACTCCATATACTCATAGTTATGGACTGGGAATGTGTCTGACACGTATTTAAATTTCAGTCAAATGGTGTAATGCTGTAGAAGTCGACATGCGTTGTGCTAATTTTTGTTTCTTCCCAAAGGAGGTGGATTTTGGCATGTTTGATTGTACTGATGGAAATATCCTTCAGGGCCTGGAGTTCTTCTTGTCTCAGATCATGATACCAGCACTTAAATCTCAACAGGTAATCAAACATTCCATCTTTTTTTCTCAAGAACATGTGGAAGTAAGGCATGTTGCTACTGCAGTTCTGCTTGTGCATCTGTTGGACCCAGAACAGAGGATATAAGAAGAGAAAAGTCTAATATAGGCCTTTATGAGAGTCGTGCAATTTGTATGTATACAAATGTTTGAAATTCATGTAGCTACTGTTTATTTTCAAGCAATAGTGCCAGCTTTAATTATTATGACAAAGGAGAATATAACACAGCAACCATACCAAGGTAAAGCTGTGATGACTTTATGAAAACTAGATTAAACCTAGATTGAAAGAAGTGTCTTTTGGCATCAAAAGGGATCAGTCCATGACTTTATTCTGGAGCATGGACAGCAAGAACAGTGTTATGTCCAGAATATCCAGCTTCTCTGAGTTGTCCTTATTCTGTGGCACTCATAAAGCACCACAGTTTGCTCAGTTGCCTCTGGAAGCACACATTCAGAGGTGGCAAATACAAAGAAGCTCACTGTCTGCTGAGAATTATGGTGTTGTGTGCTGTTACCATACACTGTAATTTTTCTCTCCCCAGGAGCAGAAAGGGAGATTAGAGTCTGACATTTTGTTTAGAAGGAGAAAAATAAAACTAAACAAAATACAATCCAATGTGAAATCAGTGACAGCTGACTTCAGAATCAAGTCAGAGTGTAGTCAGAGACTTTAATTTCATAGAGCCTCTTGCTTGTTTGTCTCTTCTTGTCTAACAGAACAGTTAAATCAGTGCACACTTTAAAGTATTGATGAGACTATTTTAAAGGGAGGGCATGTTGATAAATCTTTATAAAGAAATACTTTTCTAATGAAAAATACCTTTTGTGGTCAAAAAGCAAAAGGAAGCATGACCCTCATTTTTTTGGTTTTTGCATAAATCATAAAATAATCAGAACTGGGGAGCTGTGAAAGAAGGCTTGAAGAACAGGCAAATACAAGAGTTTCTGTATGCAGTGGATAAATTTGTGAGTACTTTGTCATCATCTAGACAGAATATAGAAGATAAAATTCAGCTCACAAAAGTGGATATTGATATTTATGTCAGAAACTTACAGAACCCATCTGACTACATAACTGCAGGTGAGTAATTCCTACACCAAAGCAAACACAATTATGCTGTTTATAAAATAAATGTTATGCCATTAGTAAAAATTTACTTTGAAGAATTAATTCATCTTCCCTGAGCTGTATACATTTTTCTACTTACTCTTGCCAGGTTTGTGATTGTTTAATTATAAGACCATCAATCATTTGCCCATACTTTAGTTCATAGATCTTAAAGAATTAGGTAGTTGCTTGATATATCATGCAAGCAGTTGTTTGCATCCCTCCTAGTTTACTAGGCAAGAAGTAGCTGAGTGAATCCATATGTTAGTCTGTGTACTATTCACTTTCTTTGATACTGGGAAAATCCTATCCAATGTTGTCTGACTCTGTGAATGTAAACACCTACATTTATAAAAAAAAATTATTTACATACATATTTTTGTAAGAAAAAGAGTAGTTATGTCTCCTTCAACAATATCTTTCTACCATTTCTTATGAACTCACTGTATTTCTAACTGTTGCCATTGTAAATAATATGCAATAGTAACAGAGTAGCTAGACGTAAGTATTATTTGTGTATATGTTGTTACAGTTTTAATCTTTTCCTGCTGGTCGGTGATTCAAATTTACAGAGTTTATGTAGTCTCAGATTATGTTTGGCAAGAACACCTCTTCTGTAGTTTAAATTTCTGTATTTATTTCTTGGTGCTTATAAAACTGTCCAATTCTATGGTTTTGAAGGCACTAACACAGAGCTCACTGAGAAACTTGAAGAAGTGGTCATGATTTGGACCAAACAGATTAAACAAGTTTTAGTGGAGAGTGAACAAATTAGAAGAGAAGCTGATGATGTTGGTCCATCTGCAGAGCTGGAACACTGGAAGTCAAGAATGTCGTCATTTAACAGGTGAAATCCCTGCATTATTTCTCACAGAGTCTTAAAAAAAAGAAATTTTTAAAAAATAACTGTAAACTTTTATTCCAGAGAGAGTATTAAAATGTTTCTTTCTTCAAAGCCTTTTAGATGAGATCAAGAGTTCAAGAGTAAAGAAAATTATAAGCATTCTTCAGGCAGCAAAATCAAAGACATTAAAGCCGTGGAAGGAACTGGTAATTACTACTTTCTAATTAGAATTTTTTATTATAACAGTACTGTATTTGTAATATATATAGAACTGAACACAATACTAAAAATAATAACTTTGAGTGTTTATGCTGATTTTACACTGTGGTTTATTATCCATTTGTTGGAACACATAGCATCAATGATTCTGAAATTAAATAGATAACTTGAAAAGAAGTCAGTGGTTTGGTAATGTGTCTTTTATTAACATTGTAGGTGAAAAGGTTGTGCAAAAGTAAAGCAGTGCAGAAATACAACATTCTTCTGTCTCTGACAGACTGAACTCTGTGCAGACCAACTATAGAAGTCTGAAAGTCCATCATAATGCTTTTAGAATTGTTGAGAGTGGACTTTCAGTGGCATAACTGCTACTTCATCTAAGTGGATATCTGTAATGTAAACTCATCAGGCAGAATTGTGGGCAAGCCAGAAAATAAGCTGTAGTTCATATACAGTCAATGAGACCCCCACCCACCCCCATCCCCAGAATATAGGTCTTCTATTGCTTAAGAAAGTATTCTACTGTTTTAAGAATAGCCCAGGAAAAGTTTTTTAATTTTGTGATTACCATATTTGGAAATTTTTATGATAAATGGAATATGGATAAAAGTGTCTCTACAGAGACAGTACAAGCCAAGGATGATGAACTAGATTTCTTACTTCCTATGAACTAGCCCTCTGAGCAGTGGATAGTTCCACCTGACATGAGCATAAGGATATACAGGCATTAGTTGTGAACTTATTGTCCCTGACAGGTGTTTATTAAACAATGTTGGGAAGTACCCTGGTAAAATTTCAGGAATCTTGTCTAAGTTCTGTAGAATGGATCCTGTGCTGAAACCATTCTAAAATCTAAGTTGGATCCATGAGGAGGAAAAAGCTGTGGAAATCTAAGTAAGGACTTCCTCCAAACCACATCCAAAATGTTGCTGACCTTGGAAAATCTTACCAATTTTTGCGTGTAAAAGCAGTTATTTCTTATGTGAAAAATAAATAGCTTATTTGAAATCACTTCTGGGGGAAAGTGTTTGCAAGATTTAATCATAGCCTTGTGTGCTGTAAAAGAGAAAAAACCTGTTCAGAAAAAATTCACAGTAATAATTCTACTCCTTTCTTTTTTACCTCATGCCTTCAGGATAGTAGTATAACAATTGCTGCAAATGAAGCTAAAGACAACGTGAGATATTTATATACGTTGGATAAATTTTTTGGTCCACTTGCCAATGCTTCACCTGTAAGTACTGTAAAGGCACTTAATGGGAAATTCAGAAAAGAAAGGAAGTGCATTTGTTCCTGTAAAAAAGCTATTTTTCCTTTTAACATTTAACTCTTTTACTTACTTATTAGTGGACAGCTTAACTCCTTAGGCATTAGTGAATTGAGCTCACTGATTTTGAATTAACCAGAGATAATAATACCTTTTTTTTTAAAGTAGTTATCATTCCAGAAGATAATTTAAGGGTATGAAAAAACTAAGCATCAGATTGTGTTTTTCTTAACCTAATAATGAATTGAACTGCCTTTGTGAGCTTGGGTCTCACGTATGGCAGGTCTTCTGTCTGCATGCTTTAGTTAGGAATTACTTGTGCTTGTTTTATTGTGAAAGTCGTAAAATGATCTTAAACCTTGGGTTGAGCTGAAATTGGTCAGCTTCCACTTATTTTACAGACTAAAGCTGTTTCTCTTGTAGGTAGCACTGTCATTCTGGTTGAAAAAACTTATTTTCATAACCATGTGGGTCTCAGGGTTCATTTTTTCAAGTGAAAACATGAATTTTAACTATACAGACATTAGACAAAATTGTCTAAGCTTGCATAGTTCAGAACATTTACATATAATCCAGCTAGTAACAATTTTTCTAAATAATATTTTCAAAGCTTGATCTCTTTTGAATCCATTCTGCTGTTTTATACTGCACTTCTTTTGGAAATAGTCACTGTTCTGCCATATTGGACTTTTAGATATAATACTTTTTTTATCATTTTCTAGACCAGTCTCTTGTTCTAGGTTCTCAGTGTATCTGGCTTGCATGCATTTCTCCGAAATATTTCTGTGGGACAGAAGACTCTATAGATCAGTGTTTACTAAAAGTGAGATTATTGTTGCCTTGCCTCCCCCGTCTGGATTTCTCTTCTGTATTGATCTAGGCAAAATGACCAAAGGCCAACTTTCTTGTTGTCCTTCCTACACAAATCCAACTCTTTTCCAGCAGTGTATGACCTCTTTTCCTCTGGTAGCATGTTCCTTTACAAAGCAGAGCACCTTACACAAAGTACAGCACCTTCTTATACTGGAGGCCATGGCCAAGCAGAGTAGAGCATCTGGTTCTCCTGTGGAAAATCCTAGTCTGTGAATGACCTATTCATTTATTCTATGCCCTTTTCCCATGCTTTTTGTCTTGGTCAAGGTGTGACAGATCCCCACAAGTGAATTGGATGGTCCATTTTGTAATGACAAAACCACAAAAAGATGTTGTGAAAAAAACCACAAAAAACCTGATTAACATATTCCCAGAACTGTCACACTTTTCATTGTGTTAAATTTCAGGAAATTCAGATTTCTGTCTTTCCCGTTTTTTTGCTGTTACAGGTAACAGTGATGGAACACATTCCCAGTTTAATCAACACTGTCTGTCTGATCTTTTGTACATCACGCTACTACAACACGTCAGAGCGCATGACGTCCCTGTTTCTTAAAATCACCAATCAAATGATTAACACATGCAAGACCTATCTATGTGAAGGTGTTTCAAAAATCTGGGACCTGGACAGGTGATAGAATTTTAATAATTTCATCTTCTGTTGTTGACTTTAGAAGTAAAATTACAGATTAATCATCAAGATTATTAATAGGTAAATTTAAGTAGCCCTTTTTCCTCCTACTAGTCACTGATTCCTATGTTAATTTTAAGCTGGTAACTACTAATTCTATAATTAAGAATGAATTCTTAATTAAGAATGTGTGTAGAATTAAGTACTCTGCAAAAATGAATTTATCATGTGTTTTGAAAAAACCTGTTATCGGAAACTGTGTAATATATACTAGTACACAAAACTCGATATATTGTCCACATGGATTTTTTAGACCAAACCACCCTTAAGAAATTGAAACTGGGAACTGAAGTACTTCATAAAAAAGGTCCAAGGACAGACTGGCAAAGTTCCATCCAAGATTTATATTTTGTTGTTACTGGACATGAAAGTCAGTTTGAGGAAGGGAACAATATATAACAGGACCAAAAACACAACTCAGTTGTGTTGTAGGGCATTTCAGGGAAGAGATGATTTAGCTGCTCTACAGCTATTTGTCCAAGTGCTACACAGCATAAATGGAAGCACTTAGGTGTTTGTATGAAACTTATTCATTGAGTGGTGAATGCTGATGTCAATGGAAGAGCAAATGATGACAAGTGAAGGATGACAAGTGAAGGTAACATAGGAAGAACACATACTATAAAAGCAGGTCAATTATTTGCATGCAAAAAAAAAAACAAACGGGGAAAACCACAGAGAGAAGTTAAGGTGAACATGACATCTGAAGTTGTCAACTGGAAAATTAATAACTGGAATAGTCTCTTGGAGTAGTCTAACTGGAGTAAGATTAAGGGTATTGACATGAAGAGGTAAAGGTGTTACAAGCTTCATCAAAGCAGATAGTCAAGATACCGCTGCCTAAATTCCAGCCATGTCAAAGTGACACTGAGGTAACAGGCTAGGAGACATAAAAGTAAATCTAACAATTTTTATTCCTCCTGTATTGGTGTAAATAAAGGGAATTTTTTAGAAATTACATGTAGTCAATTAAGTACTGGTTATGTTTATTCTAAAGAATTAATGTAAATAAAGGTAGAATACTTTTTTTTTGTTTTTTTCTACCTGAATTTATTTCTGAGACATTCTTCTCATTTAATTAATCTGCTATCCCTGCAAAAGTTTGTCCCAGTTAATGGTTTCAGCCGAGGAATTTGACTATCATTTTAATTCCCAGTAATCTTTTGGAAGACATCAGACAAAGCCAAAGTGGAGGAACAGCTCTGGGCAAATGGCTTATGGCTCGTTTCCATGCCTCATCTATGTATCTCATGTGGTGCCTCAGGATTATTGAGCAGCTGTGTGTAAAATGTAACTGTCTGTGGCCTTAGGAACTGAGTTCTTCCTGGTATATCTTCTTAAGGAAACAAGATTCTCCTCATCCTTGTTTTAGTGTGGAAAAATAATTCTTCAGTCTTGTCTGCTTAGAAAAAACCCAAAGAAACAAACGAAAACCTATCAGCCATACTGAGTACAGAAGATGAGAAACTGCAAGCATTAAGCATTAACCTGGTATACATCCTTTGTGGACTATACCATACAAGTTTTGGATTGATGACAATAAACCCCAAGATAAAAATATCTAATCTCGATAACAGGTTCAAGTCAAAAACTTTTGACTCAAAAACATCGTATTTTGAGTGTTTTTCATGTAGTGTATAATTTTGTGTTCTTATTTTGCAAGGTTGCATATTTTACTAAAATATTTTACTTTTGTTTCTACCCTTTTGAAGACCATAGGATGATTCTCTGTCTTCTGTATTTTCTTCCTCAGGCAAGAATTGCTAAGGAGGATACAACAATGTGTTCTCCTCAAAGAAAAGTATAAGGCATCCTTTCAGAAAAGTAGGGAGGAGCTAATGGAAAAACCAAGTAACAGGCAGTTTGATATCAGGTAAATAATTCACTCCAATATTGAATCTTATTGATGAGTACAATTTATAAATGAGATGTAATTATATCTGCTGGCTAATAGAAAAGCTAAATATGCAATTAAAGTGAAATACTTTTTATAATCAGAAGATGACCTTGCAGAGTCGGTTTTTATTTTTATTCAGGAACAAACCAGGTTTTTAACAGTCACTTGTTGATTCAGCACATGTCCAATGGGACTTCAGGGGAATTTATGCATTTATTAGTTGAATACAAATATATATGTATGACACGAAATCCTAAAAAATTTGAATCATTAATATAAGTGAAAACACTCTCAGGGAATTCAGTTACCTTTGAGCTGGGTTCTCTATCACAATGACAAGGAATGTTTTATCTGTATTGGCACTTAAATCATGGGGCATTTCTTGGTATTATGCATTCACATTTTCTTCTGCTGCAAATATTTATTCGAAAGTTACTCTTGTGAAATGTGGTAAAAGCTTTTAATTGACATATGTAAGAATTAAGCATTTTCTGGTTTTTATAATTAATTTTTTGTTGTTGTTGATATGTAATCATTACAGTATGATTTTTTTTGGTGTGAAACTTGATAGCAGCTCTTGTAGAATATATTTGGGTTAAATAAAAACCTGTTGCAAAGAGGTTTTCATAGAAATCCCTCTGTTGTTTTTTTTATTGTTAGTGAAAACTACATATTTGGAAAATTTGAGACCTTCTGTAAACGTTTGGAGAAAATTTCAGATATGAGCAATACTATGGAAAGCCTTTTAGAGCTCCAGCATATAAAAATAGAAGGCATTGAAGAGATCACTACTCAATACCAGAGCATTGCTACAAATACAAAATCCAAACAGTATGATGTTCTGGACCATAGGAAAAAAGAGGTACTTACATCCAGCGCTTGTATGACAGTCACTCTGTTAATTCCATGGTTTTCGCTGGAGTTATGCAAAGAATGTTGAATATTATAAAAATACATATATTATTTTGCAATAACAATGATACCAATACTCTTTTCATATGATTTGAAAGTGTTTGAAAGAGAAATTTGGTTTTTACTTCAAATGTTTTTGTTAACTTTTTGTAGACTAGGTTTTGTGTGATAGGTAATGCTACAAATTAATTTTCCTAAGCCTGATTATTTTGAGATGCGTGTATTTTGAATTGTAGAGTGAAAACTAGTTTAGGTGTGTTAACACCAAATACAGTTTGTTTAATTTTAAATGTTACTCAGTATTATCAAAAATAATAGTAATGGCAGTATTATAGCAAAGTTAGTAAAGGCACACAATTGCGTATTTTAGAGGGAGAAGAGAATGATATCACTCCCAGTGCTGAACAGAATGATAAAAACTAAAGTGGCTTTTCAAATACTCCAGTCTCATCTTTTAATCCTGTGCCTGCTGGAAATGAGCTTCTTTTCTTGAGCTATAGCCTGCTTGTTTTACAGAGTTAGTGGCCTACAATAGAAGTTCTAGAAGGATTGTCTTGCTCTCCTGCCTTCCTGAACTAAGGCTTGCCACTCTCATTAACTTTCCTTTAAACATTTGACTCGGGAGTACTTTCTTCTGACTTTGATGGCTTGTGTTTCTCAACTACTTCTTGCATTTTTCTCTAATACTTGCTGCTTGATTTCTTTTTGAAAGAGGGCAATTGGAATTTGGAGGGGTTAAAAAATACACCTAAATATTTGGAGCAATATTGTCCGCACAATATCTATTATGTACTGTCTTCCCAAGCTTGTGTAGTGCTCTGTTTGAGAGACGTTTACACTGAACTTCTTTTGTTAGGTAATCAGGATTTTGGACTCTTAAGAAAAAATTGTTACAGATAAATACCCAAATTACTTATAGGAGCTGCCAAATTTGGTAACAACCTTCATTAGTTTGCAAGGTGCTCTAGAAAGCCTGCCAGTTTGCTTGCCTTTGGTGGGGTTCATGCCTGGACAGTGAGCTGAGCACTCTCCTGTGGCAGGGCTGCAAGCAGCTGGTGAGTGTGCTTTGTTCTCTCTGATGAGGTTATGAGTTTTCCTCGGCCTGTCTGTGTTCCTCTGTGCTTCTTTGTGTTCATGAAGATGAGGCATTAACCATTTAACCTAGCACTGTTTATGCTCTATTTGCTTTACTTAGAGTGTAAATGCTTTTGCTGCTGGTGTTGTTCCTGTTCTTTTTAATGCAGTGCTAAACACATGCACTGGGTAGATAAAACAGATTACCAAAAAGCTTCACAGAAAGGATTTTTTTTATAAAATGAAAGCAGCATTATAGATGATTTTTTTCTTTTGCTTTTATTCTAGTTTGAAAAAGATTACCTTGAATTTAAGAACCAAATTACAGCATTGTATGGATCTATACAGGAATTTGTGGATTCCTGGTTTGAGAAGGCCCTAACTGTAAGTAAGGTTACAAATGCAAACCCCTGCATCTGGTGCTTGGAAAGGCTGAATACCCATAGCTCCTACTAAACTCCTTCATTACTGCCAGTGTTCTGTACTGTGCTGGTGGCTGCCTGAGATAATGCTGGAGGACATCAAACCTATTAGAAATGTTCTAAAAGGCGCTTGCAGAAGAACAGAATGTTCATTCTTACTTGGTACCAAGTCTATGTTCCATCTTTCCATATCAATTTTATAGCTCTGTATTTTGAAGCTTATTTTCTTTCTACATCCTGGTGGTTCCTGTTGCATTTCTAAGTTATACCTGTTTTGCTGGTAGGAGTAATGAAATAATGTCTGCCATCTGTTTCCTTAATGTCAATATTGTTCATTAGCTCAGGGCTTGATCAGATATAAGATGTTATTGAAGTATGAGTAAAGATGTAGTTGTTCTACCACAGCTGTTTGCTGAAAAAAAGGAGTGAGGATTTGAGAGTCAGAAAAACCCCAAACTGTAGTGATAACAATTTTTTGGTTTATACAGTATCCCCTGTGTGGAACAAAATCTAGAAATAAAATTCACAAACTTGTCTGGATAGATTTTTCTGTATTTCTTAGAAAACGACTTACAAATTTACATAGCATGCTCTAAATGAATAAAATACTTTCTGGACAATAACTTTGTGAACTGTTATCTTCTGAAGTAAATGCTCCATCTTCCTTTTTAGACTGAACAGATGCTGGGATTTCTGATGAAGCTTGAACAAATAGGAGACAAAAATATTGATCTAAATGAGAAGTATACTATTGTTCTTCAACAGTACAGCCAAGACTTAGAATTTATTCAAAAACTCTATCAGAAAGAAAAAGAAAATCCACCTATACCACGTAATATACCACCAGTAAGAATGGAGTAAATGAGAGTGAAAAAATACTTTAGTTCTTGACTGTTTTTAAGTTAATGAAAATATAACCTCATGTCTTTTGTGTTTTAGGTAACAGGGAAGATTATGTGGGCTCAGCAGTTATTCAGAAAAATTGATGATCCAATGATGTTCCTTAAAAAGAAAACCACACTTTTGAAGGTTGGAAATTAGCAGAGGAGGATTTATCCTAAGCAGTCAAGAATGTTATTAACAGACAGAGAATTTATTTGTATACTTGTACACTCACTATTCTAGCAGCTTGTGTCCAAGCTCATCCAACAGTGGGATACATTTGTGTACCTTTCTCAGTGGGCCATTAGTGCCTTGTGTATGTCATAATACAGACTTTGTTCTATGAACAAGATCAGGAGGAAAAATCAGGAAAAGAGTTATGTTGCTTAGAATACTAGTAAGTTGAATACTACTTAGTTGAATACTACAACTACTTAGTTGAATACTACTTAATAATTGAATTCCTAAATATATTGCTATGTTTCTGTGTCTTTTGTTTTCTCCAAAACAGCGTAATTTAAAGATTTCTGTTTCTTTTGTTTTCCTCTGGTAGAGAGGCCTAGTGGAGGACCTTTCTACTGTGTTAGACTCATTGAATTGTTTAAGTGGTTCTTTTCTTTTTTTTCCCCCTGAATTGCAGACAATGGAAATGAAAAAAGTTATCAAGAACTACAATAAAATGGCTGCAGTTCTTTTGGAATTTGAGCTTATTTATTATAGGGCCTGGTGCAGATTTGCTGACCAGGCTAGGAATGCTCTATGTGCTTCCTTACTTGTCAGGCACCCAGAAACCAAGGTAAATATGATTTATTCTCTGTATTACTGTGACATGATTTAGTGTTACACATGCTGCTTTAATCATAACGTGGATGGACAAGAAAGCATTGAAGTAACCCTTAACTTAAATAGAGTTAAAAAATGAGCTACTTGAGTTGAAATATTTTTTTCCTTTTTGTGTATATTTATGATACGTCTCATAATGTTTCTTCTTTGTAAGGCTTCTCTCTTATTCAGGATATAAAAGAGGCAGTATCCAGCAAATACATATCTACTACTGAGTTATCCATATTCTTTAGATATTGTTTCCTTGTTTATTTTCTATATTAATCAAAATTTTAGTCAAGAAAGGAATTTTTGTTATGTCATGGTCTTTTCTGCAGTGATCAATATCACTGTGTTGAATATACTGCAATAATTCATTAACTTGCTTTCAAAATTGCTGAGGCAGAAAATGTTACCATTCTTACTTCACAGATGTTTTTTTCTGCTGTAGTGCAAAGAAATTATGGTTAAAATGTGGCATTTTTTTTGTACTAATGGCTCCATAATGGACAACTAGAACATAGTTTTCAAATTCATGTAGCATCCTAAAAACATTTAGTGTTCCCAAAGGTGTAAAGATTAACCTGCACAATATTTCTCCCTAGTTACTGATGGAGAACCTGAGATGAAAAGGCAAATTAACTTCCAGAGAATGTAGCTGCAGAACTAGAATTAAACTTGGGAAGCCATGGGAGCCAAGTGCTTAGGGTACAGTGAAGGAGTCACAAGAAATTGAAATCAGTGTAAGATATTGGTTGATTAATACTTTGGGGAACCCATATATTTCTAGAGGAGGTCGAAGAAGGAATGTGGGTAAATATTTTTAAAATTCTCTCCAGTCATCTACATCTCTTTGTATGCTCCAATATCAAACTACATGTAAATAACAAACTAGTGTCTTATTTTCTATTTCTTTTTTTCACTGCTACATGAAGGAATTATTTGTAAATTTAGATCCAATGGTCCTGGAAGTACTTTATGAGACAAAATACCTGAGAAAAATGCATTTTGAAGTTCCAGATGTTGTTCTTGGCTTATGTGCAGATGAAGAACAGATTAAAAGACATCAAAGGGAGTGAGTGAACACTTTTTGGATTTGTTTCTCATCTGCAAATGGAAATCCCTACCTTTGAGTCTGTTGCATATATTGCTTTTGATTTATTTTAGTTTTTTCTCTTTGATGGAGTTTGAATTTTAATTGCTTTCCCCTGTATTTCCATATTAAAATGCAGTTGTTCCTATTTACACACATATCTCATTGCCTGGAAACGCCTACATGTTTTTTTTTTGTTACTTCAACAGCTGCTCTCCAAGTGGAGTTCCTAGATACTGCTATTGTTATTGTTAGAGTGCATCTGTGCACTCTAATATAGCAATTACACCCAAAGATATTACACTTAACATCACAAGATTTTTTTTCCCGGTTAGAAAAATAAGCTGGAATTTACCACTTGTCTACTGCACAGCCCAAACATGTGTAAAGGGAATACATTGCCTAAGTTATAACTTCGTCTCTCATGTTGAATATATAAATTCACTTTTGTTGATTTAAAATAATTTCTTTCTGTTTCTTGTAACAGTCCAAATCTCTGCTGCAATAGTTCTTTCATTCTCAGGGATGCTGGTTGTTAATTCCAGAACTCTCTAAACAGGAATGTTCAGTCTTAAAAAAAGCAATGTTTGGTGAGGAATGTTCTTCATTTCTTAATCAGAATTGGGCAAAAAGGGATGAAATTTAAAGAGTTTCATAAATACCTCAACCCCTCCTCTCTTTTTCTGTTGTTGAAACTTTCAGTGTTTCAGTCTTACAATGCAGAATCTTTCATTGATTTTCTGTGGAGTGTTTAAAGATGACTAACCATAAATTTTTAATGTTCAAGGCAAACCCTGTGTGCTGCAGACCTCCAAAAATCCACAGTCCCAAATTTTGCCATCCAACAGGAAAAAAAGTACAGAAATTGTTTGCATTAAAAAAAGAAAGCCAAACTTACCTTCTACTCTAATAAACCCTTTGTACTGACTGCCCAAGCAAAGAAGAAGTATAAAGGGGGTGTAGATTTTTGATTAACAACATTTAAAAAACACTTCTGAGTATATTGTGAATGGATTATCTCAGTATATGGTTTATAACAATGATGTCTAAAGTCTGATTTTAATCTGGTGCAGAACACAGCTACTCCTGTTTTTGCAGTAGTTCTTGTAAAGAACCCATTATATATCTGACCTTTGATATTTGCTTCTAATTCTTGTTTATGCAGTTTCTTTGTGCAGCTCCATTTTTATGGAACTATATTGGTAAGCCTTGTTTCAGAATTTGGGCTCTTTTTCTTTAGGATTCAGGGTTCTCAGTGGTTTGTATGTAGCTTTTCTTATAAGCAGTGGAATTTCATGCCATGTCTTGTGAGATGGGAAGATGGAAACAAAAACGCCATGTTTTCAATTTCCTATTTCTATTTTTTTTATTGTAAATAATATTTCTTGGGAGAAAAATTCTGTCAATTTATCACAGTCACTTTGCTGGAGGTACTTATTTCTTCAGTCTGGTTCTGTTGGTAAGGACAAAGAGGCCTGGCTGGCATTAGGGAGGGCTGGGAAGGGTTCTTACTTTTAAGACAGGATCAGAACTTGCAAACCTTATTAACAGAAAATGTGTCCAAAATTCTGTGTGTTTCAAATATCTGAATTAAGCACATTCTAAGCATGGTCATGTCTTTCAGACTCCAGAGCCTGTTGATCAGTTACAAGGAACACCTGGATAGGATCCCTGATGTGCTGAAACCGTTGATGAAGCCACTGATAGGACAAATTGAGGATGCCCTCACCCTGGGCCTGATGCAGCTGTCGTGGACTTCTTTGAACATCAATAAATGTAGGTAATAGGAGAAGAAGTGGTGAGCCATTCATACTGTTAGGTGTCTGCATTTATTTGTGCTTCTCTGTGAAAAATGTGTTTGTGGGCTGACCTCTTTACTTTAGGCAGATAATTTTAGCCCAACTGCTGCAAGAATGTGAGACAAGAGAACGGCTATGGGTGTTTTAATAATATTTTTTCTATTAAAAAAAACATCGTAACTTATGCTGAACATCCTAAAAGTGACATGTCTGAAATCAAGGTTGGATATTTCTGCCCAAATCCTAATTTTTTTCCAAGAAAACATTTTTTATTAGGCGTTGAATTTTTCAACACAACCAGTAAGACACAACCTTAACCCTGTCAAATACAGCATAAAATTGATTAACTGTTGTAAATTGTCATTGAAAGGGGCATATTAAAACCATCACGAATGTTGTATTTCTCTGGGGGAATGGTTTTTCCTCCCCCCCAGGACCCCTGTAACATGTAGCCATATGGTTTGACCCCACCTTCCCCCCTTGACCTCGTTGGCTGATAGCCAACTTATCTCTCCCAGGCAGGGGTTAAAAGGTCCCCTGCTCTTCCTGCTCTCCCTCTTACCCCTCTTACCCCCAAGGAGGACACAAGAATAAACATCTGGAAAACACCTCTGGGTAAGGGCCTCTTTTGATATCTTTTACCCTGTTCCTTTGTAATATCTCCCCAAGGTCTCCCTAATACCTGAGTTAGCCAAAGATCCCTGCGGGGCTGTGGGGGGATAATTACACAGAAGACTTTCATGTTGCAGTTTAGTGAGAAAACAATAACTCATGCTTGTAAATTAGTTTTTCAGTTGAGATTGATTGATGTTAGGCTTTCCCTTTTCTTCTTCAAAAGGAAAAGCTGCAATATAAACAGGAACAGGTATGGTCCAAATCTAAAAGTGAATTGTGGCACAGGTTCATGCAGCTGTTAATTTATGACTTTGCCATGTGACATTGGTGCATGGGGCTCTGACCAGTGCTTAAGGCAGGGCTGGTTACCTTTCAGCTTTACTTGACCTTTGCCTGACCAGAGCATAAGAACCAAATGGCAAGTGGTTTTTTATATTTGTTTTTTAGCTCTAAAATGAATTTTTCTGTTTTATTTGCAATTTTTAGTAACACATGATAAGGAAGGTCTTTACAATAGTATTTATTTATTTATTCATTTGGTACTCTCTGCACTGTTTAGTATCTGAATAGATATAATTCAGGTTGTAATGGTCCTTTGTATCACCATTGGTTCTGGTGGAAACTGTCTCTTTTCAAAAATTTAGATGTAATGCAGGTATCTGGGCTGTTTCCTGCTGCTGCAGCTGAAATGCAGTTACACCTAGAAGGGAATTCTTTTCTCGAGTGTGGGCACCATGTCTTTTTGAAGGTGGGCTATGTCTGACATGCCCAGAATGTTTTTTTGACACCTACAACTTAGCCATTGGTTTGGTGTATGCAAAATATTTCTTACCTGCCAGCAATGTGCTGAACTCAATCCTAATGTCTTATGTGTCTTTTTTCCATCTAAGGGAACTCCATCTAGAAATATGGGGGTCCATAGTTGCCTTCTAGACTAAAACTCAGGTGACACGGCAGAAAAATAGATTTAGGGCTACTGAATTTGTATATATATAAAAAAAAAATCTGAGGAATTTTTTGGATTGCTTTTCTGTTTTAGACAATAAAAAAGACAAGTTCCATCATGAACTTCCTAGTAGCAATAAATGACATTTCCCACTTAAAATATCAGCACTTGGATAGCCCTGTCACACTGCTGTGGCTTAGTTATCATAGTGATTTATTTCTATATGCAGCAGAAATATTAATATTTCAATACATAT